>VNJN01005227.1:60000-233042 GCA_008042485.1 Drosophila mayri | reverse complement strand
TAAACTGTTATAAAAACGTAGCCAAGTTTCGAACCTTATTGGTTATTGGAAGGTTTGAAACTTGGCTATTTTATAACAGTTTATAACAGTTTTCAGTTGCTTGCTGCTGCCTTCTGTTCGCCTGGTATCTAACCAACTCTTATACCAATATCGTTACTCTTATACTAATGTCGTAAACCTTGAACCAATACCGTAAATCGTATTTGAATACCGTAAATCGTATTTGAATATCGTAAATGGTATTTGAATATCGTATTTGAATATCGTATTTGAATATCGTAATTGAATATCGTAAATTGTATTCGAATATCGTATTTGAATATCGTAAATTGTATTCGAATATCGTATTTGAATATCGTATTTGAATATCGTAATTGAATATCGTAAATTGTATTCGAATATCGTATTTGAATATCGTAAATTGTATTCGAATATCGTATTTGAATATCGTAAATTGTATTTGAATATCGTATTTGAATATCGTAAATCGTATTTGAATATCGTAAATGGTATTTGAATATCGTATTTGAATATCGTATTTGAATATCGTAAATCTTGTCTGAATATCGTAAATTTTGTACAATATCGTATTTGAATATCGTAAATCGTATTTGAATATCGTAAATCATGTTTGAATATCGTAAATTGTATTTGAATATCGTATTTGAATATCGTAAATCGTATTTGAATATCGTAAAATGTATTTGAATATCGTATTTGAATGTCGTGAATCGTATTTGATTCGTAAATCTTGTACCATTATCGTAAATCTTAATTGAATATCGTAAATTTTGTACAATATCGTATTTGAATATCGTAAATCGTATTTGAATATCGTAAATCATGTCTGAATATCGTAAATTTTGTACCAATATCGTATTTAAATATCGTAAATCGTGTCTGAATATCGTAAATTTTGTACAATATCGTATTTGAATATCGTAAATCATATTTGAATATCGTATTTGAATATCGTAAATTGTATTTGAATATCGTATTTGAATATCGTATTTGAATATCGTAAAATTTTTTTTGAATATCGTAAATTGTATTTGAATATCGTATTTGAATATCGTAAATCGTATTTGAATATCGTAAAATGTATTTGAATATCGTATTTGAATGTCGTGAATCGTATTTGATTCGTAAATCTTGTACCATTATCGTAAATCTTAATTTAATATCGTAAATCTTGTACTAATAACGTAAATTTTGTACCAATATCGTAGATCTTATATTTATATAGTTAATCTTATTCCAATTGTATCGCAAATGCCCCATTCGCTATTTACGAGCCCCCAAATAAGCCCAGCTTCCTTTTCATTTGAGAAAAAAATAAATAGGGTCGGAAACGGAACATTAATGAAGCCAGAATAACAAACCTTGACTGCAAAAACCAATAACTAGCCATGCTCTTGACAAAAGAATTGAGGGAAGGGAGTAAATAATGCAAATATAAATAATAACATTATATAATTAATAAAACTGTTTATAAAGCATGTAAACTGAACAGAAAAATCAAAATTTAATACAGATGCATCTACTGTATTCCAATCCGAACGATGTGCTTATATATTTCGGACGTATTTATTAAAGGTAATGGAGGTAATGGAGCATCACTTTTAAGCTACTGCTGCTGCTGCCACGCGCATGCCGTTTTGCTGTTACATTAATGTTATATTGATGTAATGTAAATATAAAGTAAATGTAATGTAAAGGTAAGTTAAAGGTAATGTAAATGTAATGTAAATGTAATGTGTAGCTTTACAGCTGCTGAATCAAACGATCAAATGTTATCTTTGGGACCCTATGTTACTGATAATGTTATGTTAAGCCATGTTATGTTATGTTAATACCAGAGATGCTCATCTAGTTTTAACAAAACATTAACAGAACTTTAACATATGTTATGCTATCGATAGATAGTTCGGAGCTGCCAGATTGCTGAAATTGGATACGTTGCAGCAAATTGTCGTCAGGGGGCGCACCTAATGAAGACAGATAGCACGGAGCTGCCAGATTGCTGTAACACATTGTACTGCTTAATTGGATACGTTTCAGCAAATTGTCGTCAGGGGGCGCACCTAATAAAGACCGATAGCACGGAGCTGCCAGATCGCTGAAACACTTTGTACTGCTTAATTGGATACGTTGCAGCAAATTGTCGTCAGGGGGCGCTCCTAACGTAGATAGAGCAGATCTAAGTAAAATTGATCTAAGTAAAATGAATCCTTTTCGTGTCCATAGGCTGCGGAGAAAATGAACATTGAGGAAATAAAAATACAAAATGCACAGCTCTCCCAAAGAAAAAAAAAGAACTCGTAGTTTCTTTTGTAATTTATTTTATTTGTTTGTGGCTTCTTTTTATAATGTAATGCATAAAAATTGTGGTGTTGTTTTTGTTTGTTTAAAAAATAAACCATAAACATTTCACTTTATTAGTTAAATACAAATAAGTTTACTTCTTGCACACGACAAATAGTTGTTCGTTCTTCCATTTCATTTTTTTTTAGGGTTTTCTATAGTTTTGTTACTTGCAAAAAAAGTTTCTCGTGGTTCGTGTTACAGTTGCAGTTTTCTTATATTTTTTATAGGGTTTTTTTCGTTTTTTTGGTTTTGTTTTTCATGTTTGTTTTGTTTTTAAGTCATCGTAAATGTCTTGTATAAGGAAACGCAAAAAATCTCTGAACAAGTTTTTGTTTTTTCGTTTGTTTCTTGTTTTATTTTTCTCATTTCTCTTTTTTTTTTTGGTTTCTTCATTTTGGAACGGCTTTATTGAACTTTTGTTGTTGTTGTTGTTTGGTTGCATATGCATAATTAATATTGCATATTGCATTTAAAAACATTAATTCTTTGGCAGGCATTGCATTTCGTAGTTTTTGTAAAAGTTGT
Source organism: Drosophila mayri (assembly GCA_008042485.1). Classification (NCBI taxonomy): domain Eukaryota; kingdom Metazoa; phylum Arthropoda; class Insecta; order Diptera; family Drosophilidae; genus Drosophila; species Drosophila mayri. The sequence continues at coordinate 230,150 of VNJN01005227.1, read as the reverse complement.
GTTCTCATTCAATATTTTCTCAACGTTTCCTCAACGCTCAACGCAGGATATTTGAAACAAAAACAAAAACGCAATTAGAATTAGATCGAAAGTATGTGTGTAAGTGTAAAAACATTAAACACAAAAATCGATCGTTTTTAACTTCATTTTCTGTCCCATGTCCATTTCATTACAATTTTATTTTCGAATTTGTTTATCAAATACACATCAATACTTTGGTAGTTTAAAAATTTTGTGTTTTTACTTGTTGTTTTTTGTTTTTCCTTTTGTTTTGTGCTAAATTACATTTTAAAAATATGCTTAATGTTTTTTTGTGGTTGGTTTTTCGCATTAATTTTTTTGTTCGTTTTTGTTTTTTTTTTTTTTTTGTTGTTTTAAGTCAAAGACACGAAAGTGAAAGAGGTTTTTGTTTTTGGTTTACGTCTGTTCGCTTAACTTATTATTTTGTTTATTCTTTGTTTAGTTAATTGTGTGTTTACTGTACTTGTTTAGTGTAATGTGTAAGGTTTCGCATGCGCTTAATTTTAAAACACCGAGAGTTTGCTCAAAATTGTTTAATGTTTTCTTTTTTGTTTTATTTTTTTGCTTTCTTTCCGAATGAAATTTTAAATATCGAAATATATATATGTATATATATAAATTTTCGTGTGTTTTCGCTAATTTTTTTGTTTTTGTTTTTTACTTTTACATTTTGCCATTGTTTATTGTAGTTTTTATTTATTTATTTATAGTTCCTTTGTTAGTTTTTATCTTGGTTTAAAAACACCGAAAGCTTAAAATTTAGAGATTTTCCTAAAGTGTAAAATTTTTACAATTTCTCATCCATCTCTGGCTTGTTGTTGCTGTTGTCTTTCTTCTTGGTTGTTTTTCTTGTTTTGGTGGTGGTGTTGTGGGTGTGTTTTTGTGGTGTTTTCGTCTCTTTTTCTGCGATCTGATTCTCACAGATCTCAAATATTACAAAGGAAGGGTGAACAAAGGAGTGATGTAGACCGAACCGAAACTTAACGAAAGAAAAACGCAAGTCCCATTAAAAATCTGATCTGTTTGCTTCTAAAGCATATTGCTAAGCTCCTTCCGCTTCCGCTTCTGCTTCCGCTTCTGTTTCCGTCTCCGTCTCCGTTATCGTTACCGCTCCATTTCCATTCTGTTCCCCTGCTCTGCGTACCGCTCAATAAATAGGTCAAGGAAAAAACTGTATCACATTTTCAATTACGTCTTTGTTCGTAGCACCTTCATAAACATACCCCTTACCTTTCTCCAAATCGCTAAATCCCCTCCCCTCTCTCTCTCTCTCTCTGCCAAATCCCAAATTTTGGGCTCCACACACATATTTACAGACCTTTAACCTACCAATACAGTTGGAGAAAAAAATTGCGCTTCGGATTTTATCACAAAAATAATTACAACTCTGTGCGAATGCACCCAACCCCCTTGCCCCCCTTNTGCGAATGCACCCAACCCCCTTGCCCCCTTGCCCCCTTTCCCCCTTTGCCCCTTTGCCCCTTTGCCCCTTCCCCCTAGCCCCTCTCGCTCTGCCGCTCCTAAACTAACATTGCTTCTAAGTACCATTTTCTTTTGTTGTAATCTTAACCTCTCAACGCAACGCGTTCCGAATTGGTTCCATTATTTCCATATCCTCTCTATCTCCTCCTCTCACGCTCTCCCTCGTCCTTCCCACTACCACACAGTGTGCTAATCGAATAAAATTAAAGCAATCCCTTGTTAAAACCGGCCATATCGAATCCGGGGAATCCGCATTGAATTGTGTATGGAAGTAGAGCTAGAAAATGAACAAGCACACTATCGATTAATCGAGATTTTGTTTTGGAAAACCCGAATCTAAATTAGTAATAGTAATAAAAAAATTGATAAGTTGCTGTAAGTAAAGTAAAATTGTTTGATCTCGATTATAGATCACTTTGAGATAAAATAAAGTTTGTAATTGCATCGATTTTTTGTGTTTTTCTAGCTCTACTGGAAAGGTTTATAGTCCATAGCTTATACATAGTTATAATTTCCATTGAAACGTTCAAGAGTGGTGAATTTTTGTGGGGCTACTTACTGATCTCTGATCACTGATTTAATGACAATTTGTTTGTGTTGTTGGTGGCGATGTCGATGTCGTTTGATGAGATGATGTCAAAAATCAGTCTCTATTGCATTTTGTTCTATTTTATGTGGGCTTGCTCTATTTCTCTGGCTTTTTAGTAAAAGTGCTTGTTTCAATATTTAATTAGGCTCTTTGTCTTTGCATTGTTTTTGATTTTTGATTTGTTTTTCTTCAGTTTTCCATTTAGTTTTTCGTATTTATTTTTGTTTTTGTTTTTGTAGTACACCTTAGAAAAATATCACATTCTTACTTCGTTCGTTCGAGAGACATTTTTATGTGTTTGCTTTTTTTTTAGTTTTGTTTTTGTTTATTTTTGTTTTGTTTGTTTTTTGGTTTGCTTTACATATTATTCATTTTGCTATTTCGATTTTGTATGTATTTTAAAGTTGTATTTACACATATTTAGGTTTCCATTTCGCACGACTAAAATATATAAAATTTAAAAAATATTTGATTGAGGTCATTTCAGAATTATTGCTAAGTATTCCTCCCATTTTCCTCCAGTTTCCCTCTCGCCGCTCCTCCTGCAGTTTTAACCACTCGAATTTGATCTAAAATTGTATTTTCCTTAGTTGCATCTTAAGTTTCGTACATATATTTATTTTGTAGACACCAAATTCTTTTGTTTTTTATGCATGTATACATATAAAAAAAATTGTTTGTTTGAAACATTATTCCCCCTACACTCAGACGACACTCCTAAGACCTATGTATGCAGGTAAACCCCTATAAATATTGTTGAAGAGACGCACGACAGCTAATGTTTAGAGCTTAGGTGAGAGAAGAGACTTTGAGAGAGTTTAGGAAACAAATACAATATATGTACGTTATTTTGTTTTTGTTTGTTAGTTTTAGTTTTCGTTTTAGTTTACTTTTACTTTAGTTTGCTCACAACATCAACAATGAAATATTTGACTTTATAGATTTTGCTTTTTGTTTTTGTTTGTCTGAGGGACTTCTCTTGTTTTTGGTATTCTGTAAAAATCTCAAAAAGACGCCTAACACCGAAAAATATATTGCATGTACTACATTTTATGTCTATTATGCTTCTGCTTCATTTTTGCTTTCTTTGCCATGTTTCTCATTCCGTTTTTGATTTTTTTTTTGTATATTTTTGTGTTGCTTTTGAGATGGTTTCCTTTTAATGTATTTACATACATGAGTTAGTTGCTGTTAACAATTTATTTTGATTTTAGACAAGTTAAAATTGTTCCTTAACCAAACGCAAAATCAATTGGGCAACCCAAACCGATTGACTTAAATGATTTCGACTACATTATATAGAACATTGTTAAATTGTTTATGCTTCTATTTAGATTTTGTTTTAGTTTTGTTTTTGCAAGTGAAACCTCGAAATTGTCTTAATTTCATGAAATCGTAGTTTTAGTTTTGTTAATTGAATTATTTTTTGGTTTCTTAAAACTTTCACGTATTTGCTAAATGATTCAGGGACACCCTTTTACCCCTGGCAGTGACTAATAAATATTTAATAATAGGGAAACAAGTTAAAATTCAAATTTAGTTGTTTCGAACTTTTAAAATATTTTTAAAATATTTATTTGTAGTTTTAATGCCACTTTTTGGAGCTTTGGGTGCCCCTCTCTGGTGGTGTGTATGTCTGTATGTACGTGTGGGAGTGGAATACCATTAGTTTGTTGTTGTTTCTATATATATGTATATAATATATATATGTATACATATATGCTAATATATATATATCATTTTCCATTTGGGTTGAGTTGCTTCCATTGATTAGTCAAATGAACAACATTTATAATTATTTTGTTTGGGCTTTTGTGGATTCGTTTCTTGTTGGGTTTCAAAATATTTGCACGTCGTGTATATAATATGATGTATGTATATAATGTATGTATATATATCTATTTATATAAGTAATAGACACCGAAAACCACATGTACATTAATGTATCTGTATATAGATATAATATTTGGGTTTCATTTTCCCTTGCCTTGCTTTCCCGCTTCTTGCTACTTGCCACTTGCCACTTAGCGCCTCCACTCGCACCTCTGCTCTCTTGTTGCTGGGCTCTAACTCTAGGTATATCAATAAATATTGTATTTAAAAATGCATTCGATTTGTAATGCCAAAAGTTTTTCGTTGTTGGATTTTGTAATGTAATTTTCGGTTACACGTATTTTCCTGCATTTGTTGACAATGCCTTAAAAAAACTGCCCTACTTGGTAAATTTGTAATATATATATATATATATAGATATTTATATATATATATATATAGATGTATGTATATGCATGTATATGCGAAATAAGAGTCTTGAATCCCTCCAATTATTTTTCTTTTTGGCTTAAAATCAATTTTCATTCACAAAAAAAGGCAAGAAAAAAAATCTAGTGTCTCCTTAAACCTTATTTCGCCTTAATTTTGATGGTGATTATTTTGTTCTTAATGGTATTCTCTTTGTTTTCTTTTTTTTATCAACATTTACTTGCACACACACCTAAGAAAAAATTACATTAATTTAAGATTTTCTTTTGTTTGTTTTTCTCATTAATTTCGTTAATATTGCTTTCCTTTTTTCTCGGGGTTCCTTAATAACATTAAACGTGTCGTGTCTTACCGAAATGGAGTTTCTAGAGTTACATTTTCCGTATTCCGCTCCTCTTCTCTGGTCTTACCTCCTAGTTTCCTAAAATTCTTTTAAGGCGCATTTTCAACTATGAACTAAAGGAAAATATGGGTGTAATCAGGAGTGTTTTTGAGTTTTTCGTGAAAATCGACGGATGGTTTCGGATCGACGGATGTGTGCCCAGGGTTGGTCATGAAAATAATAGGAGTTCGTTTCAAAAAGCTTTATTAATAAATACTATCAAATAATAATTCCAAAATAATAAAAGTGGCAAAAAAAAGGGTAATATTAGGATTGTCATAACTGTAATAATAATAATAATAATAATCGTACAAATAAAATAATTAATTCACATACACAGCTCACAGCTTGTTCTTGTTCTCTTTTTCTTCGTTTAGTTTAGAGCTTGGAAAAATTCAAAAATACAATTTAAACGGCATGTGTGATGTCTACATTAAACATTAAATTTAGATATAAAAATCATGGTAAAAAAAGAGATTAACTTAAAATAGTACACAAGTATTTTTCAAAAATGTTAGCTTCTGATGTTTTTGTGTGTTTACAAAAGGCAGTGTTGATATTTGTTTTCAGTGTTGCATGTTGTTTAAAATAAATACAAAAAGTAAAAAAAAAACCATAAGAAAAGCAAAAAAATTGAGGACAATGTTAACAATTAATAAACTAAAACTATAACATTTGCTAAGAGGCCCTGATCTTTGACGGTTCACATATGTATACTGACACAGAATCGAAAATGATAAATCAAATGGTTTTTGTCTTTTCTTTACAATTAATCTTTACATATTGTATATAATTATATGTCAAATATATAAAATAAAATTAGTTATAATAGTTTAGGTAAAAAGCATAATTCAAACGGTGCGGTAAATTTGTTAATCTATCACATAACACATATATATTTATACTCCTAGATAAATATATATATATGTAAGTATATATATGTATTCGCTACAATTGAACACTTAAGTTGTGAGAGAAAGTTTTGTTGGGCAGAACTTGTGTTTGCTGGAGAATAAATAAATTACACAAATAATCGAGCGAATCGAAATAATCGAATGATGATAATAGAAGGGCCCAAGAGCCCTGCCTGGATGGTAGATTTTCTCCCCTCGCCTCGCCTTTGCCTCTCATTCCATCTCCTTCTCCTTCTCTTTCTGTTTATCCATCTCCATCTCCCTATCTCTATCTGTAACTAACTATCTAACTATTTTCTAGCCCTCTCCGATTGGTAAAAATTAGGATTAGTTAACGCTTCGCTTTCAGCTTCTATATGTTTGACAGTGCTCTGTCTAGACTCATTTCGTTACGGGGGAAATATATATATCATATATCATATATCATATACATTTAGTAGTATATTTGTGGGGGGTTCTGTGGATCTTCTGCGGACTGCCTGTGGTACTGGTGGTGGATTCTGTGTGGGCTGGTTATCGGTGTTATCTGTTATAAGTTAGCTTTCCGTTTCACTTTAATATTTAGTTAAATTATGAGGTACTTGAAACTTTTTGGCACAGTGAAAGTTTTCATTTACTTTACTTCTACCACTTTGCTACTTTGATTTGTTCTCGTTAATGTTTCTTCATTTTCCACATTTAGATTTTTTTTTGGTACGGCAAATATTTTTCATCCTTAATTAATTAACAAACAAAAAAAAAAAGAAAAAAAAATTAAGAAAGAAATGGCTGTCTTTCATTCTACATACTTTTGCATTTTTACATTTTTAAATTTTAATTCGATGTTCTTTTGTTTGTTGTTTGTTTCTTTGCTCCTTTCTTCTATTTCTCTCTGTGTGTGTGTAACTGAATAAAGCATATATGTATGTATAGAAATCGGTTGGGAAATCATATTCGTATATGGTTTTACCTATTTTATTTTTATTGTTTAATTGCACATTTCGTTACCAGGCGGACGGATGTCCGAAATTCTCTATTGCTGCTGTGTTTCTGCCAGTTTTGCTATAAACTATTTATGCCTGTTTAGCTTGTTTTGTTGGTTTTTCAGTTTTCAATTAAAACTTCTATGTTGTTTTGTTTTTGTTGTTGCTATGATCACAGTTAGTTTTGTGTTGTTGTAGTTGCTGTAGTTGTAATTGCTATTGTTAATTGTAATTGTTAATTGTTGCTATGTTTTTGATTTGCTTTGCTTTGTATATAAATTAAACTATTGACGGTGGTAGGTAGATCCTATTTTCATAATCCTATCGACTCCCTCTCATCCTGAACGGAAAATTCGGAGAATAAATAATGCTTGCAGCTAGCACGAATCGGCGTTGTTCTCACGTTTTCACGTTTTACATTTAGTTTTAGGGTTTTAGTTTTAGTTTTCGTTTTAGCTTTAACTTTAGCTTTAGTTTTAGTTGGCTTATAAACAATTAACTAAAATCCCAATTATTGTTTGTTTTGTGGCTAGGTAACAGAGTTAGCTCAGTTATTATTGCATTAATTCTTGCAAATTAGTTGAGTTGCGTTCCTATTCGTTTCATGTCTCCGGTTTGTACAAATTGTGGCTAGTTTAGCGTCTATAGATCGGTGTAAAATTAAATATATTTTATCTATTGTGTGTGTATATATCAACGGCAGATTTTCGATATTATATATATCTCATTTCTCATTTCGTGTTTCGGTAGAAAATACAGACTATTTTGTTTATTGCATTTTGCTTTGTGGCTGCTTTGTTTTCGTTAAAGTGTTTGTTTTTTTTGTTTGTTATCTCAAAGAACCAAATCGCATTTCGTTCTAAAATCCCCACTTAATCATAATTGTTGACAAAAAAAATGTATATATACGATATCGAGATGTATATAATTTTGTGCTACGTTAATTATAATTTGCAATCCTAACACACACATAATTTTATTTAGAGAGAGAGTTGGGTGTATATATATTTAAAATCTTAAACACTTTAATACCCGTGCTAATTTTTTTTTACTTTTTTCTCTAGCTCGCACCAAAAAAAGAGAAACAAAAAATATTACAAAAATAAAACAAAAAAAAAAAAAAAAAATGTTTAGAATAATCCCCTGCTACGAGGAGCTCCTTATTCCCCTTTTTCTGTAATAATATTTATATATATATCTTTCTATATGCACTTCCTGTAGTCTGTGTGTGTCTCTGGAGGCTTGGTGGTTCCTTATCTGCGTAGGAGCCGCCTCCTACGCGCCTCATCTCAGCGCGGTGCGTTGTGAATGTGGGTGGTGAGGTGCTTGGAGAGGTAATCCGCCCGGGCGAAGCACTTGCCGCAGGATTCGCAGTGATACGGCCTTTCGCCGGTATGGATCCTCAAATGGCGGGTGAGATCCGACTTCCCACCGAAGGCCCGGCCGCAGAAGAGGCATACGAAGGGCCGTTCGCCGGTGTGCTTGCGCACATGCAGCTTGAGGTTCTCCTTGGAGCGCACGCACTTGCCACAAAAGGGACAGGCGAAACGCGAGGTGGCAGGCCTGTAATGTTGGATAATTAAATAATGTTTCCCGATCTCAAAGGGAGCTATACCCACCGCTTGTCCCTCTGGCGCTCGGCTGCATCCACGCGCAAGAAGTTGAGAATGGAGGCCTCCTGCGGATTGAGGCCCAGAAACTGCTCATTCGGTATCCGCTCGGCGTTGATCAGCGAGGTCAGCGAGCTAAGTGAGCTGATTCCTCCACTACCGCCGTTGGCACCCGAGCTGGAGCCGCCACTTCCGGCTGGCGTGGAACTTCCTGCTCCGGCATTGCCGCCAGAGCTGCCGGCAGTGGCAGCGGCCACGGCAGCAGCTGCAGCCGCCGAGGAGGAGGAGCCAGCGGCTGAGGTGGCCACCAGTGGCAGTGAGACATGGCCTAGGTGGTGCGGCGGATGGTGCGGCTGCTGCTGCTGGTGGTGATGATGCTGCTGCTGTTGCTGCTGGTGATGATGATGATGGTGGTGGTGGTGATGGTGATGGGGCTGCTGATGCGAATAGGAGGGATCCGTTTCCAAGTGGTGCATGCGCGACTGTAAGATATATAATGTCTGTAATGCTATATGCTATACGCTATAAGATCGAAAAAGTGAAAGCTCACCCGCTTGTTTGTACTATGAATGCCATCGGAGCTGCTAATGTTCGGCTCGGTGGCGCTGGTGGAAGCCGAAGCCGACGAGTTGTTGTCCTGGTAAAGCATCGTAATGCCCGCAGAGTCGACCGTGTTGTCCTGCTCATGCTCCTCGCCATCCGCTCCACCGCCTGAGTGCTGTTCCGTCTGCTCCTCCCGCTTGACATTGACCCGCAAATCTTCGCCCTCATCGGCCAGCATCGGTTCTTGTGAGCTGGTGACCACATCCTGGTCCACCGATGTCACAGAGCCGGCAGCAGAGACCGAGGTGGGCGTGGCCACTGGCATGGAAATGGAGGAGGAGGCGGCAGAGGAGGACCCAAGGCGTCCCACTCCCACTCCCACGCCCACACTCTTCTTGCCATGCAGACGCTCCAAGGCGTGGTTGAGGCGATGCTTCTTGAAGCTCTTCAGGTAGCGGAACTGCATCCCGCAGACATCGCAGGTGAAGAGCTTGTCCGCTGGGAGGCGAGCCCTATGATTCTGCTCTTTGTGCTTGGCATAAGCGCTGCGGTATCGATAGGATTGGCCGCACTGCTCGCAGATGAAGGGCTTCTCCTCGCCGGGACCCACATGCGGGTGCTGTAGGGCCGCATGCTGCTCCAGCAGCCACACATTCGGAAAGTGGGCATTGCAAACCACGCAACGGGTCTCCTCCTCGATGGTCTCCATCCCGGTGGCGCCGGTGGGGCCGGTGGGGCCGGTGCTAGTGCCAGGTGCGATTATGCCAGAATTGGAGCCAGAACCGGCTCCTGCTCCACCCGATGAACTGAATAGCGAGGAGCACGTGTCGGAGGGACTCTTAAGCATCTGGCTCAGCTGCTGCTGGCTGAGCAGCGGCGGCGTGGACGAAGTCGATGAGGAGGAGCTCTTCTCCTTGCAGGCATCGGGATTGCCGGCGCTGGCCAGCAGCAGTTGGGTGTATTGCCTCAGTCCGGTGGCATCTACAATGACGCCGCCGCTCCCCAAGCCGGAGGTAACGCCTCCGCTCAAAATGGGTGTGCGTCGTTGGCGTTGCAGCAGCTGCTCCAGCGATTCCTTGTAGAGTTGGGCACTGCGCTCGCTGGGCAGCTCCACGATGGTCACCTCATCGCTGTCAGCGGAGCTTCGCTTGCAGCTATCCTCGCCCGAGTCATTGGACATGGCCGTGCTGGTGCTGGTGGCCATCTGCTGGGGCGATGGCGAGGATTTGGCCACCTTGGCCTGCTGCTGTTGCTGGTAGAAGGCCGTGGGCGTGGGATAGCGCAGGTTGAAGGTCCCTGCCGCTCCCTGCTGCTGTTTGTACTGTGCCTGAGTGTCCTTTGAGGTGACAGCGGCGGCTGAGGACAGGGAGGAGGCTGTGGTAGCTGTTGCCGTGGCTGTGGCCGTTGGCGCTCCCGGTTGATAGTCCTTGGTCAGCAGGTCGCTGAGCGTGGTGAAGCGATGAGGAAAGTCCTTGGGCGCTGCCAGCAGACCACGTGTCCTGGAGGAGGACCAATAATTAATATCCCTTTTTTGCGATGACATTTATGTATATTTACCTGAGTGCCTCCTCTGCCAGCCAGGTCTGGTGATGCAGCAGGCTAAGGATTCTGGACGGATCGATGTCGAAGAGGCTCAGGCCGAGGGGCGTGAAGGGAAAGGCGAAGGGGGTGGGGCAGCGGCTGGCGGCCATGGCGCTCATCGGTGAGCTGAAGTTGCGCAGCAGCTGTGGATTCAGAGAGTTGGGATTAGTCGGGCTTAAAGTCGATATGTATATAGTATATATAGTTGGTTGCTATACAGTGCCTCTTAATGTTCTGTTTTTTCTTTTTTGCTCGGGATCTTTTGTTTTCTGGGGGATCAGAGATCGGGGCTTAAAGCTCAACATAAAATATTATCCCTCGGCTCTAATAATTTGGGGGCAAAGGGGGCTGCTACTAGACTGCTTGGAGAGAGAGAGAGAGAGAGGGGGAAATCCTGTGAGCCTACAAGGTGGTGGGGGGGTTAAGGTAGCTACATACATCCCTAGGAGGGGCTACGTTTCAACTCATGCAACGCAACTGAATACTAGGCAAGCAAACACCGAAAAGCTCACACAAAAAGACATATATATATATGTATATATATATATATATATATATATATAGAATATATAGGGACAAACTATCTGGCAGATGTGGCAAATGAAAGTACGGAAAAGTTGAAACGAAAAGTCGATAGAGATTGAGAAGAGGAAAAAGCGGTAGGGTAAATGGTTAAACATACTTACGTGGCTGTGGTTTTATTTATATATTTTTCAAAAATATATATAAATAAATTTTAGCTTGATTACAATTGGAATTGAAAGATTACTTAGTAATTAATGGAAATTAATTAAGAAAAAAATGAAAGAATGAATTTTCCTTCAATTTTGGTCTCGAAAAATGTTATAAATAAATTCAAAAATAACAAAATCTTTTAATTTAAACTTTAAAAACTTTGAAAATGGCACCTAACCGCATAAAATTATTTTTCTTAATATATATATGTATATGTTTAATAATATTTGAAATTGATCACAAAACCACAAATAAATTTTGTAAATATTTATTTGTACCCAAGACCTAATGAATAAAAAAATAAATTATTGAAAATCTGTAAGTTAAAAAAGTTCCTGAAATGTTTTTAAATTTTAGAATAACTAAAAAAAAGGATATAAATTAAAATAGTAATATTTAACCATGACTAGGCCATGTTTATTATTTATACATATATTTTGTTTTTGTAATAAAAACTTCAAATGTTGGAAATATTTTTCAATATTTTTATTTATATAGAATTTTATTTCATGTTCTTCATCTCTTTTTTGTTTTTGTTTTTGTTTTATTTTCTGCATTTTTTCTCAGCTTCTTTAGCTACTTTCATTCTTTACTCTTCTTGGATTTGTGTGTACGAGTGTGTGTGTGTGTGTGGGTGTGTGTGTGTGTGTGTAAACAAATTCGTCAAGTTCTTTTATGACTTCCGTTTTTCATGCGCACTTCCGCTTTGTTTTTCTTTTCGTTCAACTACTAGAAATGTTGTTAGGCATAGACTATATAGCTAGCTATATATGACTGATCCTCCTCCTTCTCCTCCTGCTGCTGCTGCTGCTGCTGATCCTATAGGTTTTTCTATATATTTTTTACCATTTTGCCTGCTGTCTTGATTCCCTCTCTCGTTAGCCCTACTTCTCCTATTCCTGGTCACATCCTCCTCTGGGTTCGGATATAGTTTATGGATTGTGGAAAGAAATCAAATCTGCTTTTGGGTGATGTAGTTCCTCCTTCTGCTTGTTGCCTTTGTCCTGGGAGCTTTACGAATCTTCTGGCTGACCGCAATTTCGTTTTTGTTTGTTTTTGTTATAAACTATGATATGCCTTGCTTTGCTTAAATATTTCCACGTACTTCTCCTTTTTTGTTTTTCTTTTCGGTTTTTAATAATTTTCATATAAATTTTGTCGAGTGTGTGAGTGTTTCTTTGTCTTGCCTAAAATATGTTTTATTTTCTTTTCTGCTTGTAAGTAATCGAATTTTCATTTCCATTCTAAAATATTTTCCTCGATTGCTTCTATGTGTGTGTGTGTTTTTCCGGGTTTTAAATACTTTTTACTTCTATTTTATTTTTGGTGCCTGAAAAGCTGCGCTCGTTACTTTTTTACTTGTCGAGTTGTTTATTTTTTTAGTAAGTTTAAATTGTTCTTTATTCAGCATTGGTTCGACTCGAAAAATGAGTCGAGTGTATTGAAAGTTCTCTTGTAAGTAATTTATTTTTGCTCAGTGCTTTTGTTGTTGTTTTAGTTCACATTCCGACTACGAAAAAAATATATAGTTAGCGTATATTTTTAACCTTCCTTTTTCTTGCTTTAGTTTAGTTTTTTTTTTGTTTTCTTTTGGGTATTTTCTTTTTTTTTCATATATATTCTTTTGAGTTCCCGTCAAGCTCTCTTCAATATAAAAGTACATTTGTGTCTGTGCTGCATGTGTGTGTGTGTGTGAAAGGATAATTAATTCAATGTACATGAGTGAAATATGGTTTTCATATAATATTTTTTATTTGCTTTTTGTTGGTTCTTTCATTCGTTTTTTTTTTTGTTTTTGTTTTTCTTTTTTATTAGCCACAAAATATTAAAAATCTTATTGAATAATAAAAAAAATAATGATAAATGATAAGAGGAAACTAAATTGTATCAATTGGAACTTAAATTGCAGTTAATGTATAGTAGTTTTTTATACGTAATTATATAATTTGCATTATTTTAGTGTAATTTTATAGTCGCTCAATAAATAATTGGGGGAATCGCTTAACGTAGACTAAAGATGCTTAGTGAAAGAATGAAATGTATCCAACGGGTAATTGATAATTGATTACATATCGATATACAGATACAAGGCTTCAACTGAAATCGGTTTGCGGATTAAGATTTTGCTTTAGTTAGTTAGTTGCTGCTGCTCTTAGTGAATGCTTTTTAAATTAGTTATTGTATAAATCTGTCATGCGTCTGCTGTTTCTTGTTGTTCTTGTTGTGTGTGTGCTGTGTGTGTGTGTTTACAGTTAGTTAAGAATATATATTTATATAAATTATTTATGTATCTTGTATGTCTATATTGTAGGAACATATTGACGTAATCATAACGTATTGCAGCTATTTGTTCATCCTCTTAATTCGGTTATTGTTATTCTTGTTGTTTAATTTTTATTTTATTTTTTTATGTTATTTTATTTCTTGGGATTTTCTCTGTTGTTTGCGGTTTTTCAGTTTGCCTTGGCAACTGCCCTAACTTGCCTATTTTATTTTAACCCTCTCGCTAGGCAGTTGTTGCTTTGCTTTTCTTTTATTTTTCGGGGGGAAAACAGTTTCCAAGTTTCTGAATTTAATGGGAATGCCTTCGAATTGGAATCTGTTAGCCCCGCTATATAACTTAGCTGAAAATATATGTATACCATATGTATGCCATATATGTATGTATGTATTAAAAAAAAAACGTTGTCTACTACAAACAAACTAAAATAATAATAATGGTCAAGAATCTTCTTTATGTAAAATTAATTATGAATGAGCCTCAATTGGGGGGAACTTAAAAAATGTTCTCAACCGTTGTTACTAAAACTATTATTTTGCTACCCATTTTTAGTCAGTGTGTGTGTGTGTGTGTGTGTATTTGTTTTATTATCTTTAAGTGTGCTTGTATTTTATATATTTTTATATATTTATTTTGGATGCCTGGCTTGAATTCCTAAGCCAAGACTGCGCTTCGTTTGAAAACAAAAACAACTACTGCAAATTATTAATTATATTCTGCTTAATTTTTTTGTTGAAAAGTTAAATACTTTCGCTTTTTATATATGCACGTATTTTCTCGCGTCTTTGCAAATAATTATTCGGCTCGGGAAGGTTAAAAATGCATTTCTTAATCGCTTAGGTCGAAAAATGTTTCGCTTTCTTCTCTCGCATTTATTAAATATGTTTACATTTGTTGTTGTTGTTGTTCTGTGAAAATAGTATTACTAAAAACTAGTTTAATTTCTTGATAAATTGGTTGTTTTTCTGTGTGTGTGTGTGGTATGGGTTTTAGTCCTTTTTACCTTGCCTTTTCGAGCCTAAAACTGTTCCTCCTTTTCCTTTACCTTTTTGTATTTTGTTTTTTCTTTTTTGGATATGCAAAACTACTTTGTTGTTGTTTCTACTTTGTTTTTCTTGATTTGGTTGTGTGTGCGTGTGTGTGTGTGGGTGAGGGTAGTATAACTAATTTTTTCGCAGAGTTCCGCTAATAGTTTTTCCTTTTGCCTGTCTCCTTTAAAAACTAATTTCTGTTTTCTTTTTACATGCCATAAGTACGTTGTTTCTGTATAAATGTATGTGTGTGTGTGTGTTATATACTAATGTATAGTGTGTATGTATATTTAGTTATATATATATGTGTATATATAGATCTCAATGCCTCCCATTGCTCGCTAAAAAAATAACTATCAAAAAAACTGCAATTTCCATTTCTGACTTCCATTCCCCTTCACGTTTTTTTTTTTTTCATTTCTTCCGCGTTTTTATAAAATATTACTTTAGTATATAATGTATATATGTATTGTATATATATAGATTTTTTTTTGGTTTTCCATTTTTATTTGTTTATTTTTTATTCTGTTTTTTGTTTTGTTTTAAAGGGGAGTAGGCACTACAGTGTTGTTTTTTTTATTTTCTGTCTTTTTACCTCTTTTACTTTTCTGACGTTTTCTTTGCGTTTTTTCTTGTGTTTTTTTGTGTTTTTTTATTTTGTCCTTTTATTTTGTTTACCCAAAAAAAATTGTTTCGGCTTTTCAGCTATAAAATAAGCCTGCCACAAGCCTCTGCCTCTAGTAAGTATTTATTTATTATTAACAATTATTTGCCTCAGCTGCTCCTTCGCCTCTCTGTATATGTGTGCGAGATCCTTTGTCTCTGTTTGTGTGTGTATGAGTGTGGTTGAGCTTACACCGAAGAAATTGTTTACAACTTTTGAAGCTTTCAATTTTAGGTTTCCAATGTCCTGCTATTTGTTTACTCTATAAATAACTATATGCAAGTGTGTAGATATCATAATTCTTTAACTTCTTAGCTTTCTGTTTTCTTTTTTAGCGTATCAAAAAGTGTGTGTGTGTGTTTGGGTGTGTGAGAGTGTTGAAGGAAATGTACATTTTGGAAAGGATATATTTTGGGGAGGGTTGGATAATTCTTCAAAAATTGGTTCTATGTTTGTCCCTGGACTGGGTTCAGAAACATCTTCGTTGCTGCTTCTCAAAGGGAAATTTTATATATATGTACATGATCCTGGGGTTAGGCCTTTATTTTCAGGATCAAGATCATAGAGTTCAGTGCAAAATAAAATTTTGAGAGTGTTCGTTCGGGTTTTAGAAGGAAAACTAGTTCTTGTTTTGTAACTGAATATGGAAATTAGGGGTTTTCATTATCGAAGATATTTTGAAAATTTGTTTAATTAATTTTGTTGATTAATTGTACTTTTTATTATCCTTTGCTTTATGTCAGGAAAATTATTCTTTGGAAGTTTTTTAAGTATAAAATTATTTCTCATTTTGATGTTTTAAAAATTATCTAAAATCCGGAACTAGTTAACCTCATTGGCCCAAACTCGCACAGGGACATCATCTACCTATATCCTTGAAATGTGTCCTTTTTTAACATATTCTCTTTGTTGGTTCTGTTTTTCGTTTCTATTTTAATTGTTTTTATTTATTTGTTGTTTTTTTTTTATCTATGTACAGTATGTCCTCGAATTGTTAGCTTGGCACTCAAACATATTCAGTTGCTTTGTTTTGTTTGTTTGTTTTTTTGTTATATAGTTCGTTTGTTTGGTTGATTGGGGGTTCTTATTTCGTCATTAATTAGAGTTTTTAATATTGCTTTATGGTTGTCGTTACTGTTGGTTGTTGATTTAATACGCCGATGAAACCAATTGCTAGTTATGTGTTTGGTTTGTGTTTAGTTTATTGCGCTCATTGCGTTCTTCACTGTCTCGCTTGCTTCGCTTACAAGTCACAAGTTTCGCTTAACGAACAGAAAAAAGGCATATATTTGTAATATATATAATATTTAAATATATTGAAAGTAGGGATTTGTCAAAAAACAGAAACACATGCGGTATACAAAAAATATATACTACGAATACTACGAACAAACAATCTTTATATACTTTGACTACAACTCAAGTTGTGTTCACACTTCTGTTGCTATATCTTTATGTATATTTCTTCCTTATTTATTGATTTAGTATTATGGGTTTTATTGTGGCTTTTATCCATTTTGTAACACTGTTAAAAACATGAGGCTGAGGGTGTAAATATCAATTGTTGTTTTCTTGTTACTTAATTGATGCTATCAACTGTACTATTCATCGGTTCTATCGCTATTTAATCGTTTCACTGTGGGTACACTTAAGTTATATTTGTATTGTAGGTGATTATGTAAATTAATGAATTCATTCATGTAGAAGAAGGCAATTCGTCAACAGGGTACATTTGTGTGTGTAGGTAGGTATGATGTATGTATGTGTATGTGTTAATCAATCAATCAATTAATCAGTCAGTCAATCAATATATATATATATATATGCACTGTAATTAATGCTGCAAAGGGGGCTGGGAACTAGGTCCACCTTGAACTTGGTTCTTTGCCTGAATCTATTTATTTACATTTACAATTACAGGGTATTTGCTGTGTGTTGGCAGTTCTAAGAACTATTTCACGGTTTACCCGGAAATAGTTCTTCAGTTTTGCTTCGGTTTATTGTCACTTGAGAGATATAGGGAGAGAGAAAGATATAGGGAGAGATATAGATAAAGAATTCTATGGTTAAATGCGGCTAGCTCTGTTTTTTGTTTTTTTTCTTCGTGAAACTAGTCCCCTTTACCCCTTGCAGCACACTTCTCACATAATTAATTATATATATTTTGTAAAAATTAGTTATCATTTCACTATGACTGTTATTTCTTCTTAAAAAAGGCATTTATTGTGGTTGGTTTTATGGGAAATATATTGGGGAGTGGTGTTCCTTAAGCGAGGGCCTATTTACTGTATAAAAAACATTCACTTTCACTCTGAAAATATAAAAAAAAAAAAAAAAACAAAACAAAAACTTGTTCAAAGCACTTCAGCTTTGACTGTTTATATTTCAACTATTGTTTGATTGTGTAAAAAATCAGCAGTTACTGTTGTTTAGCTTCTTACTTCTTGTCACTTATAGTTTGTTGTTGTCTTTAAAAAAATATGTTTCAATTAAAAAATATATGTATGTAAGTCGATTGTAAACATTCACTATTTTGTTGTGTTATTTTGTTTTTCTTTTTATGTATGTACGCAATGCATTTTGTAAAGCATTAATGTTTCGGTTTATTTCTATATCAGCTTCCTGTTTTTCAACACTTTTGTAAATTAGATTTGTGTTTAAATATTGGTACTATTGTTTGCCATTTGTTTGTTTGTTTGTTGTTGTAGTTTGTTGTATATATTTGGTTGTATATATATAATATATATATATATATCTAGATATATACTGGTCGATATATGCATATATAAATATTGTTTGTTGCTGCTGCTGCTGACTGCTGTTCATTTAGTTATTATTTTGTATTGGAAGAATCTGTGTTTACCCTGAGCACTTTTTTCTGCTAGAACAAATTGAAAACGAAAAATGAAATATATATGTATATATAAGATAATGGGTTCAAAAATCGAAAAAAATGTCTCTATGCCGAAAAATGAAAACCGAAAGGAAGTTAGTCGAAAATGTTCTCCTTTTACTTTTTGTTCTTCATTTGCCGAAACTTGCAATTTTTTGTGGATTTAGATTTTGTTTTTCTCTTTTGAAGTTTGAATTTTGGTTTTGTGGTAATTTTGCTTAACTGTTTGGTTGCCTTTTAATCTTTTTGACTTTATTTTTTGTATTTTATTTGTAAGTATTTTTGTTTGTTTGTTTTTTTTTTAGTTTTTTTTTTTTTTTGGGTGCCAAAGCATTCTGATTTATGTTTTCTTTTCTTTTTTTTTTGGGGAAACTGAAATGAAAATTTTTTGTTGCTTTTGTAAAAGTTGCTGTATTACAGTAAGTTGAGTATGTTAATGTTGCTAGTATGCATTGTATATAGATTCATATATAAATTCGACTTGTATGCAATTCTAGCGTAATTGTTTTTATATATTCTTTAAATATATATATAATATACCTCGCGTCCTGATCCTTTTTTCTCTCTACGGCTATTGCTGTACAAGTTGAAGCTTCGATTTAGGCATATATTATATATGATATATCCTAGCTGGGGGAGGGTGAGGGGTGGTGTTTGTGTCTTGTATGTGTTTGTGTGTGTGTCTCGCTATTTATATAGGTTCATAAAATATCCTTACTTTCGCTTTTCCCAAATATATTGTATACATATATAATTTTGAATTACTTTTTCTGGTTGCTGTTGCTTGCTTTTTATTTTACCCTCCTTCTTGTATATATAATTTTAAATTCCTGTTTCCTTTAAAATGCATTTTTGCAGTTACGCCTAATGATATTTTTCCGTTTTTCCTTATTTAAATGTATTTCTTATGTTCTTATGTGCCGAACTCAAGGGAGAACCTAACGCGGAAATCGTTGATAACTCAAGTGGAATATCTTTATATACATATATATTATATATATATATACGATGCTTCTATATATATATATATATATGGGAGTTAGGTGCATTTATATCATTTTAAGGTTTCAATCAAAAGCAAAGAAGCTAAATTAATTTTTTCGAGTCTCTCGTTTCTATTTAGGCCTAAAAGTTCATTTTACTCATAAAATTTCCACTAAAAATTTGTATTAGCATTGATTTGATCCAAAAAGTACTTTTCTCTCTCTTTTTTTATACACGAAGAAAAAGCGGGCAACGTTTTGGGAAACTAAAACAAATAAAAAGATTAACTAACAAAGAAAACGTACAGTAATAATTAAGGAAAAAGATACGAAAATAAATTAAATTAAAAACAAACTCTGTGTGACTGCCTTTTATTTTGTTTGCTTAATTTTGTATATTTTCCTATATGTGTGTATGTTTTTAAGTGTATTTATTTATTTATTTATTTTGTAGTTATCTTTTGTTTCGTCTGTTTGTAAAGGAACTTGTTAGAAATTTTTACTTCTTGTTGCTGCTGTTTGATGGCTTGTTTTTAAATTTAAAAATTTAAAAATAAGAAAATAATTGAAAACACAAATTAACGTTTATGGGGGAACCAAACTAAGGAACTTTTGATCACAACTTAGGCGCTAATGAATTCTTACACACTAAAACTTAGAGAGAAAATAATAATAATAAAAAATAATAATAATAATAAAATGATAGCAAATGGAAATGCGGAGGACACAATGAATTATCCAATGATGTATATGTGAATGAAAATATATATACATATATGCAAAATATATGTATATATTTGTTGATTGGTAGAAAAAAAGGCCAAAAGTTATAGAATCTTTTTTATTATCATTTTTGTTTTGTTTTTCCACTTAAACTGTTGCTGTTGTTTTTGCTGTTGGATTTTCATTATTTTCCTTTCGCTGTGTGTTGATTTTGAATTTAAATTTTAACTATAATAATTAATCATTTTTTGTTTGTTTCTTTTTTCTCTAGATAGCCGACAAATTCATTGTGTTCTTGTGTGGGTAAATTATTTAACAAATAATATGTTTCTTCGTTTATAATACATTACAGAAAAGAAGGGGTTGTTTTCCTTTTTTTTTTTAAATTATCAAAGAACTAAAAACAAAAATAATATGTATATATATTAATTTGTTGCCACGTTTTTTGTTGTTGTTTTAGTTAAATTTGTTTTTGTTGTTGTTGCTAAAGCTAAATAAATTTCATATAAGTTGGTATAATAATAATAACATTTCACTTAAACATTTAAAACTAAGTATATATATATATATATACTCATGTATATATATATATAAATATATTTATGTAGGTGTTTATATTATTAAAAAAAAATAATAATAATTAATAAGAGACACAGAGCATGAAACAAAGTGTATGTGAGAGTGTGTGTGTGTTGGTGGTGAGGGGTTTTCAAAGCAAATTTATTTTATTACACCAAAAAAAAAAAAAAAAAAAAAAAAACGGTAAAAAAATATATATATATTTCTCCCGGTATCAAAGTTCCCCAACCCTCGCCTATATATTTTTTCCACCCCTTCATTTTATTATTATTATTTTCTTGGAATGTTTTGGTTTTTCTTCTCTCACGTTTCCCTGTTTCATTTTTCTTAATGTTCTGCGGCGGCTGCGCGAAGACTTTTTGGTCTGGCTGTGCCAAAAATAAAATCAATTCTTGTTTCTAATTTCCCCTATTGAAATGCAATTAAAATTATTAAGAAAGCTTTTTGTTTTTGTTTTGTGTATATATCATTAGCATTATTATTAGTTATGTTTAATTGTTTATTTAATTTTGTTTCTAAAAGGCCGAAAATCACAATTTTGTTTTGCTTTCTCTTTTTCTTCATTTCTTTTTTGTTCCTAAACTTTAAATTTTGTTTGTTTACTTATAATGCTTCTTGATTATGTTAGATAAATTGTTAATGCAGATTTTTAAACATCACAATTATTGAATTGATGCCTGTTGCTTCTCTACACCCCCTAAGATCCTCCTCTAATACTGCATGAGAAAAGTAAGCCAACAACAAAGGTGAAAAATGGCAACGCTTTTTGCTTTTCGTTTCTTTTTTTCCAAAAAAATGACCAGCAAATAATTCGAATTATCTGCCTTTGCCCCCCGTTTTTTTTTTTTTTTTTTTTTTGGTTAAATATGTTTTTATTATTCAATAATTATTCACTATTCTTGTAATGCTATCACAGCCAAATTGTTTAATCCAAAAGTTTTTGTGTTTCTCTCCCGTTTCTTTTTGTTGTTTTTGTTTCTTGCCAAAAGGTTTCTTGTTTTTTAAAATTTAGAATTTTGAATTTTGTCTAGCGTGCTTGGTGTGCGTCCTTTTTTTATGATTTGTTGTTGCCTCCTCCTTTCTAAATATTTTAAATATTCTTTTTTAGTTATTTTAAAAATGTTTCCTGTGCTTGCTCTCAGTGTTCCCAATCCGTTGCCGAAAAACCGAATGGAAAAATTCTTGGCACTGACCGCAGAAACGAGAATTGGTTTTGGTTTTTAACCCACCGATTTCGCGCACTTAACCCCAAACAGCCACAAACGTTCTTGGTTTTGTTTTTTGTTTTTGTTTCTTTTATAGATAATTTTTTGTTTGTTTTTATTTTGTTATAATTTTGAGATCGATTTGCATTTCTTGTTTCGTTTCGTTTGTTGTTGTTTTTGTTGGGTTAAACGCTTCATTGAGGGTGGAAAGGGGGTCTTTAGGGCGAGGGCTGTGGCGGGGGGAACTTCGTTATCCCTTTAGTTTAGCCAGAGAAAAGAGAATTCGTAGCAAATTTAATATAAACGTGGTAATGCAAACAAATCTAAGATTTTTCAGAAGTGCAAGGAAGGTCTCCAAAAACATAGCCTAGCATTTCTGCTCACTTTCAATGACCAAGTCTCTGGAGATATCCCAGGCAATACTGTATAATATATAATTAGGTTGTTGTGGGTGTTTTTTTTTTTTTTTTCAAAGCAAAGTAAACCTGGTTAAATGGGCTCAAAAAAATATATTTATAGAAATATTAGTGGGTGTGCGTCAAGGACCTTTCTTTTGTTTTGTTTAAATTTGAATCAAATTTTGAGCCTAAACCATTTTCCGTTTTTCCCTTTCTTTTGTTTATTTTTGCT
Organism: Drosophila mayri; assembly: GCA_008042485.1. Lineage (NCBI taxonomy): Eukaryota > Metazoa > Arthropoda > Insecta > Diptera > Drosophilidae > Drosophila > Drosophila mayri. The sequence continues at coordinate 208,080 of VNJN01005227.1, read as the reverse complement.
ACAACTATTCCTAGTGTGTGTGTGTGTGTGTGTGTGTGTGTGTTGTTTTCCCTCTACTACTCATATACATATATATAGTTTTTGGTTTATGTATAAGATTTATATAAATATCGTTAAGATCACAGATATTCTATGTAATTCTGCTGCTGCTGCTTTTCTCAAATTTTTTTGTCTGAATTCCAAAAATGTCTCTCCTGTCTCTGTCTGATTTGTGTTTCTGTTTCTGCATCTGATTTATATAGATATATAAATATTGTATATAGATATTTGTATATATATTACTGTATAATAAGTTCTGTGAGTGTATATTATATACACGCGTGTGTGTGTGAGTGGGGAGCGGGGGACTAAGTGGAGCATTCTTGCATTAACTCACTATCGAAAACAGTCCTTTATATAGCGATTCGATCTGTAGCTGATCTGCCTAGGGTTTTTTGTTTTTGTATTGGGATATGTATGTTTTACTACCTTCATTTGCTCACTTGGTTCAAAACAAAAAAAAAAAAAGAAAGAGGAGAAAAACAGGACTAAAATAAATGACGCACAAATGTATGCTATGCTATGCTTTTGCTGAATTCTTGTGTGTGGGTTCACCAGTTCACTTTGCTTTTACTTGGGTCTGTGTGGGTGTGGATGTAAGGGGGTTTTTGTGTTTATTTTAAGCTACTTTAACTCGTTATTATCATCGTCAACATTCTACGTTCTCGGATCCTTCGGCCTCGGCTGCTACTTAAAAAGTTACATCACGTGTTCACTGTTCTTTTCATTATATATATATGTATATATATATTATATGTTTATCGTTAATTGCTATCGTTAGCATTACTAAATCGTATTCAATTAGATCAATTTTTTTTTGTTTTAATCATGTATAGTTATCAATTTTTTGTTTTTTATATTTTTAATATTTTCTGTAAATTTCTTTTAAATTTTTTTTTGGGCTTTTTCTTGCTTGCCTATGTCTTACGTTCTCTTACATATATACTTTTGAAAAATATATATATATATCATATATATATGCATGTATATATATATGTAGATATATCATTTTTTTTTTTATTAGATTCCTGCTACAACTCTCACGCTGCGAATTAGCTTTAATTGTTCTCCCTCCTAGGTTAACTTCCCTTCACACAAAAAAAAAAGACGAGATATTCTGGATATTCTCGCTGTCCTCGCAGTGGATCATATATACTCTGATCCTGATCATCTTGATCCATCCGCCTCCACACAAAAAAAAACAAGTTCCGCTTCTTGGTATAAACTTCAACAATTCGACAATATGCTGCTATATAATTATTGTATATAATGTATATGTTAATATAGATGTTTTGTGTACGGTTATAGCCTGCCTGATCTATTGTGTCTGTATGCTGGTGTGTGTTTGTGTGTGTGTGTGTGTGTGTTGCTGTCTCTTTCCTAATTGCTAGAGTTCCTTTCTTTCTACCCCTGAAGACTCACTGTGATTCTTCTGAGGCGATTCTGATGCCTCGTTTTACATAATTAATAAAATATATACATATGTATATACATGGTTTCAACGGTATATACATATATGTGGGTTGGTATTGGTGTAAATCGGGTGTTTGTGTGTGTGTGTTATATGTTCTTGTTGTTGGTGTTAATTGGTCTCTCCTCGATTTTCTATCCTCTCTTAAGTAAGTCAAAGTTCTTGTTGGCTCGTTCTCATCATCATCAATTGTTGTTATAGTTATAATTGTTGCTGCTGCTGCTCTTGTTGTTGTTGTTGTTGTTGTGGTTGATGTTGTTATTGTTATTATTATAGTAGTAATAGTAGTAATAATAATAATTTAATAACAAACTAAAATCGTTTCACTATTGCGGCAACTCATCCTTTGTATCGACCGGGCTGCTGGGCGACAAAAATTTGCGCACATATTTGGGAAAATGCGTTTTCTCGTGCGCCTTGAGTATCGTTGAGCGTGAGAACGTTTTCCCGCACATATTACATCGGAAAGGTCGTTCGCCTGCAAATTTGATTTCCCAACAACAAAATAACAATTGGGGGGAAATCGGGGAAATATACATTTCGATATAGAGACACACTTTATATAATTTAAAAATTGAGTGTAATTGATGTGTGTGGAGAATGGAGTGAATGGATTTTAAGAAAGTAATGCATCATTTTCAAGTATCTAATCTCCAAACTGAAATATTGTAATATTTTTGGAGCAGAATTTTGAAATCCTTCAGACTTGTTGGTGATTGATTGAATTATAAAATCTATAAATCTTGAATAGATAAACTTGCAGTTAAAATAGACAGAAAAGGCAGATAACGAATTGCCATAGAAATGGTATACAAAATAATAGGTACACGAGGTGAAGGTTTGTTTCAAGCCTTGTAAAACCTAAAAGGACTTATTCATATCCTAAAAGGCGGTTTCCGCCGAAATGGCAAACACAGATTCATAACGACCGGTTTTGTCGAGAACTGCAAGTGTCAGGACTGCCAGGAGGTACTACCAAAAAGGTTTCATTACATCGAGGAACAAATTTTCAGATGATTTAAAAGTTTGCAAAAATTATTTGGCAAGGTCCTTGACCCGTAGTGTAAAAGTATACTTTTTAGCGATGAAACAACTCTTTCAATAAACTTCTGGAAAATTTTAAGATTTTTACTGAATTAAAGAAATATTATAGGGAGTACATAAGTACGAAAATTGTTTATGAAATCGAATAGGAAACTTTGTTAAATTCCCAATGGATTATAACCAAAGTGATCTGTATGGCTAATCGAATCGATGAAACCTATTTGAATATACAAAAAAATATTGAATTCAATTTGCAATTCCTATTTTAGCTCTTTCAGAGCCCAGATTTACATAACAAGTGTAAAATATGTTCGATATTACCGATATATTCAAAAATGTAGGACTACATGGTAATAGTCTTGTGTGGCGTGTGTATGTGTGTGGGTAGATCGAGCAATATATATGTGTATATATATATATATATATATATGTATATAGAAACTACAACACTTACCGGTGTGCACGCGACAATGATCTTTCATGTGGTGGCGCAGCTTAAACGCTTTGCCACAAAACTCACATTTAAATGGTCGATCACCTGTATGTACCGACAAATGCGTGATCAGTGATGTAACATCGGGAAAACTTTTAGCACAGAACTTACACATGACAACACTATTCGGATCACTGGACGCGGCGCCGAGCAGCGCGGCTGACTGCGATTGTGCAGCAGCTGCTGCGGCCGCCGCCGCTGCCGCCGCTGCGGCTGAGGTCGATGGCGAGGATGAGCCGCTGGCACCGCCTCCGCCACCGGAGGCGCCCCCGCCACCTCCTCCTCCCGCACCACCCGAACCAATAACTCCTCCAACACCACCACATCCTCCTCGTTCTCCTCCTGATCCGCTTCCACCGCCACCGCCTGTCGACGATCCACTTCCGGTTAGCAATAGACTCCCGCCGCCATTTCCGGCGGACGAGGAGCGTCCACCGCCGCCGCCCGAAACGCCCTGGCTCGCCTCCAGGCTGGCCGTCAGGCTCTGAAAGGTGCACCCGGCACTGGCCAGCGATAAAGCTGCCTCCATGTCAATCCCAAAGGCCGCGGCCACGGCGGCCACCTGCTCCTGGGTATCGCTGCCGGCGGATGTGGCCGCCATAGCGGCGGCGTTCATCTGAAAGGCGGCAAATGATGGCGGCAGGCCGGCCATATTGAGATCGCCGAGCACGCCCAGGTGTGAGTGGAGCAGCGCCGTGGTGGCCGGCTCCCGGTACTCCAGCGTCTTCAGCGAGTGCGTCAGCAGGTGACGCGTAAGCTTCGACTGGTTGGGGAAGGTCATGCCGCAGTAGATGCACGGTATCATGTGCAGCTGCGGGGGCGGCGGCGGGCTGAGGGGCGGCTGCTGTTGTGGCTGCTGCTGCTGTTGTTGTTGGTGGGAGTGGCTGTGGGTGGTGGTGGTGTGGGAGTGTGAATGCGGGTGCGTGTGCGAGTGCGGATGCGAGTGCGTATGCGTATGGGGGTGCGGATGCTGCTGCTGCTGATGTAGCAGGGCGGCGGCGGCGGCAGCGGCAGCGGCTGCGGCGGCCGCTGAGCCACCAACGGACTGTTGCTGTTGGTGGGGCGATTCGGACGTTTCCTGGAACAGACACCAAACAAAAATCCAACATCAACTTCTTTACTGGCTTTGACTTGCTTTTTAGTTTTTTTTTTCTGCTTTTTTTTTATTTTTTCTGGTGTTTTAGGTTTTTTTTTTCAGTTTCAGCTTTTTGCTGGCCATTCGATTTCTCGGTATGTGTGTGTGGGTGTATCTCTAGTTTAGTTTGCATCGCCTCTCTGCTGGTCTTGAATTTTTGCTTTTCTTCGTTTTCTTTGTCTTTGGCAAAACTAATATTTTGTAAATATTTTTATATATTTTTTTTTCAGTATTTGTTTTCTAACTAAAATAATCATAAAATTAATTTTTTACTTTTGCAGTAACAGAGAGTGAGAGAGAGAAGGATAGAGAGAGAGAGAGAGTAATAGAGAGAGAGAGAGAGAGAGTTATATATAAAATGTTCCAAAAAACTAAGCCAACGTAAATTATTCATTTTTGAAAAAAGTGATAATCATAAGAATTCTCTTATTACTTTCGGCAACTCTTCGCTCTCCTCAACAAATCAACGTTGGAACTCTAATATTTTCAACTTGTACATGAGAGTTATATGGGCGGAAAAATAGGAAGAAAATTAGGAATACTTGGAAAGAAAAAAAATAATAATAGTAAAAACAAAATGAGAACTTTACAAATTGTTAAGAGTAAAAGAAAACGAAAAAATATAAGGAAAAGGAACTTCGAAACGGAATCAATGAATCGATGTCTCATCAGTGGAAGAAGAATGGAAAACAAGGCTCTCCTCATCCTTCTCCTTGGGCTCTGCGCCTCTCCCTACACTCCTCCGCCTCCAGATCGGGATGGGGAACGGGAAACGGAACCGGGACCTGGGGCACAGAGCCCAGATCTCCGTGCTTCTCAGATCTTCGATTTGTGTCTCAAAACGTTGGATGGATGCCAAAAAAACAAGAGGGGGTTTCAGCATTTGACTTTCGTTGTGTATTTCGTTTGTTTGTTTTTTCTTTTCTTTTTATTTTCAGGTTTATTGCTTTACAAGAATTGCATTAACAAGGTGGTATTTTTTTAGTTTTGGTATTTTTCTGTTTTCTTTTTTTTTTTGTTTTGTTTTCAAGAAGTTGAATTTCGATTTTTGTTTGGGCGTTGTTCGAAAAACGTCGCATAATCGTACGTTAAATATTGATAAAGCTTTTCTTTGCTTTCTTTTTTTGATATTTTTGGTTTTACAATTAGCTTTTTGTGTTTTTTTCGTTTTGTTTTTTTTTTTAATATTGTTTTTTGTTTGTGTAAACTTATTGTTAAAAATTGTTTTGTTTTTGTTGTTTTTCCTTCTTAAATTTGACTCTGACCAAATCGGTTTTGATCAAAGTTTTTTTTTTGGAACGCAATACGCTTTTTTCGACTCTAATTTCGATTTAAATTTTGGGTTTGAACAGTGATTTTTTTTAATTCGTACTCGAAACTAGATTGTTAAATCATAAACAAAATCTTTGGGTTTATTTTCTTTCATTTGGCAACCCAAAGTGAATGTCTAAAAAAAGTTTCAACTAAATTTTAACAAATAACAAAATGCATGAAAAAAGAGTTTTGTAAGTTGCATACTCTTCTGCCTTTTTACATTAATTTTTTTGATTGCCAAATTTTCGAAAATTATAAAGACAAAATTTTGTTTTCGATTTGCCAATGTGTTTCGCACGACATAAAAAAAATCAATAACAAATCACATATAAATAAATTTGTACATAAATCGTCCATATATGTAGGCTTAAACAAAAAAGAGTTAAAAAATTTTGAATAAAAATTTGGAACAAAAAAAACATACAAAATTTTCGGTTTTTTTTTTAGAAAACAAATTCATGTGGGGGTGGGGGCCAAATCGTGTTTTTTGTTGTTTGAATTTGAAAAATTTCGTGTGTGGGTTATTCTGTGTTTTGTTGTTTCCGAAAAGGAATACATATATATATATATAATATATGTATATATGTATAAAAAACAAACAAAAAATTGAAGGTAAACGCAAGAGCTTCACTTGGCTATTTTCAAGAAGTTTTTCCTCATATGCCGCACTCTTTTTTCGCACAAATGTTACAATTTACACAAGAAAAAAATATATATTGAATAAAAAAACACAACAAATTAAAAGGCACATTGACTCGAACAAAAGAAAGAGTATACAAAGTCAAGGGAAATGTTCATTCAGCACAGCCATGTTCAAAAAACGCAGATCAACTTCTTGATAATATCAAATCAAAATAAATGTTAAATGTTAAATGCTAAATAAATCAATCAACATTTTGTATAATTATTATTTTTTTAATACATTTCTTTCTCTTCTCAATTAGTTTCTTTTCAGTTTTCTTTTCAAATTCTTTTTTTTCATTTATTTATTGTTTTTTTTAATGTGTGTCACAACGAAAAACAAAAAGTGCAACAAAAGGCAAGTAACAGGGGAAAGGTGATAAAAGAAATGAGGAAAAGTAAGGAGACGACGGTAACTGAAAATATCGAATGGAAAATGGTATATGGAATTTCAAATTTCGAATTTCGAATTCAAAATTCCGAAAATTTCGAATATCGAATTCCAAATTCCGAATCAAGGATCTGCCACTAGCTAGTTAGCCCCCAAATGGGGGCCAAGAAACCTGCCACGAATATACGGTTCTAGATCGAATTTCAATAGCTTAATCCTAGGTGGCACAGTGTTGCAATTGAGAGTCGGTTAACTTATACGGTAGGTATATATACCTGGGGAAAGAGAGACAGAGCTTCAGACTTATACGTATACACAGGATATGCCTCACATACATACAAACATATATGGTCTATATATATGGTATGGGTATCAGAGTCACAACATTTAGTTCAAGAATCAAGTGTTTATCAAAGAAACCAAGACAAAAATTGAACCAAACACACACTCAAACACTCATACACACATATGCTATGAGGAAGGAATTATTATCCTGCGATCCGATCCTTAAATACTTGAATATTCGGATAGACTTTACTTTAATAGAGCACACAACAACGATAAATCATACGGAAAGGAACAAAGGCATATATTATGTATACGTACGAGTAGCTTTTTATATAGTAAACACAAAAATTTAACAACAGAGAGAGAGAGAGAGAGATAGAGAGAGTAAGACAGACAGAGAGAGAGAGAGAGATATATATAGAGAGAGACAGACAGAGCGAGTTGGATTATTTAATAAAATTTAATAAAGTTAAAGTTAGGAATACAAAAGAACAAAAGAGAAATAAAACAGAAGTACACAACGTTCCCCAACAACATCGATTCGAAAAGAGAGAAAATATATAAAGAAAAGATTATAGGGAGAAAGGGTAGAGAAGGAAATTAACAAAAAATTAAAAAAAAAATTGTAAACAAAAAAAAAAAACAATCTTTGACAATAAAAATCATCTACAATATTTTGTAAATCATAAGATTAAGTGCTTTAAAATTGTGGAAATGTAAATAAAATCAATATTCAATCGTTGGTAATCGAAATTTATAATATTCAATAAATAATAATTAATAATCTGATATTAATAATAATCGATTGAGTATTTTTTATTCAAACACATTTAAATATTCAAATTACTTTTATGGTTTTTTAGAAATTGAAAGAAATTCTTCTAATAAATAAATAAAGGTTTTAAAACAATAATTTTGTGTAAGCAAAAATGTTTAGAATATATATTACGCAAATAACCAAGTTTTTAACAATTAAACTAAACATCAAAATGATGTTTAAAATAAACATATCAGAGGATGCATGAATTTAATTATATAAAAGAACAGCTATAGAAAATGATCGAGGCAAATACTTAGGCCATTATATAAAAATTTAAAAAATAATTTAACTAATAAAAATAAAACATTAAAATAATATTTGAAACATGAAAGTTGATCATTAAAAACCCAATAAATGAAAATGTGAATGAACCTCAAGAGATCATAAATTAAATTAAATATATGATTTTATGTTAAATATAAATCTATAAAATAATGTCTAAAAGAATTAAATGGAAACTAGTGAAAACAGGACGGAACACAGAGTTCAAATGAATCATCAAGTGATTTATTTCATGAAGAACTATGGCGGTTAATTCCCTATAATTTCTATAATCGGTTTGCAGCAGAAACTCATCTTTGGAGAAATCAAAAATTAAACAGACATTTATATAAAATTTAAAAAAAAAAATGTATATACTTAACGAAAATCAATATCGAATATCAAAATAAATAAAATATGGTTTATAGAGGGAAATGAAAGACATTTAGTTTATGGAAAAATAGAACACACACATTTACCATTTACATAAACGAACAACGAACGAACGATTTATGGTAAAAGCGTTCCACATTTAGATAATACATATATATCGTTGGAAAAAATAGTATTATATAGTTTGTATGTATCACGTGTTGGTGTGAGTGTGTGAGAGTGATGTGTGTGTATATATTGGTGATTAATTCGATTTAGTTTTCTATAGTTTTCATATATTTTTCATCAATATTATTTTTTACTTTTTGTTTGCATTTCTTGTGGCTTGTTTTTTTATATCGTTTTTTATGTAATTATATGTAGTTTAAAAAACACCAAAAGCGCTTCAGTACGATTCTTTGTTTTGCTTGATAGATTTATGCAGTTTATATATATATATATTGTGATATATATATCTGGTTTATCAATTGCACAACGTTCAGATCTGGACCCCTCTCTTGTTTTTTTTTTCTTTTGTGGTTTCTTTATATATTTTTATATTTGCTGTTCCGTTTTCGTATTGATTAATATAATATTGAAAGCACAACACACAGTTTCGACACATTGATAATAATTATATATTTATATAGATAGAGACAGAGAGACAAAGAGAGCGAGATAGAGAGAGAGCATTAACAGAGCGATAAGCAATAAGTTGTAAGACAAAGACAACAATTACATTTACAGGTTCAGAGTTTCCAGTTCAAAAAACAATTAAAGAATAAGGAAGGTCAAAGGTAGGTCTAATTTGAATGCAAATAAACGATATGGGATCGGGGGGATTTCATACTTATGTCTATATAAGATAAGTGGGGGTTTGTCCAAATTTTGTGCAGCGAATTTCGATATCATTTACAGATTTTGTTTTTTGTCAAATTTTGGTTCGGTTATGGAGTTTTTGCTTTCGGTTTTTTCTTTTCAATTTCTTTTTTGTTTGTTGTCACAAAGCGCAAAATAAAAATGATTGAATTTCTTTTGTTGTTTTTGTGTGGTTTTTTTTATTTGGTTTTGATGGATTTTAATATAAAACATGCTTCAAATATTTATAAACTACGGAATGTTATGAGTGTGAAAAAGGGTTTAGAAATGTACTCTTATAACAGAAAGAATGAAAAACTACAAAACAAAAATGTTGTTGCAGTTGTAGGTTAGTTTTGAGGCTGCCACCTGAATGGTACCTTAATATACATACATATACATAAAAATATTAAATACATAAAGAAATAATAAATGGCCTATTCACATTACTTAATCTAGTTAATTTTCTAAAAAAAAAAAAATAAATACTTTGAGAATGTGACTAATTAAGGCCCACTATTTACTATTTATTGCCCATTAAAATCTGATTATTAAAGCCACTGATATTGGGTCCTGCGTATAAGCCAAGTTAATATTCATTAGTTTACAGAAACTCTCAAAAGTTTTGCCATGAATTTAAATGTTAAACAGGCTGCCCAGGACCACTCAGGCTGGCAGGCTTTTAGCTTTCACAGAAGATAACTAGCCCGATGCACCAGTAACTTACATCCATTGATGTTGCGTGATTTCAGTCGGCGAAGGCTAACAAGCCGGCGAAATAAACAAACTTTCCATTAGCCAAATTGCAGCTTTGGCCTCTGGCTACGGCTTTGGCGGTGGATTATTGAATAACCTCAGGTGGAGGTACAGGTGCAAGTCCACCAAAACTGGGTCATCACAAACCAACGAAACATACAAAAAGTGCCAAAAAAAAGGAGGCCTAAACCGGCATGTCGATGAACCTATTTGATTTCGATTTTCGGGGAGACGAGTTCAATGTGCCTACGCCTAATGGAGTGATTATCTGCTCTGCAGGACGCAGAGAGGTCCCTGGAACCCTTTCCCAAATTTTTCGATTTCTTCCTTTGACTTTCTTCTCCTCTTTCATCCGATTTTCCCCAGAGAGCCCAGACGCACTCCACATCTGGCTGAAGGTCTCGCCACATTGCCGTTAATGTCCTGGCCGATGACTGCGTCATACACTTGAACAAAAACGGGTGTTGGTGGTTTTTAAATGAGGAATTAAAAGTAAGAAATGAAATAAATCTAAAGACAACTCTCTTTAAAATTTAAGATATTTTTTACCGAGTGTAAATTTTTTCCGAGTGCCCTCCTTCTTGGCCGTCTTGAGTCGTGACTTCGTCATCATCATCGTCATCGCAGTCCGTGTCGTCGTCGTCGTCGTAGTCGCAATAATAATCAAATATCGATCGATGTGCGTCTGGTTTTGGTTTGCTCCTTTTCCTACGAAATATTTTCGACGGTCGTCGGCCTTTTCTTGTTCATTTTTATGCCGTTTTTATAAGCTCAACCCCCAACCTCAGCCTCAAAAAGCTGGAGCCTCGAACCCTGAACTGAGCTGAGCCTTCTCCTGCTACTGCCAGTCACAACATTTTAATAAAAGCAAATTTTTAATGAAAACTCTCTTGGGCTCCGACTCCACACACACACACACACACACACACACACACACACACACACACACACACACACACACACATACACACACATTTTTCTATATGTTTGTATGTATTTTTCAGTTGGTTTGTTTGCATTAATTATTTTCTTCTTTTTTTGAAGGTCCCTTTCATTGCAATCAAAAAATAGACGCAATAGATGACGCATAGAACGCATCTGGGTAGCTGGAATGCCAGGGAAGAGGGTTGGGACTATTTCAAATATTTTCCCTCATTTATTTTTTGTTTGTAATATTTTTGCACAAATTATTATGTATTGTTATAATTCCCTTTTTAAGGGCCAGCAGGCGAAGTTGGCAGGAGTGCAGCATTGATATATATATATTAGGTTGTCAAATATCTCCCTTCCGCTTTTTTGCTCTTTATTCAATGCTTTATAAAAAAGGTTACAGTGATCGGATTTGGGTCAAATATGCGCCGTTTTGTTCGTTAATCTGTTTCCATCTAGACGGCAACTTCATAATACCTCCCTCGTAGAAGCCCCCCTCCCTATTTGCGAAGAACTCAGACAGCCACTTTTCACAAGCCTCTTTTGAGTCCAACTTTACACCACAAAGGGCGTTCGTTATGGACAGGAATCACTTGGCGCTATGTCCGGGCTATATAGTGGATGCAATAAAACCTTCCATCCGAGCTCCCGTAGCTTCAGACGAGTCATCAACGAAGTGTGCAGCTCATAGTGCATGATTCCCTTCCAATCCCACCAAACACACAGCAAAACCTTCCTGGCCGTCAATCGTCGAAACCATTCCTCCGCGGTTCGAAGTGATTGAGTACCATCCCCCAAAACAACATTAACCACCACGGAACGTTTCTCTAGCGGATTTACCTTTAACGAAGGAAAACTTTAAAATGGCGCGAATTTCGGCGTTAGTGAACTCCATGTTTACGCGTCTATAACTGCTGAACGAAATATCCAAACTAATCATGCATAGCGTCGTTTTGTAGGGTATGTCAAGACCTTTCAAATGATGTATACTATGGCCAGATACGAGCTCTGTAGCGCTTTGTACATCGCCGCGAAGTTCAAAAGACAAAAAAGCGGAAGGGAGATATTTGACAACCTAATATATATATATACTTTTTATATTTATTTGTACTCTTCTCTCCTTTTTTTGACTGGCAATCTCTGCTCTTTTCGCAGATTTTTTTAATAAACAAAAAAATATATATATAATAGATGTGGGTGCAAACAAACAGTCCAAGTACAATCGGAAGGGAACGGAAACGGAAACGAGCGGCCCCGGTGACGAGACGAGCATCAGCTTGAAACGAGACAAAAGTCGAAAGGCAAAACATATATTTTGCGAATGATTCAAGGGTTCAAGAGAAGGAGGAAAAAACTTGAAAACCACGTGAAAATTAGATAATAGAATTTTCTTAATATTTATTTTGTGGAAACTATTGATCAAGAACACCTATACTTGGAACTTTTCTAAATTTAATGAGCTCAATATTTAGATATTATATTTCATAGAAGTTGTACCTTGAGAGCATGTTGTAGCATCCAAATAGATTTCGAAATCAAGATCTTAGATTTAAAATAAATTAATAAATCTTTGCCTCATAGATCTTAAGATCTTTAAACTATAAAACAATGCCTAATTTAAATGATCTGAAAATCAAAACCTGGGCCTGATATAAATTAATTTAAAGAAATCTAAAGAAATCTTATCTCAAGGACTTTATATCAAGATGTTAGGAGCCTGAATTGATGATCAAAACAATTGTTAAGAATTATTCATTATTTTGCTATATATTAACTTTTTTAAAGACACCCTAAAAATACTTAAATATCTAGCGATATTACTTCAAAACTTCCCCCAAATCAAACACTGAATTTGAAAGGCTTAAAGTCTTTCCCTCTTGGGGGGCTATTAGCAGTTTTGTAGCTTCCCCCCTTTACACCTCCTCTCTGCCCCTTGTTTCAGCCAAAATAAAAACGTGGCCAAGGAGGGAGGGACAGTGTGTGTGTGGACCCACCGAAAAGCACTTGAAAAACTTTGCAATCAACGCAGCGCTGATTACAATGCCTCGGCAGTGACGTTGCAGCAGCTGCAGCAGCGCCGCAAAATGTGCAATGTGCGTGTGGGGGCGGGGCGGGGCGGACATAAGGGGGTGGTGGGCGATGCGGTGGCGCCACAATGCAATATATTTTCGCTTTGGCATTTGTTGCGTTTTGGCAGCATTTTTTTGTCCGTTGTTGACTCTCCTCGTCGTTTTTTTTTTTTTTGTTTATTTGCTCGGATTTCCGTGCTGGCTCACAAAAATGTATATTTTTTTCGCTTCTTTTTTTAAATATTTTGTTGTATGCATTGCATGATTGACAGTTACCAGGCATTGATGGAGGCTTAGAGGGGGCACTCCGGGGCCGTGGTATGGGGGCAAAGGAGTAGCTAAATGCATTCAGTCAAAAGTTGTGCGAAAGCCTTCGAATAAAAATATTAAAAATATATATATACATATATGTATGTATGTGTTTGTATATATATAGCCGAGGCTTTTATATAGGAACACAGATAGATGGGTGTCTGCGAGGACAGTGGCGTTGGTAATAAAAATGGCACTTGTATTAATATTTAATATTATTAGTAACGTTTCTTTTGTAAGGGATTGCCTTATTATTGTTTAAAAATATATTATTTTATCAGTAAATACTTATTACTTAAATGAATATTAATTAATAAAAATCTTTAAATGACTTCATTAACATAATATTTGAATTTTTAAAGTTGGATTCTGCAGATTTGCAAATCTTTTATTTCTTTAATTTCGTAATGCCTAAAAAACAATTTCTTTATTTCCATAAAAATAAGATCAATTTTTTTTTTATTTTCTTATATCCCTTTTATTACTTCTATTTCCTACAATTTCCCGCCCAAAACTCTGACTCAAGCGTTCATATTACGCATACGCAACGTAGACCGGCAAACAAGCAATGCAAATGCTGACAAGGGCAGGTGGCGGTACTCCAGGGAGGGGACTCTGGGGACTACTCCCTTTGCTTTTAGCCCAAGGGGCGTGGAGAGGGGAACTGGGAACAGGGACACAGAGATGAGACTCGTAAAATGCAAGCACAGCAGCAGCAGCCGCGACGACAGTTGAGAGGGCCAGCCTAAAGGTATGCAATGAAAAAATTGCATAAGAGCAGCAGCAGCAGCTCGAAAAATAAATAAAAAGAACGCATTTGTTTCAAAATTAAATACTCATATGTATGTGTGTGTGTGTGTGTAGAAAAGAAAGCAAAAGCAAAAAGAAAAAGAAAGCAAAAGTTGTTGGTTTTGTGCGTTGATTTCGTTTTGTTTTGGTCTTGTTTCACTGCAGCAGCAGCGGCATCTCCCCTCGTTATAATCATTTCTCCCCCTTGAAAATGGGAGGCAAACGGAGAAAGGAGCGTCGGGCAGCAAAAAAAAAAAATAAAATAAGAAGAAAAAAAAAAGAAAGTGTAAAAGCAAAAGTATTTATTATGCGGCAATGGCTTGGAGAGGCCTACAAGAGGCTTGGAATACATCAGAGTCAGAGTCAACGAATTGCACAAGACACTGGGGGAAAATAATGGAAATTTCCTTGGAAATCTATAGCTTGCGGCAGATAATATTTATACAAAATTATTTTTATATATGTGATTTTTTATATATAATAATAATGAATATTTCCAATGTTTCTAATAAACTTATTTTTTCTAATGCTTTTTAGGGGTTTTCTTGGATAGAAAATATATCCATGTGATATGTGCCTAAAGGCTTAAAACAGATTCATTACAAATGTAATAATCTTTGAGATAACGGACATTAAATATCAAAATAATAATTCAAAAAAGCCTTATTTACTTGTTTTTCTGCAAAATTGGTTAATAAATAATTATATGAAAATGTTTTAATCGAACCCCAGGACTTTTCTTTAGTGTATTATGCAACCCCGTCACACAGATACCCTCACACAAATACCATCTCTCACACACACACAACACACACAACGCAGCATCGACGTCAACGGCCGACTGCAGGCAGACTCGAGGTAGCTCCTGCCGCTGCTGCTATTTTTTGTTGCTTCTTTTGGGGTTTCCTTTTTATTTTCTATTTGGATTTTCACCAAGCTTTCCTTTTTAGATAAATTTGTATTTGAATTTATGCATGTGCGTCAGAAGGGGACAGCGAGGACATGCATATACATATGTTATATAATGCCAGACAGCCAGTCGGCCAGAGTTGTAAAAAACTTGCGGCTTCAAGAAAGAAAATAATCATAAAATGTTTTCTGAAATATTTCCAAAATGTAGAATAATAATTTATATAATTTCCTCGTTGTTTATACGTTTTTGTATATATTTAATATTTTTATTAAATTTTCTCTGTTTAAGAAAATTTCAAATAAATATTATTTTCCCTCATAAAGTCTTTAAATAATTTTTATTCGATAGGAAAAGCTTGAACTCTTGCTGAGACCTCGAAAAGTCAACATTGTGAGAGCCTTGCAATTTAATTTTTTCAATTTTTTTGTTCGCTTTTTTCAAGGTTTTTGACAACATTTCCGCTGGCTGGGCCTGTCATCCAACCAGGCTTTCCTCGGCCCCAAATTTCCCCATGAAAATTCGTCAGGCGTTGCAACAAAGTGCGTTATGCCCTGTGTGTGTTTTTTTTTCTACTTGCTGCACTGAAGTGGGGGAGGGGAGGAGGGAAACATAAGAAAAACGACAGTGGCTACTCGAGTTCCTTTTTGCTCCTGCTTTCATTTTCGTAGATTTCCTTCTTTACTTTTTCCACGAAAAAGAGACGACCAAGTAGAAGGAGAAGAAGAAGGGTTGACAGGAAAAAATGTAATGTGGAAATATATTTGCCGGAAGCTAAATGTTTTTCCACAGCCAAAAAAGGTACAGTTGTGCTTCCCCCAGAAAAAGTGTTTATTACATTCCGAATGCGAGCAAAAATTAGTGGAGGGACTCTGGGGAAAACAAAAATAAATTGAATATCGAGCAAGTCTCCCACCCAGCAATTTTCTTAGTTTTTCATTTTGTGTTTATCCTGTTGCAACATGCGACAATTTCCCTCTCATTGTTTGATTTGAATATTTGATTTGGTTTTTATTTTATTTACATAGCGCACAGTCTTCTCAAATAATAAATTGTGTGCGGACAACGCACGAGTAGCAGCCCTAGGAAAGTCCACGCGGCGTATACGCTATTTGTTTGCATGGAGGCGGGACACCACTGCGTATGCTTAATTATTTAGAGGCTGAGGAAAAATTAGAAAAAAAATAATTTCACAGCTAGGTTGCCCATTGATTGTTTTTTTTTATTTCAAATTGTATTATAAATAATATTTCAACTCCCAGAGTATACGAAAACCCAACTATCCTTTAGGGCATACCCTATTCGTATATTGTTTTTGTAACACTGACAGCCATATTGAAAATTATAGTGTCGTGAACATGCAACTGCAACAACAACAGCAACAACGGCAACTTTGGTGGCAAATAAAACATTAAATTAAAATAGAAAAGGAAACAAGAACTAAGGAAATAGCTAAGGGGAAGCCGGTAAAAAGGACCTCCAAACAGAACATGGCCAGTAAATAAATAAATAATAAACAAAAAACACGGAAAAATTCCAGACATGGGGAAAATTGCAAACGGAAATTGCCAACAATGTGAAAAGTGAAAAGTGGCCCGCAAAAAAAAACATAAAATAAAAACTACATATATACATATATAGTTATTCTAGAGTATTTCTATGTATAGTGTGTGTGGCTGTGTGATTTTTACATGGAAAATAAGGGGAATATATATATACACGACAAATACAACATAGATTACATACACATATACATATATAGATCGGTTTAACTAACTAAATTACACAAACATTAAGAGTTATAGAGTGTGTGTGTAAAAGAGTTAGTTAGCTAGACGCAGAGAGACAGAGATGGATAGATAAATACACACAGAGAGAGAGAGAGAGAGAGAGCGCTACACATTAAACAAAATATATAGTTTCTATATAGAGCTAGGAAACTGAACAACTAACACTCGATATTTGGGGTCAAATTACTTGGGGGGGGGAGGGAAGATTTCGAACTGAATAGAAAAAAGGAAAACTTTACTTTGTGGGGTATGTATATATATATATATATAGGGTATATAGATGGATAAAGATATATAATATATATATATGTAGATATATATGTATGGTTATATATATGTATTAAAAAATTCATAGACAAAGAACACGACGAAGAGCAAAAATATATGTTGAGTTTTTGATTTTGTTTTCTTTTTTGCATTTGTTTTTTTTTATTTTGTATATTGTTTTTTTATAGATATATGTAAATATTATGATATATAGATGTATATATATATAAGAACAGACAGAGAGAGAGAGAGAGAGCAATACTTAAGATAGAGATATGGTTACATATAGACATGGAGTCGGATCGAGCCAGATCGGTATTAATTCGAGACGGAGATCTGGCCTGCGATTATATAAATTTCTTCTTTTTTTGTTTTCTCTGACCTATCGAAGCAGCAAAAGCATTCACTGAACGGGTTTTGGGAGGAGCAACTCCTCCGCGGGGGGTTCTAATTTTGGCAGGGGTTTGTTTTCCGAATTTTTGGGGTAAGGTCTATCAGGGGTTTCTTGTTTCTTTTCGGGATAGGGTTTACTTCTTTTTAAAGATAAATTGCTTTCAAACTTACCGACTCGTGGGAGGCGCGGTAGTCAAGATCGCCGCCCAGCCCGCCGCCAGCTGATGCCGAACGCTGTTGCATGTGTCTGCTGTGACTGCTGTTATCATCCTCGCTGCAATCAATCTCCTTCTTGAGGCTCTGCGGGATGGGGAAATTTAAGACGAATTTTTGAATTAGTAAAGAATATTAAAAAAGAGTATCAAATTATATAGAACTATCAGTTACACTTTGCTGTTATAAAGGGAAAATACGTTCTTTTTATGTTAAGAAATTTACAGAATAACTTGGAATGCCTCAAAGGAGTCCAACAGAAAATTCCTAAATAAGAACGAACTTCTATTCAACCAATTATAAAAATTGTTAAACAATTGTTATATATTTTCTAATATTAATTATCCTTCTGCTGGAAAAATACGAAGGGTTTTCTACTTTATATAGTGTTAAAACTTTAGAATCCTTTTAAATATCAGTTATTATTCCTAAATAAATGCAAATAATCAGAATATTAATTTGTAAGCAAAAAATTCGAATACGTCTGTCAGTTTCTGATTCAATATTTCATTAAAAACTGATTAAAACGCACTGGAAAACAACAAAATATAAATAACAACAATTAAGGTTATAAATAACATTAAAGACAGACTTATGCACTCACCAATGGCACCGATTGCACAGGCAAAAGATTAGCCACAGTCCCGGGACTCAGCAGGCTGGAGGATGAGGCTCCGCCTCTGCCATCGTTACCGCCGTCGCGTGAACTCCGGGAAGCCGGACGACCACCAGAGCCGCCAATACTAAGGTCGGAGGCGCCGGCACCCGCTCCCGCTCCGGAACCCGTAATGGCCGGCGTAGAGCGCTGTGATTCCATGGCTGCCGCCGCCGCCGCCGCTGCTGCGGCTGCCGATGAGGAGGGGAGGGTTATCAGCGGCGAGGGTATTAAAGTGGAGCCTGTAGAAAGATCAACTCCACCACCACCGCCGCTTCCACTGCCACCCATCTTCATATTGAGGCCCAGATCGTTGTTGCTGCTGTTATCCGCCTCGTCGTCATCCTCGAGATCCATTTCATCGTCATAGTCATCATCAATGATCTCCGTCTTGGCAATCACCGGCAGGGCATCCTCGTCGTCTGAGGGCGACAGATGGGAATGCGGATGCGAGTGCGAATGCGGAAGCGGATGCGACGGATGATGGTGGTGGTGCGTGGCGTGCAGGTGGTGGGCATGATGGGGATGATGGAGCCTTATTGTTTGATGGGCCAGCCGTTGGGCAATGCCACGAGCCATGGCACTGGCACTGGCTCCGACCACAACCACATCTTCGTCCAGATCTTCGTCCATATCCTGCTCCAGGCGATGGTCCCGATCTCGCTGTCGTTCTCTTTCTCGCTCTCTATCACCTCCATGCTCCTCATCATCGTCATCATCATCATCCAGGGCTACCACGGCTCCATCCAAACCGGAACCCGAACCGGAGCCATTGCTGGTTTTCCCGCTGCTCGAATTGTTGTTATTGTTATTGTTGTTGTTGGTATTATTATTGTTGTTGCTGCTGGAGTTATTGTTAATGTTGGCATTGGCATTGGTGTGAGAGGAGGCATTGCCCTGAGTGGACACCGCCGAGGAGGCCGACGCCGCCGCCGCCGCTGCTGCAGTAGCGTTTTTTGGCTCCACAGGTCTTTGATAGAGATCTAGCGGCATGGACGTATCCTCATCTTCATCCTCATCCTCATCCTCCTCATCGGCCGTCCCTGTTGCCGCCGCCGCAACGGCCGCTGCCGCCGCTGCCTGCAGCTGCTGTGCCCTTCGCATTGCCTCCTCAATATCCTCATTCTCATCGAGCTCATCGATCTCTTCCACCTCATCCTCCTCATCGTCATCATTTAAGTTGCGCGCCAGCAGCAGCTCTTCATCCTCCTCGTCTTCCTCCCCCTCTCCATGATCAACACGCTCATTGGCCGCATTCTGTTCAGCCTCCAGATCAGCCAGAAGGTGGTCCGTTTTGTCCTGCAGCCGGGATGTGCGCTTGGCGGGCGTGGGACTGCTTCGATCGCTAGCCTCCCGTTTCTGTGCACTGACGCCACCGGCGGCGGCGGCAGCTGAGGAGGAGGAGGAGGATGTGGCTTCCTCATGGGTGGCACCGGAAGTCGCCGTGACACCTGTAGTGGTCGAAGCAGCGATTGTGGCACTCGCCGCTGTCGTGGTGGCCGTCGTTGTGCTTGTACTACTGCTCCCGCTGCTGCTACCCGGCGCTCCTGCTGCAGATGTTGCTACCGCTGTTGTTCCCGCTGCAGATGTGGCCGCCGCTGTTGCTGCCGCAGATGTTGCTGAGGTTGAGGTCGATGTTGCTGTCGCCGCTGCAGTCCCTGTTGTTGCCGCCGTAGCCGTCGTAGCATCCAGAGCCGCTGCCGGACTATCGGCCGCCTTGTGGGAGGAGCCGCCACCCTGGGGACGCAGACGATCCGGCTCTCGTTCCGGCTCGCGCAGCGTCGTATTCTGGTTCGTCATCTCGGCGAGACCCTTGACCTGGGAGAAGGGAGATTGTAATGGAGGTTTTTTCCTTTTTATTAAGAGGGAGAACAAATACCTTGAGGGATTCGGCTGTCTTGAGCAGCGCGGACAACTGACAGTATTGCACGTTCACTTCGCCCTTGTACATGAATTCAACTAAGGTTTGCAGCTCGGCAAAACGGACGTCCTTCAATATCACAATTGGATGTCTTTCAGGGTGCTCCAGGAACAGGCTCTGGAAGTATGAGGAACAAGCCGAGAGGACCACCTGCCAAGGGAAATGAAAGAATTTGAAAGCGAATTAATTAGTAAAAAATGTAGATAAAATACATTTATAAATGGAAATTTTATCTAAGGAACTTGAAGAAAAAATTCTGATGAATATTTTCTATTAAATTAAATGTGTAAAAAAATGTGTATATAAAATATTTAAATGGGATTTTGATTTGGAGAACTTGAAGAAAAAGTACTAATTAAGATTTCCCAGAAATACATTTCAAAGAGCTTTCTTTGTTGACAATTTGTTGTAAAAGGTAAACCTATTAACATCTTAGATTTTTCCCTTTGAAAATATCCTTATCCTGGCTTAAATTCCTCTCTTTAAGATTTTCTTGTTTGCCTTTAATTTCCCATCTTATCGGGTGGCCACCATCTGAGCCAGGAAAAGCACAGTTTCCATTCGTCGTCGTCGGCGGAGTTGGACATTTCTCCCCTCGGCAAGCTAGAAGCATTTATTAGATTTACGATCTGGCTCTCAAACGTGGCCACGAAACGCCGCTTTTGAAGATGCCACAAACAAGCGCGATCCGGAAAAGCCAGCGAAGAAAAACAAGAACAAAAAAAAAGGAGCGTTGCGATGGGCGATTCAGTTGGAGTTCAATTTGAAGTCCAGTTTTTTTTTTCTACCTCATTCAGCTGCGGGCGTCAAGGCGTGAACATGCCACGAATGACAATGCCACAACAGCAGCATCTGCAGCAGCAGCAGCATCTTGCAACTTGCAACGGCAGCAACTTGCAACCAGTTCCGATCCGCTGTCGATTTTTATGTGCGCATGCACGCCTTGGGGTATGCAATGAACGCTTGCTATATACACACAAATATATATGTATATATGTATATAGACACACCGATCTGGTCATGTTGTAAATTTTCATTGCTGGCAAATTGAAAAGGCGTCGGCCTCCATTTCGCATATAGATTTCGCTATAGCCTAATGAGGTTTTGGCCTAAGACTGCGCTAACCTCGGTGAGGGAGATGGTCAGGCTTTTGGGAAATCACGACAGGATGCGATATTTTCAGGGGGGAAATTATGAAGTTTTTACATCATTTAAATTTGATGTATTAGGCGAGTCGATTTAGACTCGGATTTTATCACAAAAAACGAGTTTAATAAAACTGGGCCTACGATTTTGTATTAGAATAAATTAATAAAATAAAAATAATCGCCTCATTGAGCATTATTTTTTGGATTTGTATTCGAATTGGAAGTTATTAGAAGATAACATTTTTCTAAACTTGGATATATGTAGATTGTTTTAACATTATTTTGTTAGGGTTTTGGGCATTATTTAATGCCTTTCCTAAAACCGAATCCTAAATTCATCTCCTGGCAGAAAAATGCTTTACTTTTGTCTTTTATAGACATATATATATATATTTTTTTAAATAAGTTGTAATACATTTTTAAAATACTCCCTTTTTTTAATAGATAATAAGTATACTATATAATATATAATTTGAATATAGATTAAAAGTATATTTTGGGATATAAATCTTGCAACTTTCTTAATTTGTTTGTGAGAAATGTCACCTCTAGCTTCCTCCCCCACCACCCTCTTCCTTTCACCCCTCTTCCCAATCGCCATATCGGCGTCTCCTGTCACGCGCCGTTTGCGCTAGAATTTATTTTAAAAAATGCAATCGGCCTGCACACGCCCCCGAATCGCAACAACAGCGTAAAATGAGCGTTAATAAATTCACGCGCATATTAGAAGTCATGGACATGGGGCCAGAGGAGCAGGCGGGGAGTGGCCAAATGGGGGGCTGTCCAGGGTCCAGTCTTCCTCCAGCCAGCTCTCTTTCCTTGCTCTTTCAGTGGCATTAAGAAAATCGAATTTCCTGATTACAAGCAAAAAAAAAGGAGAAAAAGAAAAATAGAGGCTAGGCTAAAAAGGGGGTGGGAAAGGGGGCTTAAGGTGGGGGGTAGCCAGGCAAAGGCGTCGCAAATTGGCAACACTTTTAATTGAACGTCGCTGGAGGAGCCGAAAAGGGGGGCGGGAGGGAGAATAACGCCCCCAAAGCTAATGAACGCCAAAGGCTTTGATTTCTAACGCCACGGCCCAGTTAGTAAACATTTTTTCTGCAGCGCTTTTTCTCTGTATATTTAAAAGGAGAAGAAAAAGGATAGGAAAAATAAGGCACCAAAAATGTTGCATGTAATTTGCGGCAAAATAGTCAACAACATAAATTTCACTGACATTCAACCTAAAGAGAGAGACTTATGTTTATGAAAACAGAGAGGGAGATAAACATTTTTTATCGAAAAGGAAAAAGCTAAAAAAATAAAGGTCCGATTTTATACATATCGTATAAATACACATCATCATCACTTAAATAATATACCATTTATAGTATATCTATTTTCTTTCCGTGTATCCAGAGGTGGGCGTCGGGTTAACCGATCTAGCATCGCATGTCCCAAGTGGGCGTCCACATTTCCAACCCAAATTTAAACAGCAGTAGTTACCCGTTAAAAGAAATTAAACTAAATGAACGACATATAAAAAAGAAAAATCCTTTTCCAATTACGCATGCATATAAATCAAGAGAACGAGATAGATAGATACAGTTGGAGAGAGTAGGATCGAATGTGGGCACCATTTTCAGCGAAGAAGCTACGTTATCTTAGAATGCTTATCTTGATCATTCGATTTTCTCCTTTCTAAGCCAGTTTTTCCTTCAACTTGAGTTCATCAATTATTTATTAAATATTTAAACCTTGCTAGATATTTTAAAAGTATTTCTTCCTTGGTCTAATTATCGTTATCAAATAGGATATTTGTTTTTCAGATTATTAAAACAATTTAAAAAGTTATGATAGGCATGCGAAGACACCCTTAATTTCATGATAATCCCAGTAAAATATTTAGATTTATATTTATTTTTTATTTCCTTTTTCCTGTATTGCACATTTTAAGCTTTTTACCAGCTGCTAGCTATGGCTCTTTATTTTTTTCTTTTATTTTTTTGCATGGTTACCAAACTTGGGTGTGACTGCTGCTGCTGCCTCCTCTGCCGCTGAGAGGTTAACATTTCTATTATGGGGGTTACCACTCCCTTTTATAGATGTTTTTTTTTTTCCTTTTTTTCTGTTTCTCTTTTTTTTTTGTAGCTTGACCACCGTCAGAGAAGAACAACAACAACGAGCACTGCGGCGAAATATGCAAATTATTATGTTTGCATATCGCCGCCTTACTGAGTTTTTTTTTCCATTTTTTTTTGTTGCCTGTGTGTGCGGTGTGGCGCTTGCGGCTTTTTTTTATTGTTGCTCAACCTCTTCTATAAAGCGATATAGCCGGATTCTTATGCAGCTTCTTCTTCGTCTTCGATTTTCACTCGCATTTATGTCTTAATACAATTTGCAGAGCGGAGAGTGGGCTCTGGTCTCTAGGAATGCAACCACCTGATGATAGATGATCGATGGATACCGCCATGGATCTCGATGGATAATCCATCCTCTGCTCCAGTCTATCGACTTTCCAACATTGTGATTAGGCCTTTTCTTCGTCAATTTCGCATAATGTGTGCAAATTTATATAATTTAGCCTGATGGGGGGAAGAACGACGACTATCGTTATCGATTGCCTTCACCCTGTCGATAATTGTGTGTGTGCGGGGCAATTTAATTTTTATTGATTTTTCCGATGAGTGGTGGGTGGGGTGGGGTTGAGAGAGATGCTTGCTTTTCGGGATATAAATCGCTAAACTGTGATTACCTGATGGATTATCCTAAATTGATTATATGAGTTTAATTGAAGGAAGCCAACCTATGATTGGCAGGCATACTTCATCGATCAACAAATACCATTGGTTATAATCGAAGAATAAAAACATAACAAAAATCTAAATATTATTATAATTTAATCATTTTACTGAGTAATATTTATTTATTTATTCATAATTGTTGTGCATTCTGTACTCTTCTGCACGCATACTAACAGCTAAAAATATTAATAACAATTATGCCGCATCATCTGCCAGCCATTTCAGAGGCTCCTCAAAGCATTTCAGAAACTGATTAATGGCAAAGACTTGGTAGACAAATAGCAACAGACAGGGAACAAAAATTAACAAAAAAATGTATAATAAGGAAAGAAAAAAAATGGCAAAATGTATTTCAAAATATGGCATTTCTAATTTAACAACTGCGCTTCAAAAATTGCGTTTTTTCCCGTCTTTCTTTCGCCTCCTGCCTGCTATTTAATTATTTTCTTAGAGCTTATTTTCAAACAGGAGGGAGTGAAGGGGGGGTGATAGAGTTTGTGGAGGGCAGAGGGGGCACAGACGGCGGCGGCGGCGGCAAAGGCAACAGCAACACATCACACGTTGACCTTGATATTCGCATTCACAGCGGAACCGCGCAACTTGCACACACGAAGCGAACATAGAAACAGCAGAGCTTATAAATATAGGAACATGTTTGAGAAACAAAAATGAAATTAATTAAAATAAAGGTGAATGTAAAAAGCAGTAGTCACAGAGCTACAAACTAAAAATGACTGTAAATGACTTGCTCAAGTCCTGCTACTGTTATGATGAAAATAAGTATACGCACTGTTATCTTGCTTAGACTCTGTTACGTTGCACTGTTATCGTGTACTGTTAAGTTGGCCAAGTCCCTCTACTGTTACGAAGAAAATAAGTATACGCACTGTTATCTCGCCGAGTCCCTGCACTGTTATCTTGCACTGTTATCTTAAAAATAAGTATACGTACTGTATATCATTGGTAGACAACCATAAATTGTTAATTATTTGGAAAAATGAGAATTTAATTTACAAATTTGTATTTGGCTTTATTTATTATTTGAAGAATTTTCGAAATAAAAAATAAAAATGGTTCTCAGATTAGTAGAATTCATAATTATTTATGACATATACGAATGATCATTGCTGTGCTCTCTCACACACCCTCGCGCATGAGGCGTGCAAAGCATTAAGCAAAATCGACGAGAGGAAGGGGGATCTGAAGAGGAGGAAGTGGCAGAAACAGAGGCAGCGACGCACGCAACGCAGCGCAGCTTTGAAAACTTGCTGGCCAGAGAGGGCGAGACCACTGCGATTGCCAGAGCGGGACAGCCACTACTGAGTGCGATAAGCACTCGCGGATTGTGAATTGCAAAAACGCAAGTATAAATAAATAAATAATGCGAGCGAACCGAGCACCTACACACAGACAATAAATAATTTTAAGAATTATCTCATCAAAGTGAAGCGCTGCCGAGAACGCTACCTTTCCCACTTGCAGTTACGTTTTTTTTTTGGATGCGTTAATTTCCGCCTATTGCCGTTCCCCTACCACATGCAGTGCCATAAATTTGTCTTGATCTTTAATAAATTTAATATATTGTTGCTGCTGGCTCTTTCGTTTCGTTTTTTTTTTACTCATCGCATCCCGCTTTTTGGTTTTGTGTATTAAGTTTTCATCCATCTTTATTTTCGGTGTTCCTTAGTTTTTGTTTTTTATTTGTGTTTTTTTTTTTTGCACGAATGAGTGATTGCATAGACGAAGACAGGGAGATCGAGACCGAGCGAGGGGCAGAACAAGAGGGACGCTGCTAATGCGTTGACGCTGACCTTGGAATTAAAGTCCAAACCAAATTTGCGGCCAGCAAATAATACAAAAAAAAAAGAAAGAAAACGAAAACTAGAAGGCAAACCCGAAACCAAATTGTGAAACCAAAAACGCAGCAAAGTGAAATACGCAAAGAATACTTTTCAATTCAGTGATCCCACGCAAATTTCTGAGTTTCATAATAAAATCATAAAAAAGAAGAACATGATCTAAGAGTGTCCCTTTTTTGAAAAATAAACCCATTCGTAAAGTAAAAGTTTACAAGTTGACATTTTTAACATCGAATTTTATATTAATTCTTTTTTATTTCATTAGTTTTCTGCTACATTTTAATAAAAACAATAATTTAAAATAAAGTTTTTAAATATTTAAGCTAAATATATGTATGTTTCACTCACACTCCTGACACACATTACACCCCCGCACACACACCAAAATCAGCTGTTCTGCTTTCTTCCCCTTCCACCTTTCTTTGCTGTTTTTCTTTGCTCTCCGCTTTTCAAGTTCAACGAGACGCGCCCCCAGAAGTGGCAGACACACATAACATACAAAAAATAAATAAATACAACGCACACAATATGAAAATGTGCGTAAAACGTGCGTAAGGCCACGCACACGACAATGACGTCACATGCCGCAAACCAGTTGATAAAGCATACAGCTTGGGGAGGCAGGAGAGGTTGTGGCAGAAAGGGGAGGCCGTTGGCAACTAAACCCACTTGTTGCTATACAAAGAAACAAAGAGCAAAAACAACAACAAGAAGGCGTGATGCGATACGAGACGAGGCGAATCGAGGCGAAAAGAAACGAAGTGAACGATGAACGAACGCACAAAACGCACACACACAGCCTGTGATAAAAAGCTGCGTAAGTGTGTGGGCTTTGATTGAACGAGTTTTGGCATTAAAAAACGCAAACATGTACATATACAAACACACAGAAAACATAAATCCGAATGACATTGAACTTGAACTTGGGTGCGAAAACTGCGATATGTACACTGCGTTTTGAAAAAAAAATAAGGGGGTATATTTATTTCGAAAAGATGTCGATGGGATTTATTTTTGTATGTTTTTTTTTTCACTAAACTATTGATGGAATATTATTAGTATTTGTTGGTACATTAAAACAGTTATAAATATATATTTATGTATATATATTTATATCTTTTCTATTCATAAAATGTTAATCATTTAAAATTTTGAATAAAATAACTTGAATGTTTTTATTAATAAGCAAAGGAAGGGTATTAATGACGTCGTTTCCACTTTGCCCTAGCCAACACTAGACAGCACTCTTACACATTACGCACTGTGTCAGGCTTTTATCAACTGGTGCCGTTATCTGATGATAAAAAGCCCCAAGTGTGTGAGTGAGGGAGGAGGGAAGTAGGTAGATATGTATGTACGTAGGCATTACGTAGCAACAACTCTGTCCCAAGGTCGCCCATGCAAATGTATGCGCACTCTGAAAGATTTATGCGGCCTTTTCCCTTTTCTTACAGTTTGCAGTGCATTGTTAACACAGTTTGTAATTAATTTATGACTGGTCCGCACAAAGCCATAACCTGAACAGATGGGGTCAAAAAAATAGCAGTAAGTCAATAAACGATATGGGGATGTATAAGATACTTTTGAATCCGTGAGATACTTTCGTATCCATAAGATCCTTCTGAATACATTTGGGTTTTTAGAGAAACTTTTAAAGAAGTTTTGTTGTTTTGTTGCTATGCCTTAAAATTAAAACATGTCTTAAAGAATTATTTATAAAAATCGTATCCGTGATGATATTGTATCAGGAAGAGTCCCTTACAAGGACTTTTATCTCATCTAGATTATTATAAACCGCACTAACAGCTTGCAGTTCTTTAAAAGTGCAGCCTTACTTCCCCGTTTATATCTGTGTACCTCCATCGATCAGATCGGATCGGATTGGATTGGACCAGGTTGAGGAGCAGCGGCAGCAGGGGCAGCAGCAGCTGTGTTCGAGCTAATTGCTGGCAAACAGGTAGCCGCAGGCGACGGACGGCGCCACACAATAGCGTCTAAATAATATCCGCCCAATGGTCAGCAGCCTGCACAGGTTTTATTTGAAATTTTTTGTTTTCGTTTTTTCTTGTATAAATATCACTCTTTTGCGTTTTGGGCATTCCAAAGGAAACTGGACGAGAAAGGACGAGGAGCAGGAGGAGTTGAAAGTGTAGAAGGTGGCGGGGGCACACGCACAAAAGCTGACGCCGTCCCGGAAGGTCCGTCTGGTAGGTTCTTCTTCTCTTCTCTCCTATCCTCTCCTGTCCTGTCTGCTTGTTCTCGTCCTGCTGGAACCTCAGGTGGGAGTCCTTTGTCTCGGACACAACACAATTGCGTGAGACGAAAAACTTCGCCGCTGGTCAGCCTTTGTGGTCACCTGAGTTTGCTCCTTCGGGGCCGGAAGCCTTCAAGACGACCACAAAAAAAAAAAAAAAAAAAACAGGACAAAAGGACAGACCAAAGGAAGCAAAGAATGTAAGGACTTTGAGGATAAGCATTTTTAATACCCTTGAAATTCGGAGATGTAAATTTAAACTTGGATAATTTGTGAGGTTCCCTAGAAAATTTATGAAAATTTATGTAAAATATTAAGAGTCTAGTTAGAATTATTAATAATTTAATAATAATATTTCTATTTTAAAATATCCCTTCAATATCTAGAAATTTTCCAAAAATATTATTTGTGAACGAATTTCTACAAAATAAAATACCTTAATTTAGATTAAAAAAAAAAAATGAAGCCCCTGAGCTCGCACTTGACCTGCAGAAAACGAAGTAAAAAAATAAAATAAAGCACATTGAAATCACGCAAATTTTTCGAGACCTTGCCTTTGGTCCTTGCTTAGAGGTGAGAGATGGAATGGAAGATGGTGGGGCGATTTCGAAGGCCGAAGGATTATCCCACGCTAAGCAACAAAAGGGGGATAAATAAGTACAGGAACTCCGGGAGGCATTGTTCCTCCTTTCCCGCAATCAAATCAAAGATTTCCAGCCGCACACACGGCACAGCACAGCACAGCACACACACACACATAATATTGATTTGTGCCGTTGTTGCTGTTAACAATTTGTTGCAAATTGTAAAATGTTGCCGGCAACATAATTTAATTGACACCGTTATGGGCACGGCAGCCAGCAACACGACCGGCAACGGCCGCAGAGATTGCAACTGCAACAAGAGCGGCGGCGGGGCATATTAAATACGATTCGATCAGTTGCCAACGAGTTCCGCGCCACAAAAAGTGGCAACCAGGAGGAGGAGGAGAGAGGGATTAAAAATTCAGAAAAAAGGAGAAAGATGCAGATTGGTTGTGGGTTGCAAATGGTCTAACCTTATGATACTTTTTTTTGTAATATTTTTAGTAATTTATTTAAGGTACTTTCAGTTGGCGGTAATTGTTAATGTCAATTTGTTTTTTAATATTTATTTTCTATTGATTTGGTTTGATTTTTTTATTTAATAGTTTCTGAAAGCCTATTTTACTTTTTAACTTTATATTTTATATCTGTTTTCTGTAGTTTTACTCTGCAATGTTTTGAATAATTTACTCGTAAAACAGAATATCTCTGCATTAAGTTTTAAATAATTATTAAAAATTATTTTAATATTTCTGAGGCAAATTATTATTTTTGAATACTGTTATATTCTAATTTCTACCTATTCTTTTAGTATTTTATTATAACTTTAATTCTTTTCAAGGATTACCCTGCAGCCTCTCCTTTTTGACTTTTGAATTTGTTCGCTTGCGTTTCCTACAAATTTGCTGATTAATGGGACACATTTGGCCGGTTTTTTTTTTGTCTTTCTTTTTGGCAGTGATTAATCTTATTTTATGCAACACCAACACCCATAAAAAAAATAAAGCTGAAACAAATTCAATGAGCAAAAAATCGCGAGTTGCGAGGAAAAAAAAGAATTCGAATTCAGCGCCAACGCATGCGCAACGCGATTATTTTCAGTTTCAGTTTCAGATTCAGTTCCTGTTGCTGACGTCAGATTCCCAGTCAGTCCGAGGCATTTGTGCATAGTTTTACTGCCTGCCTAATACACTTAAAAAAAAGGTGGGCAATCATTTAAGAAAAGTGTTTAAAAGCTTCTTTATATTTTAGAAAAAATTTTGGGAAGCAAGTAAATAACTACAAAGTGAATTTGTATAAAAGAGAAAATAATTCAGTTTGTAAGATTTTACTTTAGAATTTAGGAAGTAAAAAATTTTAAAATTCTGTTTTGATAAAATAAAAGAATAAATAAAATTGTTATTTTTTTTTCACAATTAGGATTGGTTTTTCCTTATGGAACTTTGCTTTAAACAGAACTATTTGAGTTCAAGAAAATGTTAAAAACTCTCTTATGATAAATATATATAGAATATAAGATATAGCCCAGCATAGTAATATATAATATTAAGTTACTAATTCTTCTCTCAGTGTTGCTGTTGCTGTTGTTGCCGGGCCACGCAGCTCGTGTCGCTGTTGACCTTCAAACTGGGTTTTAATTTAGCTGGCCTGCGTTTCTGTCATCTCTCTTTCTCTTTCTGTATAAATGTTAGAATAATGGCCAGAAGGGGTTGAAGGAGGAGGAGGCGGGCCAGGCGGCTGCTGGCGGCGGCTTGTGCAACAATTACTAATTATATACTATACAGAGAGTTGGGTTTCTATATCTATCTATAAAGCCCATACACAGCTGGCAATTCTAATGAGATACGCTATCTTTTTCTTTTTTTTTATTTTTTTTCGCCGTATGCGTTTCCAGCTCCCGACTGGCCCGATAGAGAGAGGGGGTGTAGGGGGGATGCAGGGGGGAATAGCCAGATATAAATCTGTTGAAAATGCGCATAATTATAGCAGGCAGCAGCAGCAGCAGACAACAAGTTGGCTTCGAGAGTCGTGACAAGAAAAGTTGTTAATTTTAATTATAGAAGAAAAAAAAATGGTACTCTTTTTATCGCGTTTTAGTTGAATTTGTTTGCTTGCATTCAATTTATATCTCCCTTCTTTTCAACAAAAATGTATAGTTAAAAATTATAGAAGAAAAATAGAAATACAAATTAATTTAAGTTTTATTCTGTGCCTCTGTCAGCTGTATCTTTTTACAGAAATCTTCGCTATTTTCGGTTTATTTATTAAAAATATATTATATGGACTATTTTTTCGAACAATTTCTGTCTTATCAACATTTTTAAAATATTTTGCCTGCAACAATTGCATACCCAAGTGCCTAAAAAAAAACTGAGAAAATAGGAAATAAATAGAGCCAAAATAAATTGTGGCAAAAAATGTTAATGGACATGCTGAAAATGCCAAAAGCAGGCAACAAGCAAATAACTCACAAAACGAAACCAAAGGCAACTCAGACCGATAGCCTGCACAACTGCACATGTCACACAGAGAGAGTGGCACAGACCAGCTAAATGCCCTAACAAATCGATACTTATCGATCAGTTTAAAGCCAAAGAGATAAATCTATCGGGAATTTCTATGTAGCTATGGTTTCAATTGCTTTTCGTAATTATACATATATAAAATTTAAGTTAGTGTATTTTTGTGTTCATTTACTTTATAGTTTATGGTCGGGTTTTATTTTCCTTTTTTGTTTTTTGGCTTGGCATCGCAGCTTGTATTTATCCATGTCCGTGTGTGAGTTGAAATTAACAATTATTGGTTATTAACATGACAATTTTATACGATTTTAATGCATGCCTCGGCAACCGAGCTGCGATCGAGCAACATAAAGAAATGTCGGCAAGTCACATTTGAAGGCATTTAATTGAATGCGTGAATTGCTTTTGTTGATTGCACTGACGTTGCAGTAACAACAACAGCAGCAACATTAGCAGCTGTCTGAGAGCAACTTGTTGCTGCTGCTGCTGCATAGCTTTGGCCGCGTGAAAACGTGACGTTTGAGAGCGGCTCAGATCAACAGGCAGATTCGAATGTAAAGTCTGATCCTCCTCTGTCTGACGGGGGGTGCAGCCACAACAAGCGTTTTGAATATTTTTGTATAATTTTCCAATTTAAATTAACAGTTTTGCTGTTCAGATTTTTCCCAGGCCAAAATAGAGAGAGATATGGCCGTTGGCATCGGAAAATACGAGTTATAGCCGCTGATGTTGCTAGTGCTGCTGCTAAAGCAGTTACTGCTGCTGGTTCTATGCATTTGATATGCAATTTTTGTTGCTGCTGGCCATTGTCTTGGTTGTTCGGTTTTTTTTCCTTAGTTGTGTCTTTTTTATTGATTGCTAATTGATAATTATGGCATAGGTAATGAGAGTCGTGTTCAAACGAAAGACGATCTCCTTTTCTATACTAATATTTTTTAAGAACAACAAGATATATGAAAATATTATAAATAATTCAAAGAAGAAATCAAAGGTAATTTATTAAACAAAAGCAGATCCTGCTTTCGATTATTATTATAAAAAATATTGAATGATTAAATTACAAATTTCAAACAGATATTTCCTGAATTCTTGTCTTATTATAAATTGTAACCTATCCAATATTCCAATTACACTTCAACTCTGCTATTTCCTTGCATGTTTCTCTGTATTTTTTTCTGCCCCTTCACCACCTGCTGCTGCTGCTGTTCCCATTCACATTCGAAGCTATTACACATTTTATGTGGTTAATTATCAAATTATATTGTAGTTTGGCCTGTCTCGATGGATTAGTGCGCCAGCGTACGTGACCACGCGGCGTATGCGCAATGGCCAGAGTTGGCACATTACGCATACGCCGTGTTGGCCAAGAGAAAAACCACAAGACAAATTTGCAATCCGTTCGTTCCACGGGGGAGTGGATTCAAAAAATACAACAACAAAAAATTGAAATGGAAATGATAATTGCAACGACTCCACCCACCCCTACCAAAAAAAAACAAAAAAAAAAATAATAAAAATGAGGAAAAAATCAAGGAAAATATCAACCCACGCCTTGCTGCTCCACATTATGAGCGATGAAAGATAAATGTTGGTTCAGTTTCTCTTTTCTGTATATTTTTTTTTAGATTTTCGGCTTTTCGTGGTGGCTTTTCCGCGATTTGTTCGATTTGAGTTGTTAACATAAAATCGCAATTAGTTGGCATTTTGTGTGTGGGGCAACGGCAGCTGCCCAGATTTGCTATGTTCTTTGGTTTTCCTTTTTTTTTTTTTTTGCTCGTGAGTTGTTGTGTTTTATTAATAATCTCTTGTTACAAAATTATGCAAATCAATTTATCACAAATTTGTTTCTGGGGGCTGTTTATACACCATTGTGTGGCGGTATGAAAAGGGGCGTGGCTAAGCTAAAGAATTTGCATTTTACAAGGAGTTTTTTTTATTTGTGGAAGGTATTTGGAGTTAGATAAATACTAGCGCTTATAATAAGTAAACAAAAAATTAAAAAATGAAAAAAAAAATAATAATAAATATTTTCTAAAAAATATTACAATTTCAAATAAAATCGATTTCTAAAATGTGTTTAAAATAGTTATAAATTATTTTCCTTTTGTCTCAAAACCCTTCCAAGGTTTAAAATTTACATTGTAAACTTGTAAACTTGTGTGCCTTAAATTTAAAGCTTATTTTCTTAAACAATTTAAGAAATATATAATACGAGCAAGTATCAAATTTATTGACACTTGATTTTAGAGTTTTTATGGGGGGCAATTTGTTGTTTGCCACAAACTGTGAATGCAACTGCAACTGCAGCACATATGCTGTGCAGTGCTATGCTGTATTGCAGCTGTCACGTCATGTTGCTGTTGTAACAATTGCTGCAGCAGTTGTTGTTGCAGCAGCAGCAGTTGCAGTTGTTGTTGTTTTTGCCGTTGCTGCTGTTGTCTTGTCAAAAATATGCTGCTTTTATTGCTGTTGTTGTTGTTGTTGTTGTCGGATTCTTGTTAAGTGTTTGGCTTTGCATATTGCTGGCATGTCTGGCATGTTGTTTAACACCCTGTTATGCCAATCGAATGCCAGGTTCCCCCCCTCCCTACTTCACCTATGCAAATCCTTTAACTGGAGAAGGAGAAGGAGAAGGAGAAGGAGGTGGGTCTTTCAACTCAATCAGACTCTTAGCTGACCAACAAATCAGCTTAAGACAACACACACACACAACGATTCAAAGTTCAACCAAAAAAAAAATCTGCTCAAAGAACAAAAGTATCCCAGAGATACTGCAAATATTTGAACAGAAATTTGCCCAAAAGTCATTTGTCCCATCCTTACATATCCTGGATTCCTATCAACCCCCTTGACCTGTCCGCAACGACATTTGTAACACTTTGTTTGCCTTTCGGCTGCTTCGCTTCTAGTTCCAAAAAAAAAAAAACAAAAAAGAGGGGAAAAAATCCACTAAACGGGTGAAAATTCGAGGGGGAATGAGTGGCAGATGCGAACGATTCTCAAATCGCATCAAATATCAACCGAGCATACGTTAAATGCCTCAAATTGAGTTAAAGTGCCGACGCCGTTTGCAATCCAACAGGAGTACCGAGGTGCCTGTATCCTGGACCCTGGACCCTGGACCCTGGACCCGGGTATAGGCAGGACAAAAGCCTGCGGCTGCTGGAGCAAGAGCACAAAAACACACACACACACACACACACACACAGACAGAAGCCAAGGAAAAAGGCAAACTACAAACTGCAAATGGTGGGTACAAAAAAATCACATTCACAAGAGGATGCACAGCCAGAAAAGGGGGAGAAACTAGAGTTTTGAGAACTCAAATGAGTAACTTAAAAAATCATAATAAAAGGGTAATCAAAGTATCTTAAAGTTCTCTCTAAAAATATCTATAATATATTTTTCTAATTTAGTAATTAATTTCCCAAGTAAAATCTAATATTTTTCAAACTGTTTAGTCCCCTCTCCATATACTGTCCACCACCACGCACACATATTCGGCGCTTGGCTCGATTTCAGGACGCATTGGCCAGAATGCAGGACCATCACTTGGTTGTCATCCGCCTTTGCCTCTCCCTCTGCCACGCCTCTGGAATTTTTGTGTGTGTATGCTTTTTTTTTTGTTCATTTTTTTCTTCGTTTCTTTTTTTTTGATTGAATTGACTTTGGCCTGGTTGCATGTCCTGGCCACTGATCCTGACTGCTGACTCCTGCCTGCCTGCCTTCTGGCTCCTGGCTGAGTGCCTGCTGTCATCATTGCCTCGTTCATCGACACTTTGCTTTTTAATCAATTTAACAATTTTTTGTTCGTCCTTGTTTTGAGGGGAAGGGGGACCGCTTTTCAAGGCGCCGGACGATTCGTTTTGGCATTCTGAAGGCAAGAGCCAGTGATGTGAAGCTATTATTGTTTATAATATGAATTCTTTGATAAATATGAACGATAAGCAAGAATAAGCCAGGATAATAATGATTTTAGATCGATAACAAGGCAATTAAACTCGAAATTAAATAATATCAAATTCAATTTAAATATTTTTTTATAAATATTTATTTAATTAAAAGAAGCTAGCTAAATTTGTTAAGCCCAATCCTTATATAAATTATTATTAGTTATAGTCTTATGAATATCTAATTTAGAAAACGATACTTGATGCCATCCTTGTGGCTAACTCTCTGCACTCTGCAGTTCGACTCCATTGGGCTTTGAGGTCTTGGGTCTGGGCTCTGAGGTTTGTGTTCCATTATTGCTCCTGGCACTCAACGCATGCTTTGGATCCTTGCTTGAGTTCTTCTTTATCCACCCCCCTGTAAACGTTGACAGTTCTATGTGCATTTACTAATTAGTTTGCCCAGGCATCAGGACATGTGTCCTGTCGAAGCTCTAAACTTGAAATAAAATTCCTTTTTTTATTTTTACATTTTGTTTTTTTTTGTGTTTTGTTTTTGGAATCTGTCTAAAAAGGAAATGAACTCATCAGTTTGTTTGTCTGTTTGCCTTTCTTCATTCTTGTGCCCATCCATGGCTAATGAAGTTGATTTGCCTGTAAACACAGAGGAGCAGGAGGTGGATGTTGAAGGATCTAATGAAATGTCCACTGGCATTCAACTGGAAATGAGTTAATCGAAGGGGTTCTATATATTCGATGGATTTCTTTCCAAAAAGAAACTCATTAAGTTTGTTAACAAATGTAAGAAAGGCTCTTAGTTATCCTTTGAAATTAATTTCCCTGTTTAGTTGCAAGTATTTTAAGACTTTTCCTATTCCCCCAAGACTTTTCTATAATTCCTTAATTGCACATTATTAGTTAAAAGTGTCAATTAGTATTTTGTAGAGTTAATTTCCCCTAGGGCATTTTCCAGTTTCTTTCTCCTGCGGCACTCCTTTTGGTTTAATTTTCATGTCCATTCTCATTTTCATTCTGATCATTGCTTCGCCCGCCCTCCTTCCCCCTTCGGCTAATGAAAATGTTTTCCGAGTGTCTGAGATGCACATTTATAATTGAACAATTTACCAGTTTTCCTCAGCTCAGCAACGGCCAGATACAAAAATAACTTTATCAGAGGCAGGTCTAGTTTTGTGGCAGCAACTTGGCACCGGGCAACACTAACCAACTGCAGCAGCAACAGTTAACGCACTTAAATATTTTCCGCTTAATTTAACAGGAATTTCAATTGACAGACGTGAGTATGACGCTGTGGTTGTTGATGTTGTTGTTGTTGTTGTTGTTGTGGATGTGGTTGTTGTTGCTGCTGCCGCCTGGGCAACGCATGATTTATGCACTCACACTTGTCGAGTCGAGGAAGAGATAGTTGCTGTCAATTTTCATTTGGGAATGTGCACAAATCGGAGGGAGCAAAAATATATCGACTTTTGGTGGACATATCGACAATATTATAATTATTAAATAATATTTAAATAAAATTTATAAAAAATATCAATATTGATATAATGTAAATTTCTAGCAGTCTGTTTTTCAATTATTCAACAAGGTTAATAATGAATAAAATTATTCCAAGTTTCCCGCAAGTTTCTGTTTAGAAAAAATCCTCACATTATCGATAAATTGCATATTTCTGGTATTCATCAGCAAAATATGATAAATATCAATAATTTGTCGAAAATTTCATTAAAAAAGTATTACAGAAAAATAGCCCACATATTGCAAATATAATGCTGATAAGTATCGATATCTGTGCCATCTCTAGGATACCGTCAATATCCATTAGACGCTGACCTTGTCAACATGTTGCCAAGCAAATGCAATGTTCGTTGCAGCAGCAGCAACATGCGCTGGCGTCGCTGCTCAGGCTCGTTTAGAGTGTTGTTGCCGCGTTAAGTTGACAATTTACTGACAAATGTGTAAATTGCATTTGATCTTGTTGCCGTTGTTGCAGCAGCCGCAGCAGCAGCAGTCGACGCAGTAGCCACTGCGTTAATTTATGCGCGTGGCATTTCAAGGCAAAAGGCGGGCAACAATAACCGAGGAGGGAGAGGAGGAACAGGGGGTTCGACCTTGATCGCGCCAGCTTCCGCATTTTACAGTTACGTTCTCGATTCGTTCTAAGCAGCACCAGCGGCTGTCAAGTGACTTTGGTTTACGTTTTTTTTTTTTTAAAGAAAGTCAAACATTTAACCTAGTTTAATATAATTGTTTTTTTGTGGAGTTTTGTGGAAATATTATTTTTCAAAAATATATTCCATAGGACACCTTATATCGAATATCGAATATTAATTGTTCAAACATATAAACAAATGTGAGAAACTTTAGTTGAATTTTTAGGGTAATTTCAGTAAATGAAATCTAAAAATCTTTAAGCCCAGCTTTCAAAACATTTGGAATTTTATTAGAGACGTTTTTTCGGACTAAAAATATGTCACATATAGAAAATAGAGATATTTAGCATTTTAAGCCAAGATCTTAAATTTGTTCCCTTTTAAATTATATTCAATTTAAAGAAAATATAAAAGATTGATTGGAATTCTTTACTCACCTTATGGGCTCTGATGGATGTGCCCTCTGAACAAACTAGTGTGACGTCCACCAGGCTCCCGTCTTGTAGTAATTGACTAAACACCCCTAACAGGTTGGATTGGTAATTGTTCCACCTCAAGCAGTAGTGCTCACTGCCCATGTCGGTGACAGCTTACGCTGCTGTAAATAGAGAATTAAAAAAAATACTATAAAATATAGGAATATATAGGAATATCTATAGGTATGGCTATGTATATGTACATATGTATTATTTATTGGTTAATTGTTGAATCATTTCTTAATTTCTGTTAATTGAAATTGCGTAATCAATCGTGCCTTTGCCTAGGTGTAGCTCTCAGTAAGGCTGTATCTTTGTATCTCTCAGTAACGCTGCATCGGTATCTTTAGATGCAATTAATGCCACACAAAATGCCAAGCGAATTGCAAAATCTTGCCCAGAGTTCAGAAATGTCACTGCCATCCAGCAAAAAAAAAAAAAAAAAATACATATTCAGGGGGGTTATCAAGGGGGCGAGGCTATTGAGGGCGTGACTAGGCGTGTCACAGCATTATTTCCATACCAAAAATAAAGAACCCTGACTTGGCAGTTTCATCCAAGTATTTGTTAGGTTTTTTTTACAGCAAATTTTTACCAAAAAGTCACTTTAATATAATATGAATTAAGCTTTAAATTGCAATAGAAAAGACTCTAATTTATTTACAGACCTCTTTAAAAAATAAACAGATTTTAAACTCTTTTCCCCACAAACACTGCAACTTTACCCTTCTCCAAGCACTTAACTTAAGCCCCAACTTTTACTATCTTTCCCGCCATCGAGGCATTATTTTGATGGCAAAATAATTAATAGAACCTCTGGAAAGGCAATCAACGTAACGAACTGCGTTCTCAAATTAGCTAAACCTTGCATATAGGAGAAATGGTTAACGATTCCAAGCACCGATCTAAACTTCACTAACAAACACACATCCGGCCGCCTTGTTTTGATGGCCAACTGTCGTTCGTTCTTGGCTTTGGTATGGAAAATATGGCAAAAAAAAATGGTAGAAGAAAAAAAAAGAAACCAAAAACAAGACAAATAAAAACCGTACCGAAATAATAACGAAGCAATAAACTCTGAATTTATTTCAACAAATAAAACTTTGATTTATTGCAGTACGCACCGGGCACACAGCATGCAACGGTTTTGGGTACCAAGCTGAAGAGGTGCCCCTCCCCTCCCTCTGCGGATCCCCCCCTCCTTACGCGATTTCCCAGCTCGATAACGATATTATAGAGGAGTTTCGGATCTGAACCTGAATCTGAACATCTGAATCTAAGGCCATTGCGATCGTAAAGCGTAAATTACGCATGCATTTTGTTACTTCTACTGACTTCCCCTCGTTCTCTCTTTCGTTGACTTTCCAGCGGAAAATTCGTGCGAACTCTGAGTGGGACGGGCAGGGGGGAGGATTATCCCCACTGCACCTAAAGGAAAATGTGTGTACTATATTATATGTTATTAATATTATATTTATTTAATATTATTTTTCTATCACTGAATCTATTTGATATATTTAAAATAGTTTTTTTATAAGACCACAATTCTATTTTATTTTATTTGAAAGTTCGTTTTTAAGTTTTTAATATTATTTTCGCATAATTTTATATTTTTAATGCATTTTTTTCGTAACCTTTTCTTTAGTATTGCCACGCTCAAAGAGCTTCTCATTCAGTTAAAGATCGTTGCCAAAGGAAAGCCAAAATGTTGGCCTGGAAATTATGGCCCAAGTGGCGGGCAACACGCAATGGCTAAAGGTCGCAACAGCAGAGGCAGCAGCAGCAACTGCGACACAACAGCAACTTCTGAACGGTCTTCTTGGAGTTTTTCCTTTATTTTTCCATTTGCATGCAACGGCAGGTCGACACTTAATTAAGAGAAGTTGCCAGTGGCCATGTTGCTGCTGTGCGGAGATGTTGCTGCTGCTGCTGCTGCAGCTGGTGGTGCTGCCCACGCATGATTTTTGAATTAGCGCTGTGTGTAGTAACAACAACTAATATAATTGACAGTTGTTGCTGCCGCCGCTGTTGCTGACTTGCCTACGTGTTCTGTTGCAGACGTCAATGACTGCCTGCGATGCATGCTAAGTAGCAGAAATATAAGCAAAAAAAAATATATACAAGAAAAAATCCAAACAAAAATAAAAAGCTCAAGAAAAACTATAAAAAAAGGAGGGAAAAAATCAAAGAAAAAAAACTAACAAACGCTAGAGAAAGCCGCTAAAAAAAATTGTTGAAGAATGGCTAAAAAATCGGCTGTGTTGCATGCAATTTGGGTCTGTTAATTGTTGTTGCTGCTGCGATTTATGCCGTTTGCATGCTAATTATGTGGCCAGAGAAGGGGAGAGGGGGAGGGCGCAGCCTGAGGGGTGGCCAAGGCCCAAACCAGAGAGCCCAAGAAGGAGAGGCAATTACTGACAACTAAATCAGTCAAATGATGAGCTGCCGCTGCCGCTGCTACCTATAGAGTTCTTGGCCAAGTTAATGAGCAGCGTAAGACAGGCAGCTCGGCAAGCGGAGCCAGCCGCCGATCTCCCACCGTGCACAGTGGTCAAGATGCAGCCCATTCTCACATTTGTGTGTGTGACTTTTTTATTATTATTTTTTTCTTTTGGCCTTTGTGGGCTTCTTTTCAATTAAAGACCCCCGCTGAAGGTGGAGGTACACCTGAGCTCAGTTAGCATATGTGGCAGCTGCACTGGGCCCAAAGGGGAAGTTAGTCTGGGGGATATTTAACATTAAATAAATTAAGAGAAGTGTTTACGAAAATTCCTTTAACGAAAATGGTTTCATTATCATTTCCTTAAAATTGTTTCTAACTTGGAACCTTTCGTAAGCTAAAATATAAATAAATTGGTTAATAATTAATAAAGTTATTATTTAAAAAAAAATAAAAATATAGTCAAACATTATTTTAAATGCAAAAATATATATAAATACATAGAAACCTTAAGAATTTCTATCGAAATTATAAATTGCATATAAATAAGTGCAGAATTTCCATAATAAATCGAGAAATATTTAATATGTTTAATGTAGTGTGTTTAGTCCCTTTAAAATTATTATATATTTTATCTTCTAAAACTAATATTTTTCTTCAAATGCACTGCTACTGCTGTTGCACTGCTGCAGCACTCTCTAGATGCTGCTGCTGACGCCGCCGTTGGCCTAAAACTCATTAATATTGAAATTTGTTCGTGTGCATTAGTTATTAGCAATTTTCTAATTAAGGCTCCCTGACGAGCCGCCAACGATTCTTTGGCCCCGCACCTTCCTCATGCTTGGCCGCTCACCTGAGGCAGGCGCCTTGGCTTTCCCCCAGAGACCCCCTCTGAAATCCACCTAAAAACCTCCTCCGAAAACCCCCCTCTAAAACCCCTTATAAAAACCCCTCTTCGGGAACCATGTCACACCCACAAGAAGAGGACCACCAAGCTGCCCGTTTTGCCTTTCATGTCTTCAAGACTTTTCATGAACGCTTTTCCTGCTGCTTGTGCTGGATATAGGAAATTTGCATTTGATTTATTTATTTATAAACTTAATTGCCTAGTGGTCTTAGGAGTGGGCGTGGCCATATAGAGTGTGAGCAGTTACCCGATGTCGAGGGCGGGATAACCAACGATTCTCTGAGATTAACAGTAAGAGATTTGCATTAGCCAGAGAAAAGCAGAAATTAGTATTTAATTTGAGGCTTTGGAGTCGTGAGGATTTAAATTATTTAATTATATTGTTAAAATATGCATTTAATTAAAGCCTTTCTTTGCTATTATTTTCCTATATTTTTCTTTCTTTGATTTCTTTAAGCCTCCGAAAAGTATTCCTAGGCTTTCTGGCTCTCTAGACCAGTTTCAGATGGCAATCAAAGTCAAAGTCAAAGTCTGGTCACTGGTCACAAGATCAGACAATGATCAATGATGATCTCTCTCCAACTCTAGCAATCCAAGAGATTCAAGTGATCCTACGGATCCGGGCATTCCATCCACCATGTGCCCACGCACACGCCACTGCCCACAAATGGTTGCAAGTTGCACGTTGCACGTTGCCCGCTGTCCGCTGTCCGTTGCCCGTTGACCGTTCCAAGTTGCTGCCGCTGTGTTACCGTTGTGGCTGTGGCATCCTTGGAGTGTGTTCTCCTACCAGTTTTGTTCCTTTTGTGGTTCAGACAACACACTTGACTGATGAAGCCAGAGCAGAGCCTCTCCCGATCTTCAGGCCTCCAGTCTGGCCACTTGTTTTCCAGGGGTGTCGCTGTCTGAGGTCTGAAAGGGGGAAAGGGGGGAAGGGGGGTCGGGACATAGACTGAGGCAACTGAGGCAACTGCGTGTGAGTACGCCTACGTGCGATGGCGGCACATTTTAAATCAAAAAGAAGGGCGCACGATGCAGTTCAGTTGAGTTGCAGTTGAGTTTCAGTTATGCCGCGCCTCGTTTTTCTCTCTCTACTCGATTATTAATTGCGATAGGAGCGGGATGGTGCCAATGGTAGGGAGGGGTGGAGCGGGGGAGGAAGACATTCACCAAGGCACACTGAGAAAAAATTGCACTAATACTTTGTTCATTTTAAATGAAAATATTAACATAAATATTTCATATAGAAAGCGGAAATGGTGGCTTTAACTTGGACTTCAATTAACTTATTCAAAAGTTAAATTAAACTTTGATTAAAAAATATTATGGGTAATTTTTGAATTTAAAAGGTATTTGTATAATATGTTTGGGTTATTTAAAAAAAAAAATTTTTTTTACTTTTAATTCATTAAATGGATTGTTTATAGAATGAAAATTTCAATTTCACTATTGTATTTTTTAATAAACATGCAGTTTAATAATATTCTGATTATTAATGTTATTATTTAATGTAATTAAATATGCAATTTTTAGGTAGTTTTAGAATTTCAAAAATAAATTCATATAGTAAAAAATATTTCAAAAAACGTTCGATAAAGCCGATAAAATTACCGATAATTTGTTTTATATTAAATAAATCTCATATTGTTATATAATCGAATAATTTTTTCTCTCAGTGCCATGGTGTTTGAGCTGCAAAACAGTTGCAATTTTGCTGTTGTTTTGCGTTGTTTGAACATTGCCGACACCGTTTGCGATTATCATAATGCTGCCTGCGCAGCTCATGTTGCTATGAATGCTGCGCTGCTGCTGCTGCTGCTGCACTGCTGCTGTGCTACTGAAACGCAGTCGATGTGAATGATGATTATTTTGATAAGTTGCGCAACATGTTGCCTTGGTTTCCTTTCGTTGATGGCCCGGCATCTCCCCAATGGCATCTTAATTGTTTCACCGCTCGAACTGGGGCTGAGACTGGGCAACATTGTTGCCGAGGTGTTGCCAGCTCAAATTGCCACTTGTCACTGTGCGGAAGTTGGCAACATGGCGGGGCACAACGACTATGATTATGAATGCTTTTATTGATTTATTAATCGTTGTCTGTGTGCTGGCTGGTGAAAGGATTTCGCTCTGGGCCTTATCTCATAAATTTTCAAAACGTTTAAAGCGGATCTCGAGCTCTCTCTGTATATATTTTTAGTGAAGTTATTTCCCAGTTTTTCTCTAGGGTTTCTCCAGATTTTTTTCCTAGTTTTTCTTTAGTTTTTTCCAAGTTTTTCATTTCATTTTCCCCCTTAGTTTTTTGTTCAGCTTCCTGCCAATGGCTTTCTATTGTTGCCTTGGCAAGTTCAAAGTGGCAAAACACTTTTGGCCAGCTGTTTTTTCTTGGCTTTGCCACTTTAAATGCTGACCCACGCCCACACCCCATACCCACACACACACACACCACACACACACCCACCTGGGACAACCAGAAAAAAGGGATTGCTGCCTCAAGTTGCGTTAAAAATAGCAAAGAAATAAATAAGCAGCCAGAGAAGTCTGCGAAAATTATGAAACAATAAATGAATGCAGAGCAAGAAAGCCTTATATCAAATATTTAAATAATATAAAAACTATAATTGATTCCACTTAAAGCCAGAATATTTCCCAGGCCCGAAAAGCCCACTAATATTGGCCATATTAATGTGTGTATCTTTTTTTGGTCTTGGCCAAATATTGCGTGCTGTCTTCAGATTCGCATTAGCATAATTTTCGCGTTAGTTTTCGGGCAGTGTGATCGCAGATATCTTTGTGTTGCTGCTGCTGCTGCTGCTGCAGTTGCTGCCACCTACAATATGTATGGCTTAGGTGTCGCCTTTGTGGCACGAACATGACTTTTGGCGGCGCATGCGTGTTGCCTGGCAGTTTGTAGCCAGTTGCCGCTGTTGTTGCGCTGATTTACTGGCCAGTTGCCGCTGTTTGCTGCTTGGACCAAAAGCCAGAGATAAGCGGCGACAAACAATACAGTTGCTGCCGCACAATTTGCAGTTATTTGCAGCACAGCAGCGGCAGCAGCAACAAGTGCCTGCTCTGTGACACATTGCTGCCAGGCGCAGGTCAGCGGCAATTGAAAGGCAATTAAATTAGATGCCCAGACACAAAACGAGATCAGCCACCGAGTCAGAGTTGAGACAACGGGCAGCCTTGGAAACGACGACGATTGCTGCAGCAACTGCTGCTGTTGCTGCTGCTGTCGTTACTTTGGCCACAAAATTTATATTATTAGCCAATTGTTGTTGCGGTGCGGGCCAGTGATGAAACGGCTCAGACCTAGGGATGTATAGCGGTCAGAAATATCGGGATACAATATTTCTTTAATTAAACAAATTTTGGCTAAGGATTCTTGATTAAAAATATTGAAAAATTATATTTTATTCATTTGAAAATGAAAAAATATATGCAAAAAAATGGCATTTCCTATTAAATACAAAGAGACCATCTTAGTTTCTGAAAATATATTTATTCTTCCCCCCATTGATGGTCTTGTTGAAACCAATTATCGCATTCATTGATCTCTTTTGCCATCCCTATTTGAGGTCTCTGGCATAGCTGTGTGTTGTCTTGCGTTGCCGCTTTTTGCGTGTCGAATGCAAAGCATCGAAAACT
The DNA here is from genome assembly GCA_008042485.1 of Drosophila mayri. Classification (NCBI taxonomy): domain Eukaryota; kingdom Metazoa; phylum Arthropoda; class Insecta; order Diptera; family Drosophilidae; genus Drosophila; species Drosophila mayri. Next base: position 163,235 of record VNJN01005227.1, on the reverse strand, counting down.
TTGACTATTTGTCGGGTTCTGTTGTGTTTTCTCGTCTTGTGCTGAGCTGTAGCTGTGTGTTGCCTGCCGTTGCGCAATAATCATTTTCAATTTTCATATAAACATTTTGTTACTTTTTGCGGCTGTTGCTATTATTGTTGCTGCTGCTGCTGCTGCTGGTGGTGCTGCTGCCTTCACCTCGTTGCCGCAAATCGTTGCACGTTGCCATTGCAATTATTTGCCATTGCATTGCGACAGCGGCAACAAGACCACCCCAATAGTCATTAAAGTTTAATAAGCTAGGGCTCTGCTGTGCTGGCTGCAGCTGTGCGGCATTGGAATGCTGCTGCTGTCACTGCGAGGAGGTCACCTTGCCACTGGCGGAAACGTTCTCAATTTCTCCATCTAAAACTAATCAACTTTCGTCAAAAGTTGACGGCAGCAGCAACACCTGACCAGGAAGTTGCAAATGCGGCTCAGAATGTGCGTAGAATGTGGCAGCAACATGAGCAGTAGCAGCAGGAGCAGCATCAGCATCTGCAGCAGCAGTAACATCAGCATCAGCTCGTGGCATAAACAATTTCCGGGGGGGTTTTCAGCTCGAGTGAGTGACTAGCATTTAATCAAGAGCAATCAGCAGCAGCAGCAAAAGCAACAACTGCAACACCAACAGCAGCAGAAATAGCTATAGCAAAAGAAACAAAAACACCAACAACAACATAATGGCTGACCACGTGCTCCATTTTCCTGCTGCAACAACAACAACAACAACTCACATCGAGTTATCAACATTTTCAGCAACGATGACAACAGCAACTTGCAACCAGCAACCTGCAGCAACATTTTGATATGGCACACGCAATGCTCATTTGTCCGGCATCTGCCACACACACACACACACACACACACGACACAAGCTGGGCACATACTCATTTTTTATACATATATACATATATATTTTTTTTTTTTGATAAATGCTTGCCGCATGCAGCATGTTGCTGAGCCGCAAAAAAGATTTATGATTATTGCTTTGTAATTTGTGTTTAAAATATGTGCCGCCGCCTTGGTTGGGTGCATAAAAATCAATTAGCGGGCAACCGAAATCAATGAAGCAGCAGCCGCCGCGGCATTAACAACATATATCGCCGTGAAATCGCCTTGAGAATGTGCCTAAACAATTAATGTTGGCCCCGCTGTTGATGATGGCCTGCAGCAGCGCCACCTATCGCCAGCCTTTAATTTGTTATAGCAACATTAACAAATGGGTACAGTTGGTACATTAAAAGCTATATACGTGGTAAGATCGGAATATATATATATGTATGTGGAAAACAAGGGAATTATGAACCAAATAAGTACGAATTTAAAGGGGAATTGGATCTAGAAATTAGCATTAAATAATGCTATATATTATATAAATAAAGTTTAGGCTTGAGCAATTTTGAGGGTTCATCGATCCCAGCCATTTTCGCATGTTTACTCGCTTTGTTTCATGTTAAAATACCTTTCTTCAAAAATCCCTGGTCTAATCCCCAAAAATTCCATCATTAGCCAGCTTTCACTGTACCCACAAGGGGCTTGTCAGCTCTCTAAGCAGCCAATTAATGTTGCTGCTGTTGCAGCAGCACAGCAGCAGCAACATGTTGCATGCAGTGCAATTTATTAATGAGATTGCCCGCTTGATTACAAAAAGGCAAAAAATATAAGCAACAAAGAAAAAATATATAAAAAAAAAAACAAGAAAAGGAAAAAAACCCCAAGAGGCAGGGTTGCCAGGTTGTTGTTGTTGTTGTTGCACGCACAGCAGCAACATGTTGCCAGCGGGTGTTGAGCGCTTATTAGAGGCTCACCGTGTGCGTGCACCCGCCCCACACACCAAATTAGGTGTCAAATGACAATGGATGGGTGTGTGTGGTGTGTGTTGCGCTGCTGACATTTCGGTGGATTTTTCAAATAATTTTTTCCATATTTTGTAGCGGGTGGCAGAGGGTGTTGACGCGCAGCTGGCGCGTATTAAGGTCAAAGAGCGATCGCAATCGCAATCGGATCGTGTCGCCCCAGCAGCTGTCAAACTCAATTCGCAATTCGACTTTGCCACATGCAAAGGTCAGGCACTGCAGCTGCCACAAAGATTTTCGACATTAACTTGCCACACACACCACCCGCTGCAGTGAGAGAAATTGGGGCAATAAAATTATGGAACTTTATTCCTCCACAGCTAGGAGGCTATCTAAGTTATTAATTTGAATTATGTATTATTAATAATTATATTGCATTGAATTATTATTATTATAACTTATCATATTTGTATTTTTATTGGTTTTACTTTAGGTATTTCAATTAGGATTATTATCTGCATTGATATTAATATTTGTTGGGTATTATATTAGTATCCCTTTTCATATTATTATTAAATTAAATCTTTTATATTCTTTTATTAGTATTTTTATCAAGTAAAACTGTTATCTTTCTCTCTCTAGTTTTCCACAAACACAGCTTTCCTAAAAAGCATTTCCTCCAATCAATTCTTTTGCCAAGTGTACTCCCACCCCCTTTTTCCTTACTTCCCACCTCCCTCCAATTTTTCCTCATTGTTGTTGTTGTCCGCTTAGCATCATAAAAATGTCAAAGCTTTATTTGCCAGGCTCTTGGTGTTGTTGTTGTTGTTGCTGCTGCAACGGTGGCGGCTAATTGGCGTGTCATTGGCTGGAACGCAGGCATAAATCTGTTATTTTATACTTGCCTCGTATGTGCAACACGGCGTATGAGTAATGTGAGCAACAAATGGAAGAAAGAAACAAAAAAAAAAACGCACAATAAATCGAAGGCGTAAGTGTAAGTTAAGTTTAGAACAAAAAAAAAACGGAAGCCTGTAAAAATTGTAACTTTTTCATGACATTTTCTCATTACTTATTATTTTGTTTTCTTGGCAATTGCAGTTAATTTTTTGCTGCATTTTCACCATTCACTTTTTTATCGCCATCATCACAGCCCAAAAAGCAGTAATTTTTCAAATTCCACTTTTCATCGTCCACCGCCCGCGTTAACCCGCTCTTAATCGATCCCGCTGAGCAACCAAATTAACCTAAATCAATCACAACGTGAACAAATTTTCATTTTAATTTGGAAAAAGAAAATAAAAGAGAAAGAAAAACCCATATGGAGTGGTGTCGGTTATTTGTAAGCCAATTTTCATGGCTAAAAATACAGCCCGAGTCTGAGGAAAAGCCGCTTCTAAAAATACCCGCTCGGGCAATCATGTTTCGGAGTCCATCAATCCGATTTTTCCATTTTCCAACTTCTGCGCCCGCTCTCTCGTTTCAGGACACCCTTCTTCTTCTCCTCTCCTCCCCCCTTTTCTGCGGTTAATACAATAATGGAACGCGGTCTGTTATAATATTTACAGCTTTGAATTAACTAACGAGCTCAATGCGAACCTGTTTTGGCCGCCAGCATCCAGCGGCAGCAACAACAACAACAACAACAACAAAAGCAACAGGTGTTCAGCGAATGCCACGCGGAACGATTGGAAATATCCTGAACAAGTTGGAACGCTTGGGAATCTAGTAAAGTAAAACACTTTAAAAAAAAAAAAATTTATTATAAATACATTTTTTCAACGATTTTTTTTTTAACAATATTTGATTTTAAAGTGATTTCTTTATGGTTATTATTAATAAGTATTAATTATTAATAAAGAAACAACTGTTTTTAAAAATTTTTATAAATACATCAAACGTATTTGAAACGCGTCAGTTTTATAACCATAATTTTCCCCAAGTGTCTGTCGCTGAGCGAAGGTGCCTCGTGCCGACTTTCACTCATCACTCCGCCTGCACCTCGTGTCCCGCTGCCACACCCCCGTACAACAAATCCATCCTGTGATCCCCTCGATCCTCTGCCTCTACCAATCCTCTAGCTATACCAATCCCAATCCCAAAGCAACTGCCCACACGCTAATTGCGGCAAACAAAAACGCACGAACGGAACGCAATCGAGGAGGCACCAAGATTGGACCACCAATGCAGCAGCAGCAGCAGCAGCCGAAGCAGCAGCAACGGTTGCAAGTTGCTGCTGCTGCTGGCACATGCAACATGCCACTCATGCTCCGCTTTGGCACTGCGAAAAAAGGAAAGAAATTCTCATAAGCAAATAAACACTTGACTTGATTGTGGATACCAAAAAAAAAATAAAAAAAAAAAACAAAAGAACCAAGGCTCTGGTCAAAGTCACGGCGATATTGCAATGTTGCAATGTTATGGCTGGAGGGAAACCCCGACCAACTTGCAACTGGCAGCGGCAAATCAAATTAAGTTTAATTTATGCTTAGCTCAACAGCAGAAGAACCTCGAAGAGAGAGAAATAAGGCTAGGTTTTCCTTTTTGAAACCAAAGCTTTCGTTTTTTTTTTTTTATTTAAAGATTTAATAAAGGATTTAAAACAAAAACCAAAGAGAGAGAGAGAGAGAAAATAAACTGCAAAAATTAAATAATTTTTTTTTTTTTGTGACCATTTAGGTATAGTTTAAGCCGCAAAAGACTTGGCTAAAAAGACGCTGAGAAGGAAGCCCACGCCACATCATTCATGCCAAAACGTCACCAGGCACAAAAGCAGCAGCAGCACCAACAGTGCCTCCTGCAGCAGTAACTTAAGCTACAGCAGCAGCAGCAGTTGGGACCACCACATAGCAATTATATATATGTACATATACATATATATATATATCCATGGTTGGAGCTCTCCTGGTTCCATGGCTGCCATAATTTCCATTGCCGGTCGTCGCCACAAATCTGCCAACATAATTTTGTTATTTCACTGCCACTTTGTTTGACGTGCAAATGTTTGGCTTGGACCCCAGCTTGGACCCAGGTCCCAGTCCGAGGGTCGGTCTTTTGAGCACATCCTGGTTTTAGATGATTTTTCAATTTGTGTGCCCCGTGTGCGCCTAAGACAAAGAACTAACCAACAACACGAAGCATAGGAAAAATAAAGGAAAAAAAAGGGAAAAGCCTCAAGAAGAAAAGCTAAAAAAAAGAGCTGAGAAACCGCAACCCGTTCTGGCTGCCTGCTGCTGTGGTCATAAGTAACTTTAAATTATGATGAAAGTAATTTTCTGCTTCAGTGGCGAACGCCGCTGCAAGTTTTAGTCAGCGCGACTTGATTTACACCCCACAAAGCTAGGCAGGGAGCTGGAAGCTAACAGCTGAAGGTAGAAGGTAAGGCAGGGAGGACACTCTCTCGCCAACAGACAGGAACTGGCAACAATAGTCAAGTGTAAATTAAGTAATTGCCGGAGCAGGAGCTGGCAGTGACCAGCAGCCAGTAACCAGTAGCTGCTACCGTTGTCATTAGTGACAGGCCACAAGAAACCAGGAGGAGCACACACACACACAGCAGACACACACAGCACACACAACACACAAAAAGCAATGTCCATGCAGCAGGTAAGCCTTCAAATGCCGCCGCTTCTGTTCATAAATCTCGCAAAAATCCCAGCACTTTTGCCACAACTTACACGAGACTTGGATAGGGGGGAAAAATGAAAGAAAAACAAAAGGAAAGAATGACTAGAGTCCCAAGGAACCACCCAGGGTATGATTACAATAAGCACAAGTCTTTGGATAAGGCAGCAGATCTTCAAATTGGCTTTGAAAAAATGAACTAAGAACTAACGAACTAAAGAAGTATGTATATGGGTAGGAAAGTCCTATGAAATATATGTAGAAATTATGGTAAATTTTCATTATTAATATTTTAAGTAATAATAATTTGTTCATTATAGATATGAGTATATAATATATAAATATCCTAATCTTTCCCCCATTAACCCCCACAACTATCGAGTTACCAAAACCCTGGGAGTTACCTTACTTATTCCTATCCATATCGCATAATCCAACAGTTTGAGCCAATTTACGACATTGTTAGCCACTTTTATGCAAAAATTTACATAATAATAATCACCGGCAGGCCTTATATCTAACCCCAATGATCGCGAAAGAGCCAAGTTCCCAAACGGAAATGCTAAACCAGAGACAAATTACCCATATTCCCGCCCCCTCAATCATTCCCTCGAGCCAATTAAGCCAAATCTGTAATGGAACTAACCTAACCCCCACTATATATTTGTACAATTAACAGTTATGCATATTTTTTCTGCTGTTTTTGTTTTATTTTTTTTTGTAGCTGGAAGCTGCTGCTGGACTTCAATGGAAATTAAGATCAGGCAGGAGTTGGAGCAGCAGAAGTTGGGGGAAAAAAACGAAGCATTTTCCAACCGACACTGGGACATTTCAATTGCCAAAAACCAAGTGGAAAATAAAAATATTGAAAGAAAACAAAAAAAATATGGAAAAAAATGAACAAAAAAAACATTCAAAAAGAGAAATATTTGGACCAGCAGCTGCTGGCAGGGATACAAAAAAAAAAAAAAAGTATAGGAAAAAATAACTAAACTCTCGCCGCCGTTGGTTTGTTCGTTCGTTTATTGCTTGCTAAAACAATTTAAAAGCAATTTGAGTCACGTTTGTTAGGGGAAGGGGTAGAAGGGAAGTGGGAGGGGGCGGGAGGGTCTACGTAAGGGGAGGCCGAATGGGCATTCATTGAATTTGCATTTTTGTTGGCCAAACCAAGTCTGGAAGTCACCCGAAAAGCCGTTGCAATTGTTAGCCAAAAGTTTCTTGGTTACTGTGAGAAAATATGTGGAATTAGGAAAGGAATTTTCTTACAAAAAAAAATATATATATAAAGATTTTTATATTAAATAAAATATATTTTTGTCAAAACTTTAAGCAGTGAAAAAATAATTTTATTAGCAAGAAAGAATTTCCTTAAATAATTTTCTTTGTTTTTCTTATTTATTAATTTAAATAAAAAGCTTGAAATTATTTCAAATATTTTAAAAATGTATTCTTTGAAATTTGTTTCTCCCTAATCAAAATTTCGCTCAGTGTATTGGTATGTTTTGTGTATGTTTTCTGTCAATTCTTTTGGTGTCAGATTTCAATTTTATTTCGTTTCATTTTAAATGCGTATCGTTTGCTTTAAGGCAAAAACCGGGCAACAATATCAAAAATAGGCATTTGGCGGCATTTTTACAAAAGCCAAAACCAAAAAAGCCGCCGCCAGTTGCAAGTTTATTAATTCAGCAACAACTTGGCAACTGTTTTGAGTCAGCAGCAGCAGCAACAGCAGCAACGGAAAAGCATAAAAGCAGCAGAAAACAGCCAGAGCAAATTGTCATCCCCCGCGGCCTGTTTTTCCCATGTGAAATTTGCATTTTCATATGCCCAAGTGGCTGTTGCTGCTGCTGCTGCTGCTGTTGCTGCACGTTGCTGCTGCTGCACGGTCTCCACACCTTTTGGCCATTGTGTTGATTTATGTTCGCATTTTGTGGTCATTTCTCTTAGCAGCCCATGGAAAATGTGACAGCCTTTAGCCAAATCAGCCAACTGAATATGCATCCACATCCAAATCCGCACACAAATATACATAGATATAAATATATATATACACTCACTCCTGCCTCTGCTCTTTTTTTCTGGCTATTTAAGGCATTTTTTACCTGCTTTTTTCGAGTCGCGGACGAGAGTAATCTCAATTGCTAATTGAAGTCGTTCGAAATAACTCACCTGCAAGACACAAAAAAGAGAAAGGAAAGCACGGATTTTAGACAATTATTTAGATATATGTATATAGAAGTAATTATATATAGACATGGATAAGTCTGGGTTATTCAAATAAATAATTATGTAAAGAAACTTCAAATATCTTTCCTTTTTAATAGCCTAAAAATACAAATTTCCATGGCAAAAATGATTTAAATATTTAATATATTAAAAAAACACTTTTTAATATTTTAACATATTTTAAAGATATTTCCGATAGACTGATAGATAATAATTTTGTAGAAAATTGCCCTTTTTATGGGTTTTATTTAAGTAATGCAGCGAATAAAAAATTCGAAATAATTAATTAAAATTAAATAACATTAATAAATATTTAAAAATAATAAACACGGATTTTTTGAGGGTTCTCAATTTAGTTTTTCTTTGTTTTTGCCAAGCTGTTCTCTAAAAATCCATTGCAGAAAATGGTTAAATAATCAAATTCCTTCCATAAAATTCTGTTTCACATTAAAATAAAAATTAACAAAGAGTTTTCTTGAAGGAACCCAGCCTTAGCCTAAGGATTTTCCTTGCCTCTCTTTCATTTTGTACTGCCTCAACTTCGTTTTCCTTTGACTTTTCAGTCCAAATTTGAATGCAGGTGGTACAAATTTCCAGCAGCAGTCCCTCCCCAGGGGAGGAGTGTGATTCCACTCCCTATTCCCATTTTTGGCTCCTCGACGGCGGCGCCGATTAGCGATCGACACCTTTCGCATGACCCCAATAAGGCGCCGCGCCGTGCCCTCCCTTCCTCCTCCGGAAAAGTGCCGAGTTATGGGTTTCATTAGGCCGCATTCGATAGGCAGATAAAGAGTGACCCAAACTAAGTCGGAGGAGAAAAGCCGGGGCCCCGAGACATTAGCACACACCCGCTAATCTGGGCACATAACTCTCCTCGCTGCGAGGCGGGATCGAGGAGTTCCACGGAGCCCAGCAAATGCGGAAGCACTTTCTAAAGACGGAGGCACTTATCGAGCAACCAAAAATAGGAAAAAAAATAAAACTAAAGCTAAATAATATATATATATATATATGTATATATGTTATTTATAATAAAGGGGGGAAGCCGGAGGAAAATAGCTGAGCGTAATCGAAATTGAGCATCGTCGTTCTGACGAGGAGCAGGGCAAGGAAAAGCCCGGAAAAATTCGATTAAAGGCGACCAGGTAAAATGCAATTAGAGGGTGGGATGCGTTATTAATGTGGAGCGAGAGCCAGGCTCCAAACGAGCTGCAAAATATTGATATATGCCACACATATCCTCTCTATATAGAGATATATAAGTGCATATAGTGGAGACCCCTTGGCAAGTCCAAATATATATAAGCTCGGTCTAGGCATGCGGAAGCGAAAAAGCGCCAAAAGCCAGCGAAAAATGTGCGAAAAAAATGAGAGATGAAAATGGTAAGAAAAAATCAGTCAACACTAAAATAAAATACACTTTCTACTTAAGAAAACAAAAAGTTTAAATATTTTGTGCACTAGTCAAAAATAATCATCTTAAAAAAATTGAATATTTGCTAACTACTGAAACTTTATATTTATTAATGATTAATATAATTTTTCAAATTAATGATTTATTTGAATAATTTCATTTCACTTATAATTTAAAACAAAAAAATTAATTATTTAACATATTTCCTGCATCAAGAAATTTATAAAATCAGCGAAAGCACTGAAATTAATGGAAATATGTTACAAAATATATATACTTAAATATCTTTATTTATTTACATTGGTTAAATAATTGATTCTACAAAATTATAAACCTTTAAAATCATAGAGTATTAACGAAAAAACAGACAAAAACAGACTCTAACGAAAATCGGTAGCCAAGGAGCTCTCCTTGGCAGTCCAAGTCCAAGTGGCAGTGCCTGGCTTTTTATATTAGATTGCCAAGTGGGAGGTGTTCACGCACACACTCTCCAACATACATACACACACACACACGCACACACACTGATACCAATACCCATACCAAAGCAGGCTAACAAGCCGGGCCAAGACGTGTGTTAAATGAAAACGCATTAAAGCTCAGCGAGCGTTTTCAGTGGGCGTGTTGAGAGTTTGATTTTTTTTTTTTTTTTGTTGTATTTTCTTTCATACTTCAGCAAAGAGTGGGGTTAAGGCGGGCAGTTGAGAGTTAGGGAGGGGTGGCAGGCGGAAAAGGGGGGCGTGGTGGGCGGTAGTAGCAGCTGTGGGCGTGCCAAGTGTGCAAGCAAAGGGCTGTCAAACTTTATATTATTTTTTAATATAACAAAATGTTTAGTGAAAGAAATTAAAGAGCTAAAAATCTATATTTTATATAAATATAGTATTTAAATGAAAATCCCATAGTTTGTTAAATATATAATTAATTGGAATTCAAGGAAATTTCCCAATTTCGTTGTTGATTGATTAATACATTTCCCAGCAAAAGAAAACCCGCTCCGATTGTCAATTTAGCAACTTGCCCCACCGATGACGAGGACGAGGACGAGGACGAGATGATGGCAACGACTTTATCGCCCACTGCCATCTATATCGCCGCCGATGTCTAATTAGAAAATCACGTGAGCACGCACAGCTGCGTAGTTGTCATAATTAGAGACTATATAGTACGGCCAATATGCCCGATATCTAGATCGTAGCATAATGAGACACTCTCTATCTATCTATCTATCTCTCTCTCTCTCTCGCTGCCTCCCTCCTTTTGGTGTTCGATATTGCCAAAGACAAAGATCGAAAGGAGAGGCACTAAAAAAAAATATAAAAAAAAACTGGGCGACAATTTGCTAGATTGATTGAGGCGTCGTCCCACAGATTTGCCAATGTCCAGGGCCTGCATCTCCTGGATCCCCGGGATACCGATACCGATACCGATACACCTAACCAATACCAATACCAATACCCATCCCGCAAACCATGAAACGATAAATAGAACCTGTTTGGGCAATTAATGTCTTAAATGCGCCTGCCTGGTGTGGCATTGTTAATTAATAACACGAGCAGAGTGATCCTGGCGGCCAGCGGACTAATTGTTAATGCAAAAATCGTTGCAAGTTAGAAAATCAATTTTTACTTTAATGATCTGACAGGTAAGTGCATATAAAACTGACCGATCCGGAATCCACCCCTTTGGCGGTGCGGTTTTAAGTGTTAAGTGGGGGAAACTAAAAATAAGAGGAGGATATTTATTTTTTTCTGGAATGAAATTAGTTTAGCAGATATTAATCTTGAATTACACAGTATAAGGGTATAGCAGTAAAAATAATGGGAATCGATAAAGAAAGTTTATTAAATCATGAGTCATCTTGGCCAGAATTAATGGCAGAATCGATCTAATCTTGAAATTATTTATATTTAACTAGATTTATTCTTTGCTGCATTTTCAATTTTAAACACATTTCTATCTCCATTCTGGTATTTTTTCAAGCCACACCCCCAAAATAGCACTTACAAACGCAAAAATTAAAAAAAAAAAAAAATAAAACAACCAAAAGAAACCGCCCAAAAAACTAAAACAAAAAAAGAAGTAGAAATAAAGTGCGACCGCAGGCCAAAGCAAATAGTGTGTGGAGTGGGCGTGGCTTGCGTTTCAGCCTGGTTTTTCTCCTCTTTTTTTTCTTGAAGTTGCTGTTGCGGCGCCTGGCAAATGCACAAGGCCAAAAGACTATAATTAAGCCATGCCAGAGGCCAACTCTCGGACAGGCCAAAAGAAAATGCGGCTAAAGGCAGCAAGCAGCAGGCAGCAGGCAGGCAGCCGAGGCTAAGCGACAACTTCCTTCTAACCTACTAAAAGCGATACGCAAGCTAAGATGGAAAACGACTTTTATGCAAAATACTAAACAATATCCGTTGTGCGTTGTCAACAAATGACATGAAATTGGCAACGCAAAAGGAGCACATTTCCGTTTCAAGCAATTTCCGCGGGAGAGTGAGAGAGCCTCTCACATTTGATTGGTAAGTAATTTACGCGGCTAAAAAGGTTTTTGCCCCTTTCACCATATAAAAATATATATATACATACATATATATATTTTTACAGATAAGTATATATATTTATATTTATACCTATGCAGCTGCAGCATCTCACAATGCTGACCTGGAGCAACATGTTGCATGTTAAGCTAGGGATGCTGCAAAAACTAAACCCGCCTTTTTTCACTCCTTTAAATATCCTGCAAAATATTACTTTTACTCCTAAAAGATAGAAAGGATTTCCTTAAGGAAATCATAAATATTATTTTATACAAATCTATTTTAAGATCTATTTTATATTAAGACTCTTACATCTTCAATGAAACTACGATTTTTTTGAGTTCAAAATAATTATTATAATTATTAAGCTTTTATAATTTTCAAGCTACTGATTCGAAAATTTGTAGAAAATAGTTTTATAAATAAAATATATTTTACAATATTTAATATTAATATCATACAAAATATTTAAAGCTTAAAAAACGACTAACAAAAATTGACAACGAAATAAAATCTTGAATTCATTCCAAAAAGAAAATTTACGATGGCTAAATATTTAAATAAGAATATATATTTAAAAAAAATATCCAAATTTTAAAGATTAATTGAAATTAACTATTTAATTTACCAATAATAATAATAATATAAATAAATAAACAACAATTATTAGTAATTAATATAGAAAACCTTGAATATATTTCAAGTACAACAGAAATCTATATTAAATCCCCGTTTTAAGAACATCCTAAAGCTATCCTTTCCCTCTGATCTCTGGTCTCTCAGTGTCTGTCCATCGCTTGATCTTGTACGCATCAAATGCTGATGCTGAGATGCTGCCCCATGTGATGCCGTCGAGCATCCGTTCGTTTGCTGATTTGTATATCTAATTTTCATAATCTTCCCAACAGCTACAGCAACAAAAAAAAACATTTACAACAACAAGACCAACATGCTGCAACAGCAACATCTGCAACATGCCACAAGCCGCAAGTTGTTCGTCTGTCTGTCGTTTGGCTAAAGGAAGGAAATCAAGTCTATGAAGCCTCAGAGGCCTCATTTGAATGCGTGCTATGGAGGGTGGGGTGGCGGTTAGGGGGGAGGTGGATATGCAACCACAGGCGGCACGTTTAGCAACGCATGTCAACGCAACAACAACAACATCATAATCATCGTAAAGAGCCAAGACTTGGGGGCCAGTTCTTTTGTAATTAACACAGAATCTGCTTCCGGCAAACAGTCACAATAAATAGGAAAACAGTCAGGTATAAAGCTTTAGATTTCTTTTTAAAAATCTAAAAAAAAAAAAACAAAATAACTAAATAAATCAAAGATAATCATGACATTCTGTTAAATGTTTAGCTTACAATTTAAAAATATACATATTTAAAAATCTTTTATGGCAAAGTCTAAATATAGTTTCCAACAAAATCTCAAATCTCTCAATCATTGATAATCACTATTATTTTGTCAAGCACTGTAGGTGTGTGCGTGCCGGCCAACACGAGCGACATGAGCAACATGACCAACATGAGCGACATGAGCGACATGGGCAACATGTGTCCAAAGCCATCTAGCGGGTGGGCCCCCTCCTGCCAAGGCAGCTAAATGTTATGCAAGGCTTTGGGAACCCTCGGCAACTGCGACATCTTCTGGCTGCTGGCAACATGCACCTGAGCCTGAACCTGAACCTGAACCTGAACCTGAACCAGAGCCCAGGCCAGGCCAGGCCAGGCCAGGCCAGGAGAATGACGAATGACAAGACATGCAAACGAGCAGGAGGAGCAGCCGCAGGAGCAGCAGGGAGAGACAAACCCGCAACTGGCAGACAAAGGAGACAAGGAGACGTTGACAGTTTGGGCCTAGTCGTGGCCAAGATGTCACTTTTCATTAGGCAGCTGGACGAGGCCTTGGTGCAACGTTGCAAGGCTGCTGCTGCCGGGTTTTTGGGATGATGCATGGGCACCTGTTGCACATGGGCAGCAGCATGGCGGCGTTTTAGATTAGTCGCCTGTAATTAGTTAATAACATGGCAAGGCATGTCTAAATTGCAGTCGCGACATCAAATTGCAAGCGGCTGCATTTTGATGCCTGTATTTTGATTGATGTTGCTGCCGGGCGAGCAACTAGCAACAGCAACAGCAACAGCAACAGGAGCAGCAGCGACAGCAACCTGAAGCCCCAACAATGTTATGCATATATTTAATTGATAAGTTTTTAGCACATGATAAATTTTAATATTGTGTAGAGGCCGAGAGGAACAAGACACTCAGCAGTACAGCGGCAGTGAGGTGCAACTGCAGCAGCAGCATCTGAAGCAGCAGCAAACACTTTCCAGCCACCTGTAGCTGGGGCAACAACATAAGCCGACATAAATCCATTAAAGCCGCACAAATTCCAAGTAAATTAAAAGCAGTTAAACTCAATTGATTTCGAGACGCAGCGGCAACAGTCAGAGGAGCAGCAGCAGCAGCAGCACAACAGCCACAACACCTCGGCAACAATAAAAATAAACAACAACAACAAAAAAATTACAACCAAGAAAACAAAGAAAAAAGAAAGGAAACGAGTAAGGAAACCAAGTTCTTAAAAGGTGGAAGTTAAAATACCCTTTAAACTGTTAGTTAACTTGCTATATAGTTAAAAGATATATTTTATTTATATTTATTGAAAGTATCTATCGAAATATATGATTGATGCTTTCGATTGTACAAGATTCTTAATTAAACAAAAAAAATACACAATTCAAATCTGTAAATATATTACAATCTATTGCTGAACACGATTTTCAGACACTCAAACTTTAGCATCTTTTTCTATATTAAAATTATCTGGCAAAGTAGTATTTTATACGACAATCTTTTTATTTCAACTTTGCATAAAAATCCTATTACCCTCACCTAGAGTATTATGGAAAGGGGGGGAGAAAAAAAACTGCTAACTGAAATGGAAGCTGAAACGGAGACCCAGAGGCCTCGGCTCAATAAATTTTTATCGCGGCGAGTGGGGCCAAAAGGAATGCGTTGATAGTGAAACAAGAGCAACACCGACAGCAGCAACAGGCTAACAGGCAACCGACAACAGAAGCCGCATTCAAGGCGTTGTACAAACACATACATAACACAACAATAACCACAGCAGCACCAACGGCACAGCAGCGCAGCACTAGACATTTTTGAGAATTCAGGCTGACAAAAAACAAGACCAACGTTGGAAAAAAACAGGATGCAAAAAAAGGACATAGCACACACACACGCACACATATGACTCATATGCCTTTTTCCCTTCCCCACCCTCCCCCAGGGGGGGTTTTCGGGTTGTTAGGGTTAACCTCTCGCAAATTGCTTTGATTAAGCTGTGAGAGCTCAACTGAATAAGTGAGTGACTGCCTGGCCGGACTGGCAAAGTGGAAGGATCAAAACTGACCAGGACTTTGGGGTGAACAAAAAAATTACCCAGAATACGCTTAAGCCAGTAACTAAGCCTTGATGGTGGCAAAACTCACTAAGAGAGATTAGGTTAATTATACATTATATTCATATTAATAATTATGTTTGTAGTAGGCAGTTAAGGTAAATAAATAAATAAATAATATATATTACTATTATAATATTTACAAACTTTTATTGTGGCAAATTAAATAAATGTTTCCCTTACTATAAATGTAATACTAAAATGTTTTCCTTATAGGAAAATATTTTCCTTACTGAATATATATATTCACTTTAAATGCCTGTACTTTTGGCTTTTCTCTACGGAAATCCTTTTTTGACTTAAGCTGGGCAATGATTTTCAACAAAATTTTGAATTTTTTCTCATTTGAGTTACTTAAAAATTTGCCCAGATAATTGCAAAGACCAAGCTATTTTACCTGGATTTCCATCGTTGCACCCACGCACCTCTCTTTTGCATTTTTGTGATATTTTTTTTTTTTACTTTTTCATCGACTAAAGCCTTTTGCCATTTAACTGACCCAAACGGCAAAATGCAACTGCAACTGCCACTTGTGCAACGGCAGCAGTGCAACAACAACAAAACTTTCTCTGGCCAAGAATGTGCAACTGCAACAACTGTTGCTCTTGCTGTTGCAGCTGCATCAGCAGCTCGCATGTGGGGATAAAGAAATGCCCCAGGCACAAAAAAAAAACTAAAAATAAAAAATAAAGAAATAGAAAGAAATACGCGGCTAGATAGTCCCAGTCTCCGGGTCTCTCGAATCTCAAGTCTCAAGTCTTCCGTCTTCTAGTCCAGTTCAAAGCTCTCTGTTGGTCCACTCAAGTCATTCATGGCAATCGATGCAACTGCTATTGAGGGGGTTAAGAGGGGCGGCCGCAAGGGGTTAAGGGGAGGAACAGCACCCGCCGCGTGTCGATTGAAAATTTATGATCACAATTTTGGTTAATGCATTTTCGTGTTTGTGCCATGATTACCAAATGTTATTCACGCTCCACCGACTCGCCTGGGATGTGTGTGCCTCCACACCGCACAAAAAAAAAAAACATATATATATATATATATATATATATATAAATATATATAAAATCAGTATCCTTTTCGATCTGATTTTTAATAGTATTAAACGTTAATATAGAGAGTTAGGTTATGTATAATACAAATTCTCAGTTAGTTTGTAGCAATTAATGGAAATTCTAGTGCTCTTTCGAAGTTCTTTTACGTAAATATTTTTTTTTTTTAATTTTGGATTAGTTTTGAAGTATTAAATTTTCCCAAAAAAAATATTTCCGTGTACTTGAGCATTTCCTTGGCCGGCAATCAATGCCAAAATGGCGCGGGGGCATTTGCGACTGTTTACGGTTAACTAAACATTCCAAACGCTCCAAAAAGACAAACAAACAAATGTTGCAAACGCTGGCCAAGGCAGCAGACACCCGGCTTTAAGTTAGTTTTTTCTGGCTTAATTTGTTTGGGTTTTTTTTTCAGGGTACTCCACTAAGTAGCCAGGGTTGCTAGCTTTTGACCAGATTTTGGAAGGTACAACTCAGATTTTTAGTGGTTTAGCTATTTAAAGCGTTATATAAAGACATGATTTTGGCCTTTCCACTAATATTTAGCCATGGTTGCCAGCATCCTTTCTGTTTTGGTTTATCAGTAATAATAATTTTGAAAAATACTATATCAATTAATAGAATTCTACCTATTTTAAAGTTAATTAAGAATTTTGTAAACTATTATTTCAGATCTAGAGGAACTCTGAAAAATATTGACGAAAACATAGCCAAGGTTGCCAGTATCCTATTAATAATAATAATTTTTAATAATAATTATTTTTTCTACCTATTAAAAAGTTTATTAAGAATGTTTTAAAGTATTATTTTAGATCTTTGAAAAATATTGAAAACTCTGGACAATCCATTTTTTTCGCTGGCTACTTGGCAGCTGCTGCTCGATCCTAGTGTTTGTTGTCATGGCTGCTGTTGTCGCATTTCCGTTTTGCTGCTGCCGCTGCTGCTGCTGCAATTTCTAGTTGCTGTTGCAGCAGTAGCTGCCGCTGTTGTTGCTCCCATTTTTGGGGTTAGGCGGCAGGCTTGGCAGGCGTAGGATTGCTGGGGCTAATGTGTCTTGTAATTTGCATGGCCATTTGTGAAAAAAGTGAAAAGAGCGCAACGTTTTTTTTTTTGTTTTTGTTTATTTTTTTCTGCGTAAATTATGCTGCATTTTTACCGTTTTCCCGGAGCTGGAAAACAGTAGCACTTACAAGCTCCTTTTACGGCCCGCCTCTGACTGCTGACCAAAAGCGGATTTTCTCATTCAAAATAGTCGCCAAAAAGACGCCGAAAATAGCAAAAGCAACAACAAAATTCACAAAAAATGCCTAGAAAATGAGGAACTTTTTATGGTTATGATTGCGTTGTCGCTGCCGCCGCTGCTGCGAATGCTAAATATGCCATGGAAAATGGTGGAAAAATGGAAATGCCAAAATGCGCCTCTCTTTTCCTACTTTTGGGCCACGTGGGCGTATGAGCAATGTGGCTCAAGTTGCTTCCGTAGCTCCGCCGCTTTCACACACAATTAGCGTGTGTTGCTTCTTTGTGTGGGTGTTGCACCTTCGTTCCCCCCTCCCCCCAAATAGAAAACAGCAGCATGTCCATGAATCATGCCCAGACTTAAGTCTATTGTTGCTGCTGCTGCTGCTGCTGTTGTCGTTGACACAATCAACACAGCAGCAGCAGCGGGAGCAGCAGCAGCAGCCACTTGGCAATTGATTTGGCCAACATACGGGCTGCTGATTGCCAGCAACTGACTTGGTTTCTTTGACTAATGACACAAACGACAACAGCAGCAGCAGCAACACCAACAATGAGTGCAACAGCAGCAGCAGCAACATGTTGCCGACACGCGCGCATCGTTAGCAAAATGCAGCAGCTTCATGTTGCACTTGAAGTTTTTTCTTGCAGTGTTTTATGCGTGGGCTCTGCTTGGAATGTGCTAAATTATGCACTAAAACAAAAATTTACATTTTATTTATAAGAATTTGAATTTATAAAATCGAAGGCGCGGTTTTAGTCTGGTGAGAAAATTCCAATTCTTATTGGATTTGATTCATATATAAAGAGTTTCCTCTGTTTACGATTTTATATTTAAATACTGGCTAATTTTAGAGCAGAAATTAAAATAGTCTCAATGAAAACAATGACTTTTTAAAGTTAAATTTTAAAAATTTAAGGACTTGTTCATCTTTTTAAGGCCTAAAGTGTAAATAAAATTTCTATTTAAATATTTAGCATTTCTTTTCTAGATCAATTTTTCTTTTGTGTACATTTTCCCGAGAGTTTTGGCAGTCATTGTTGCCTTTTATCGCCTGGTGTTAGTGTTGCTGATGCTGCTGCGGCTCCTACTACTCTTGCTGCACTTGAAATATTTTTCTTTAACGCCTGTGATGATGATGATGATGATGATCTTAAAAAAATGTAGCTGCCTGCTCTGGTATTTATGTTATTCTTATCAATTGTTGGCCACATTCGCAGCTGCCTTTCGTCTTGTTTTCCCCGATGGAAATGCAATAAGTTATATGATATATATATATATATATATATATATTCACCGGGGAATGCTGTTGACTTGAAGCAAATAAAGATAAACACAACCAAAGATCAGCAAACACAAGAAGATCTCTGGGATATATGGGGATATTCCCGACACCTGATAGCCGCTTGAAATCAAAAGAGCACGTGACCAAGGCGGCAACATGTTGCTCCTGGCACAAGATGATTAAAAAAAAAAAAAAAAACAAAGCGAAATATAAAAAACAGCAGCCTTTGCCTTGTAATATCATAATTCACACAATGTTGCACGATTCGGATGTTGAGGCTGCGTCTGCTGGCGGGTTAACAGCCGTAAATCGATGAAGCCAAAGGGGCAACAGGTGGTCAAGATTATGAGGTTAACCAGGGGGGAGGGGAGGAGGCTGAAAAGGGTGAGAAATCAGGAAGAGATAAAAGGTACGAGTCATAAAGGGCAACTGGTTATAGGACTTGTTTTGCGGCCAACAAAATAAACAAACAAACTGGGTTTGTGGGCCAAAAAGCGAAACGTAAGAAAGGGAATTAAAAATCAGAATAAAAAAATAAAAATAAAACAAAAAGCCCAGAAAACCGTGTTGAAATCCCAGAGATTTCGATATAAAATGGGGAAAAGGAGAGGGGAAAAAAAGGAAGCAAAAGGAAAGACGCAATGATGAAGAGGCGCGCGTGCAACCTTGAGATAATTTAATCGTTTCCGTTTGAGAGCAAACACACAAGCACAAAAAAGCAAAAAAAAAAACAAAAAAAAAATACAAAAAGAAAGAGAAAAAAATCCCTATTAAGAAAAAGAAAGGAAAACTAAAACCAAATGCCGATCAAGCCAAAATGCAGTCACAAACAATTGAAAGCATTTTCGCAAAACGCAAAAGCATATTAAGAAGAGGGAAAGCGTAGCCAAAAATAGAATGAAATTCACAGCAAAGAAAATTGGGAAATGTTTTAAAGTATTAAATTAAATTTAATTATTTTAATTGAATTTAATTTTGTTGTAATAATTAATAATTAACAAGTAGTAAGAGAAGATAAACAGCAAAATAAACGAAATAAATATGAGAACCTAACTAATCAAGTAATTCCTGGTAATCTGTTTTTATTATAATGATAAATATTTTTTAAAAAAGTTTTCTATCCAACCAATAAAATTTTATATTTAACCACAAATGTATGATTAAATACTAAACATTTCTGCACAACTAAGAACACACAAATTTTGTGTTTTTTTTTGTTTATTTACCTTTTTGGCCTTTGAACTTTGTATGTTCTTGAGCCAAAGTTTACCTCCTTTTCCTGTGGGTTATTTAGAAAGATCTCAAACGCATTTCTCTCTCTTTTCTCCTCTCTGTCCCTCCCTCTCGATGGCCTTGAGATTTAAGCAAACAGAAGGGAGTTCAATACAGAAGTGACTGTGTGTGCGAGAGATGCTGCTCGATCATCGTCATTATCATTCTTGTTGCCTTTGCCAAAGGCCCTTCAATCTGAACTTTAGAGGCAGAACCAGGAGATATGGCGGAGCAAATAGGACTCGCTGAATGGGGATCCCGGCAAACATTGATAAATTATTTGACAGATTATATTTGCGTTGAACTTTGGGCCGTGCCAAGAAGGCACGATGACGGCGGCGGCTACATTAATAAAAACGAGAACACACGCTGCTGACGAGGGAACTCAGGTGGGTTTGTTATTTCGGCCCAGGTGGGTGGAAAGGGGCGGCGGTATCCACAAACATACAAGTGCAATGGGCAAAGAACAAGAAAATGCCAGAAAGGAGACACGGAAGGCAAATGCACAAAATGTAACTGCACATATGTATACCCTTTCGTGGCTCTCAAGTTACGGTGATCATCAATATAATATCATAGAGAAAGTTTTAACTATAAAGTACAAAGCTATTCGTATATTGGTTAGAGAATTCGTTGAATATATCTGAAAATTCTGATACTCAACATATTGGTTGTAATCCTTCCCTTAGCGCATATGTCCAGGTGATTTTTTTTTTTCTTGTAGAGTATTCTCTCGGAAAAACCAACTCCTTTTGCTGCAGCTGAGAGAAAGCTTTGCTTGCCATGGCCGTTGCTCTGCTCTAACAAATGAGCGTCATGTCTTTGGCCGTCGCAAAACAAATCTGAGCAATTTTTTATGATAAATAACACCCAGTCGTTCATGGGCTGGCGAAGGGGGGGTCAGGTGTACAAATGAAGGAGACAGAGGGGCAAGGAGAGAGGGAGGGGGGGAAGAGACTGTTATATTTAGTATAGGCCCCGCGGGCAGTTAACGGCAGAGAGTTAGAGACCAAACGAGGGGGCAGGCACCCATTTTGGCCAGAAGGCAAGGCACAGAGAGAGAGAGATGCAGCCGGCAGCTTGTGCAAACAAACAAATCGCCGTAGATTTATTTTAGTGCAAAAGCCTTAACACACTAAATTGCTCAGGCATGCGTGGGTTAACCATGGTGGCTTAAGATTATGGCAGAGGAGCGGGGGGAGGGGCAGCAGAGGCAGGCATATCGATGCGGCGATGAAAAATGCTGGCTTTCAACGCGGTAATTAAAAGATGAATCGTCCTTGTGGGCCTCTTTCTCTCTGTATCTTTCTATCTCTATCTTTGGCTCTTTCTCTCTCTGTCTCTGTCTCTTTTTTTTTAAGTTATATTTCCCTCTCTCTCTCTCTGTTAGTTTGAAAACAAATTATGCTTCATTAGGCCAGATAACGCCCCAGATCAAGGCAGTATACATTTGCTCCTTGGCCATTAGGTACTATATATCAATATGATTGATTAATGCTTTTAACATGTTCGCGTTAAATTGGAATGGCATTGGAATTTGGCCAGGCCATAACGGTTAACGGGGAATAGAGTTTTCCATAGAATTATGATGTAGCAATAACCATAAGAGCCTTGTTTTCTTAAAAAGGATAGCCTAACATCTGCTATGCTCCCTTTACTTTCACTGGCCAACCCCTAACGGTAGATTTGCTAGATAATAACCAATTCTCATTTCCTTTCTTTCACTTTCACTTTCAGCCTAAAGAACCTAACGGTTACCCTTAACAGTTAACCAAACAGCTGGCTTTCGCTTTCTTCTGCCACGCGTCAGAAGCCAAAAACTTTCACTAGACCAACCAGAAAAAAGGGTTGCCAAGGGCTTTAATTTACTCACACTCACACACTCACAGTCATAAGCCCCCCCTATACCCTTTCAAGCCAACTGATAGAAATCTTCTGGTTAAGAAATTTAGGTCAACAAACAGCTGCCAAAGGCAATGAGACAAGACAAGGGTTCCCTTCTTTCGAGCCATAAAACGAAACAGAAGTCACCAGGTAAACATCCTCAAGGAGATACAAAACAGGATTGCCCCCCTTAAGTCTGTTCTTATTATTTTTCGATATTCCCTTCTTTTTTTCGTTTTTGGTTCAGTTTTAAGCTGTAATTTATTTTTGGCACGCGCGAAATTCAAAGAACAATTTGCAGCTGGCCGATCAAGGAAGAAATTCGCCTTAAAAGTTACTTTTGGTGGGAATTAAGGCTCAAAAATATTTTTAAAAAAATTTCATAAAAACTACCTCAAACCCAGCCTATAAATACATATCTTAGCTTGATTCCCAGGCTTACCCAAATGACACCACCATCGATTAGTGAGATTTCCACACAGACACAACTTCAGACTTAGAACTCACCTGCAAAGAAAAGAGGAAAAAGAATGAAAATTAATTTCAGTTTACAGGCAAAAAGGGGTAGATGAAAATGGCAACTCTTATTAATAGACAATCAATCATCAGCGGTTTCCGACAAAGCCAATATATGAATATAGCCGAGTGATTCGAGAATCGAGACCAGCAGAACTTGAACCATAACCGAAGCAAACTGCAATCTCTTGGCCGGGTCTTTATGCCCCCGGACCCCAAGATAATGGCCAGTCAGCCTGTGTGTTGGCCTGCAATTAAGCTGCGATTCAGTTCTGAATCGGAATTGCAATCGGACTGGGAATTGCTATACGCCCAGAGCCTTAGTTATGGCACTAATTACGGATATACATACATATAACTATCGGTGATGATAAAACTGCATGTATGTATAATAAATCTTGAGAAATATTTTTATATAAAAATTTACATATGTATATTACTTTTTATTGAAATTGTTCCAGATAAAAAGTTATGAAATATGTTATGATTATTTTTTTGATGTGTAAATTATATACAAATTATTTCTTCGATATTCGATATTTTCCCACTACACTGCACACTCCACACCTCTAATTCAAGTGAATGGAAGTGCCCAAGAACGGACACACAATAGGCCCATAGAGCTGAGTCAAGTGCAAACACTTGCGACCTGTCAGCGCCCAGCGGCCACTCACAATGGCCTTCTCTTTTCCGCTTTTCCGCTCTGCGAAATTGATTAAACTCATTCATAATGACAACAAAAGCAGCAGCTATAGAAATAACAACAACAGCAACATTAACAACAATTTCTAGAACAGCAACTTCGATTTACTGGAGACTTGCCCTTGGAGCAGTATAACAAAGAATGAATATTACTTAAAATATATAATAAATATAATATTCAGATATTAATTTAAACTTTTATTAAATTTTAACTAATTTGAAATCTTTAATAATTGAATTTAATAAATTTTATAAACAAAAGAAAAAATAAAAAGAGAGAAAAACGCTCTTAGATAGGCTTTCCTTTTTAATCTTTGTGAATGCTTTAATTACTTAAAAAATACTCCTTAATTTTTTTTAATATTACCTTAAAAATAAATTTATTATTATTATTATTTTCCACTTATTGCTTAGCTGACGGACTCCTTTAAAGAGTATCTCCTGTTGGCACTCAATTGTGGCTAATGAACTAATGGACATTTCAGGGTCAAATGCAAGCCAAGAAAAATCACTTTTCTTACGCTCATTTTGAAAAGTGTGACCAGCGTGCTTTTTGAGGCAGAAACAAAGAGAGAGAGCGATAGAGGAGGGACAGAGAAAGGAAGGGCAATGGCAAATGCAAAAGGCGTGGCCTGCAATTTACTCACGCCGCACAAATGGGAAAAAAGATATGATCCAATTCAATTTAAGCGCGTGTCGCATGGCGAAGGTAACAACCATTTCTATATACACATGTACTACTATATACATACATATATTTATATTTGTATTTGCAATGACCCAGCTGCAATTGTTGTTGCTGTTGCTGGTGTTGTACAAATGCAATTACAACTAAACACACGGCTATTGGGAGAGGGGAAAAGCCAGCAAACAAACGAAACACGAAGAGCCGACACACGAGCTATAAAAAGGGGGCAGGAGAAAGAAGGGAAACAAATGAAACACCAACAAAACATGGGTTACAATACGTTTTTTTTTTTTTGCTTTTCTTTTGCTGCTCCGCCCACTTTCCCACACCCAACGCCAAGCGGCGAATGACGAATGAGGGGTAGTGGGAGGTAGAGAGTGGAAAGCCCGACTACGCGCCAGGTTCGAGTTTTCAAAGGAAAATAATGATAACGCCGCAAAATAAATCAGAAATAACGCGGCATTAATAGGGATTAATAAGCATTAATTGCAGGTAGTAACTACTAATTTGTAGTGGTAAAAATTTGCAGAATTTTTAAGTCTTCGAATTTTGTTTAAGCCGCATTTTGAAAAGAGTACTGAAGTAATTATGGAAATAAAGCTCTATAAATAGCATCTTTAATCAAGTTAATAAACAAGAAAATATTGTTAATTAATAACAGCTACTTTCTGAAATTTGGGCCTTTAATATTTTTAAAATGTAGTTGCTACTACTTAATACTTGTACTATTTTACTAATTATTTATTCATTTAACTAACATAAATTGTAATTACAAAAATATTACAAAAAAGGGTTTACAAATTAATTCATTAATTTGATATATAAATATTTTTATAATTATTATTAATTTATGTTGCCTATAAAAAACACAATATATTTAAATAAAATAATACTCCATTAAAAAATTACTACAAAATGTATGCTTTATACTTATACTTTAAATTTAAAAAAAAATTGATAATTCTAATTTAACATTCACATAAATTTACAAGGAAATGCAAATCAAGATTCGCAAAAGAGATTGTGCTGAAAAATCAAAAGGAAAAGGAAACCCAAAAAGGAAAAGGGAAGCAACACCTAAGAAGAATTGAAAGGTGTCTGGTCTGCATTTGAGATGAAAATGAAGGAGGAGGAGGAGTGGGTGAGGCCAACTGATGATGAGGGCGGTGGTTTTTCCTCTCTGTAGGTGACGAACGTCATTGCGCCGTTTTCAAATCGTGGGAAAATGTTTTTCGCTGCTCCTGTTGTTGTTGTAAGTGTAAGTGTCTGTGTGTGTGTGTGTGTCTATGGGTGTGTTGTTGTGCCAATTGTTTTTGTTTTTGCCGTTTGACGGCTGCGGGCTGTGGGCTGATGAAAAGCTTTTTTGCCGCTTGCCGCAATTCGTTGCGCTGCATTAAGCAGAGCAAAAACGTAAAAAATAGTACAAAAAAATTTTAACTAAAATAAAAAGTAGAGAAAATAAAATGAAAAGCCTTGACTGAGAACAGAGAACTAAGGATCCCTTGTGCTCGGACTAAAAGAAAATCACATCAATCATAAATCCTTAATAGCTTTCTCGAAATGAAATAAATTGAAATAGAAAACCAACCTAAAATCCCCAGAAATAAAATATAAATAAATTAACTCAAAATCCCTGTAATATTAAACGTTTACAAGGCCTCAATTGCTAGTAAACAATTAATTAATTAAAATACCGGATTTCCAGTAAATAATTAGATGAGCTCTCCTCATCTCCCACCCTGACTCTACCTCTCCCTCTGAGATTGCGGAGACGTCTACATATGGAAATAAAATAAGCAAATAAGCTAGAAAAAAAACGCAATATATTTCATATTTTATGAGTCCAAAGCCAAAAGCAAAAACCCAAAGCGTTCACAATTCACCTGATCTATCGCCAGTGGCTCTCGCCCCTTATCACACACGCATGCCGTGTGCCCTTGGCCACCCGGCACACACACACCCACCACCCACCGCCTCCCACACGAGCGCACTTTGCCTCCGCCTTATCACAGCGACAGCGACGCCGGCAGAGCACTTGCATACATGCAATTCGAAGTAAATTTCTTTTTCTTGTTCCCAATTGAATTTCAGGCGTTTTCAATTTCTTTTGCCTTTTTTTGCTTTTGTTTTACGGCTCTTAGACTGATAATACACAAGCAAATGACTGATAAAGAGACCGCAGCAAAGCCGGCAATAATAATAATAATAATAATATTAGCAACAAGTACAATAAAAAGAAGTAAATTAAAAAAAAAAAAAAATCGAGGCATTTGAACAACAGTTCAAGGCATTTTTGGCTTTTGCAGCCACGACACAAAGTCTGCCATACAAAACGGTTTTCGACTATAGCACAGAGAGAGTACTAGGAAATGTTTATATATTTATTATTTGTGTAGGAATAATATTATATAAGTCTGGTGATTAATAGGGCTTAAAATGGAAAGAAAAATGGGAAAAGAAAGTAAGGAGCTTATCTTGAGAAACATAAATTGAAAAATCACTTAATATATTGTTATTAAAACTGTATACTTATAACAAAACAAAAAAGACAAGAGAATACTCAGAAGAAATGCAGGAACTAAACAATTAATAGTTATTAATAATAAACAAACTATAATAAGCATTTATTTTATATCCATTATACTCAAAAACTGAAATCTAGGAATTATTTTAGCTTTAATTTATATTTTTTTTTTTTAGAAATCTTTATATTTTTAATACATAATTAATATTATTTATAAGAATAATAAATCTCCTATTTTTCAATCAATTTATTTAAATAATAGAAAACCTCTTAATTTTTTTATCCATAAATATAAAAAAATTAGAAATATCTTCTTTTCTTATTCATTGGAAATTTTTTTGATATTTTTATTCATTTTTATATAATCAATACTAATTTATGGGAAATTCCTTATTTCCCTCCCACTTTTCATTATATCCTTACATAATTCCCATACATTTTCCACACATTGCCCACACTGCGTATGCTTGACGCATCGCGTATACGCCGTGTGCGCGCGTCCGCTTTGACTCACCCTGTTTGCTGTATGCAGCAGGCAGCGGCGGGCGATAGAGGGAATTAAATATGAAACGCTCTCTCCAACAAAAAACCAAAAATCCGTCTCTTGTCAATTTTTATTTATTTATTATATTATTTCAATTATTTTCTTAAAATTTTATGTATTATTTTTCGTTTGTCTCCTTCTTTTTCTTCTCTTTTTCCTTTATCTTCTCAGTGAATTTGATCCATTTAATTTTTTTTTTGAATAGATGTGTTGGCCTTTCGTGGACTTCCTTGAACTTTACATATGCCTTATGCATGCACTTCAAACGTGGCGTTCATTTTTTTTTTTTGTTTAGCA
Source organism: Drosophila mayri (assembly GCA_008042485.1). Taxonomy (NCBI): domain Eukaryota; kingdom Metazoa; phylum Arthropoda; class Insecta; order Diptera; family Drosophilidae; genus Drosophila; species Drosophila mayri. The sequence continues at coordinate 136,154 of VNJN01005227.1, read as the reverse complement.
TTTTCTGGTCAGCACAAAACACAACAAAAAAAAAGGAAAAAAAGGCAAAAAACGAAAAGAAACAAAAATTAACGTATTAGAAACGTAGCGCGCAGCGATTGCGGAAAAAATTTCAAATAATTGAGGGCTTTAGAAAATTATGAAGGCGAAAAATGGCACGAACTAAAAGGAATTTCTGCCTTTGAACACGTAGACGCGACACAGACGCGATGACGACGCGACGCAAAGCAGCAGCGCGAGCGGCGGCGTCGGCGGAAAACGCGTGCAGCCTTGAGAAGATCGCGATAGCGACTGAAAAGCAGCGCAGGGCGGCGAGAGAAACAGGCAGGAAAAACTGCGATTGCACTACATAATGGCATAATGAAGGCATAAAAAAAAATTAAAAAAATTAAAACAATTTATGAAAATTATTAAGAAAACCACTGCACGCATAATGTTCTCTGTTTTGGCTTAGAGCAAGGATCTCTTTTTGACTTTTCCTGCTCCTGTTTTAGGCTTTCGTTGTGGCTTTCGTCACTATGCCGGATGCCGACGCTGCTGCCACTGCAATTTTCGTCGTTTGGTTCCAAACTCCGTTTTGCTCTGCGGAAAGCACGACGAGACGGGGACGCACACAAATAACTAACTAACAGCGGCTGTAGTAAAATGACAACTGAAACCGCAGCAGCAGGCGAAATGAAAACGAGTAACGATAGAGCAAAAAAAAAAATAATAAAAAATACAACAAAAAAAGTACACCAACAACAACGAAATGCACACACTCACACGGCGCTGCAGCCAGCAGCAGCAACAAAAGCACCCAGCAGCAACAACTACGAAATAAATAAAATAAAAATTGACGATGGGCAGCGACGTCGACGACGGCAACGGCGAACGCAGCTGCATGCCTCAGAGAGCCTCTAAGTTCTAGAAAGCAACAGATATGCCAAATCGTTGTTGATTTTGACCAGCGGATATTCCAAAGAATTTTCCTACATTTTTCTAAATATTATATATATATATATATATATTTTTATTTACATATTTGAGTATTTCTATTATTTGTATTTTATATTGTCCGAAAAACGATTTCGATCATTTGATTAAAAAACGATTTCTCTACACCAAAACATCGATGACTTTGATTAATTTTTGATATTAATTTTTATAGATTTAATTTCTATATTTAATTTTTATAATTCTTGGATAAGCTGAGATTTCTCAGAAATTTATCATTTACCCTTAAGGAATAGTTTTTCATTCGATTTTGCTCTAAAGATCAGTATATATAAATATTTATAAATATTTGATATAGATAGTTTTTTTTTTAGATTTGAAAAGAAAGGTTCGATCTTTGTTTCTTACTTATTTTTACCTTTTAAAAAGAAAATCTTTAACATTAGTTGTTTAAAAAATAAATCAGTTTCTTCCCTTTATCTAAAAGAAATAATATTCAATACTTTCCCAAACGATCTAGAACTGATTTTCAAATCTCATTCTTTGGCTAGCTTCGTAGCTGCTCTCAAAGGCAGCAACACTGATTCTAAGATACTTTTCGCAAGCTTTTCACTTTTCGCTGCATTTTCTGCCGCTCGAGATGTGGAGCAAGCGAGAGGAGACTACTGATAAAAAGAGACGGGGAGCGCTAGCGATAGAGAGAGAGACTTTGTTGCCACGCTTCGTCAGCTGTTCGTTCGTTGATTTTCTTCTCTCATTTTTTTTTTTTTTGTCGGTTGTGCGGAAGTGCAAAGCGTGGCAGCGGGGGCGGCAGCGGAACGCGAACGCAGCGGCGTAAGTGCAAGGCCAAACGCGTGTGACAGAGTAGGAGGAGGAGAAAGATCGGGGCAGAGAGCCAGAGAATGAGCGAGACAGAAAGACGACCAGAAGAATGCGACAAGGGAAATTTAATATTAATTAAAGTGATCTTTCCAAATATTTTCCATTAATTTTAACTTTTAAATTTTTAATTTTCTAAATAATTTGGAATATGCTTTATTTATTTATAATTTTATTTGTAAATTTTAGTTTAATTTTACCCCTTTTTTAAATATTTTCTTATTCCTTTACTTAAACTGAGTTTTTAGGCAAGTTTTACTCACTTTTTAGAGAACTTTTTAAAGAATAATAATTTTTTGTGATCACATAAACCAACTCCCTTTTGTCATTCGCCCAAAACTCTCTAGCAAATTGCACACGCGTGCCCTTGAAAACTTAACCCAAGGCAGCTGTGTTGCCAACAGTCACCGCTATCAAACCTCCCACCCACAGACCCACCCTCCCCTCTTCCTCCTACTGCAGCTGCTACCGCTGCTGCTGCCGCCTCTGCTGCTGGCACTTTCAAACTGTTTGCTGGCAAACAAAAGAAAGTGCAGAAATTGTTGAAATTTTCTTAGCGAAATCAGCAAAAACAAAAGCGAATTCGAATCTCGCACGTAAAAATGTTGCTAAGAGCCCAATGGCCAAACCATTTTCATTGCCAAACACAATTCTCGTACAAATGCGGTGCGGTTCGTTCTTTTCTATTTCATTATTTTCTCTATTTTTCGCTTAGTTGCGCAAAAAGAACCAAAATACACACGATTCACAAGGTGCATCATACGTATGTAGATGTATGGGGAGCAAAGGGGGTATACATGGTGATCAAGGGTTAAGGTTTTGCGAAGATCAGAACATTAATTTTTTTCAATATCATGATTTGGGAATTATAAAATTTGTTTTCTTTTTTTGTAACCTAACTAATCTGTACAATTGGTCAACAAAAAATACGTATACGTAATTTCAAGCATATTTGAAAAAATATTGCGTATACGTCGTAGTATGTAGTTTAATAATAGAAAAAAGGTATAAAGAAATTCAATATTTAATATAATATAAATAATATATTTTTCTATGCTATTTAAGTATATTTTTTAAACTTTTAAATAAATTTATAACACAAAATACATTGATTTTGAAGCTAAGATTAATTTACATGATTTAAAAATCAGTAAACCAAAAATATGTGTGAAATTCTAAAACTTTCTATGTACATATTGTATGTAAATATATATTTACATGATCTGCTCTACATACAGATCTAATACATACAGACATGTCTGTCTCTCTATGTCTTTTTGTATTTGTTTATTTTATGTGCGCACGTTGCCAATTGCGAGAAGATACAAAAAAAAATAAAGGAAAAACTATCAATGTTCAAGGTCGTGCGCGGCGAATGCACCTAAAACAACAACAAAAAAGAAGAACAACAAAAACATAGAATTAAAATAACAAACAATCGGTCATTCAGACGGGAACATACGCAAAATGTATATATGTACATATATGTATATATATACAGTGATCGTTGCCAATTGCAATTTTCTAACTTTAAAACAAATTTCTTTAGCCTTTCTTCCTGTGACTTAATTGCACACCTTGGCGTATACGTAATAAAATGTGTCACGTTGCGTATACGGATTTTTTTATAGAAATAATGTTAAAAATAATTCCAGAAATTATTCGATGGTATGATATTTAAAAAAAAAAAAAAATTTAGTATTATTTTTGGTGACTTGTGTATATACTTTGTCGTATATGTAATATTTTTTACAAAAATGTCTCACGTTGCGGATACGTATTTTTTTAACAGTGTGTACATTATGGTAGAAAACATTAAAAATTAAGAAAATTATTGCAGATAACATAATAAGTTTTGGGAAAAATTATTACAATGAAAGCCTTAAGATAAATTATAAAATTATGTTGGGAAAATCTCAAAAATAATGAATAAAATATTAAGAAAAGAGCCAGAAATTCTTTAAAATAAAAGGATAGTTAACAATTTGAATAAGTGCTGGGAAAGTCCCTGAAAACTAAAGGATCGCTCACTGTTCCATTTGGCCTGCATGAGTGTGTGTGTGTGTGTGTGCTCATGTGCGTTGTATTCCTGCCTGTATATATCTGTGTATGCATATATCTACAACAAAAAATTCTGTTCGTCAATTGCAAACGCGTCGCTGCCAGCGTCTCTGTAGCAGAAGCAACAGCAGCGGCTTCGCTGCCATTGAATTTTCACTGTCAAGGTCGAACGTTGTTCTGATGCGCAACGCAATGCGCAATGTGATCGGCAGTGGGTGCAAGCAGGAGGGCAATTGTGCGAAAGAAAACGAGAACACAGTGCGGCGAACGAGTGCACAAAAGAGGGAAAGCGAGATAGAGGGACAGAACAAGAGAGGGAAAATGAGAGTGGGGGGATTCCGAGAAAGGAGAATGCAACACAAGTTCTGCTGGCTCTTCTGCCACCTCCTTTCTCCCTTTACAATGGGCGGCATTAAAAAGCTTTTCAATAAGATACAATATTTATTTAGCTTCTGAAATTTCAACGAAAATTTCGTTTTTCGCAATAAACAATCACGTTTATGAAATTCGAAATTCATCCTTTAATGAAATTAACTTTTAATATTCTTTAAATTATTAAACAGAATCATTGCATTCTGTATTTATTTATTTTAACAAAAATATTTTCATATTTTATAACTTTTAATAATTGAAATGAAATTATTTTTGCGTATACGTAATATTTCTACGTATACGTAATATTTTGGTTATTCTTTAAATTTGCTTTAATTAAAAAAAAAAAAATGCTGGAAAACTTTATTATATTTCATATTTTTGAGTCATAATTTTGAATTGAATTTCTTCAATCTTGCTTTTCGCAGTTAACTTTTGTGTTGTATCATTTGTTTGTCGATCACCTCTTGACCCCACTGTGCGGGTGTGTTTGTGTGGGCGCTGTGGCGGAAACGATATGCGGCTTATGTAATGCGACAACAACAACAATAATAATAATAAAAAAAAAAAAATCAGCGGCGACGCGTTGGCAGCGTCAAATGCATACGCACACGCTTCCACTGCCTCCCCTCTTCACCCACCGCCCCCTATTGCACTTCTACGAACGCTTCCTGCACTTTTTGTTGTTTTTGTCGTTCGGCTACGCTTTTCATATCGCTCGGCGTCTATTTTTCCACACCCCCGAAGCCCTCCCAAGTGCACTTGGCTTGAAAAGTGACTAAAATTTTAAAAATATTTTATTTAAAACCGTAATAAATATTTTGTTTTATAAATTGTTCAATAAAGGATCCTTAAAGTATGATATTGTTGTTATTAATTAATGAAATAAATAAATAATTTATAGAAGATAACAAAAAACATTCTCAAAACATTTCCACTTAAAATATATTTTTCTAGCGTTTTATATTTTGTAAATAAAAAAACTTTAGAAACCCAAACACTTTTCCCCAGTGCACTCCTATTTCTTTATTTTTCCCTTATATATTTTTTTTCTACGCCTTTCGTGCTTTTTGCATGTTTTCCTATCGCATTTGTTTTCTCAAGTTCGCGCGCGGCTCTTGTGCAATTTGTCATAATACCGCCCCCAATACCCCAGCGTGCGCGCTGTAATCTCCCCCCACCCACACTCACATTGCGTATGCGTAATATTTCAAGAGAAGTAACAAAAATACAGCAAAAAGGAAAGGGGAACAAAAATTGCATCGTTTTGTCAGCGCGGTAAAAACGTAAACAAAAACAAGCCGCCGCCAAATGCACTTTTGGCCATAAATCAGCGAAGAGAATGGAAAAATCAGCAGTGAAAAAAAATAATAACGCTTACCACAGACCCAAAGGCGCCACGCCCTCAAAAAAAAAAAAGGAAAAAAACTGGGCAAAATGAAGACATAATTTGACATAAGCGATGTTAAAGTTCACCAAATCGCCAACATCAAAAGGTAAAGAAATTCTAAAGAAGTATCTGAACTAAAGGAGACCCTACCAAGGGGAGAATAAAATATGTATAATTTACGATATTATTATCGAAGGTTTAAATGCCTTATAATATTTTATATAATATGTAGTATGCAATATATAATATTCAAAACAATATATTTTTTATGAAGTTATAATAATTTTTAAAGATTAAATCCTTAAAAAAAAAACAAATCTTTAATTAAAATCCAACAAAAGCTAAAGCAAGTTGCACATTTAAAAGGCTAATCAAATTATGACTTAAAAAATTGCCTAAAAATCTTTTTAACAATATAGATACCCCATGTTACTCCATTAATTTGTAATACCATTTCAAAAGTGTAAAAAAAGCACAAGAGGAAAAACAGTGATTGACTGGCCTCAACTTGACGACGGGGCAAGCACTCTGCGGCTGCGCGGTCGGCTCTTTTGGTGATAATGTCAAAGGACTGGCCCCGCCCCCTCAACCACTCCTTTTTTCCCCACTACCACCTCCTCCTTCTCCCCCTCTTCTGTCTCCCCACCACCAACCCCCCCGCAATGCTTAATCATGCGAGCGGCAAGAAAAACCGAAATGCAGCAGCAAATGCAGCGCCTGTCAAAGCTGCGATTAATCTCACTCAAAGCGTTTCTAGAGAAGAGGGGGGAAGGGGAGGAAAATGCAGCAGCCAAAGCCTGCACAGTGGTTTAAAATGTGTCATAAATAGTAAAATATATATATACATACATATATCCTGTGAGAAAGTTCTACAGAAATTTTAAGCAAATAACATAAATAAATTTAAAAATAAATGATATTTATAGATTATTCTTACGTTACCTAAATTTAAAAATAAAATAAATAAATAGAGTAATATAGTAAACAATTATCAATTAAGTTGGAAATAAATTTTAAATATTAATAAAATGTATATATTCCTATTTATTATAATATTTAACCCACTGTTAACCGGCTAAGACTGCGGCGCACTCATAATTGAGATATGAACTTGGCAATATTTCATAAAAAGAAAATAAATATAGAAAAATGAGAAGAAAAAGGAGGAAGGCAAGGAAAAGAGGAACGAAGGGAAATGAGGACTGGTCAAGCCAAGGATCGCGGCTCGTTCGTCTAGAAATAACTTAATTGTCACTCAATTACTCAGTTTTCAGCTAAAAGCATTCATTGCTCTGGCTTAACGTCAAGCTAAAAGGGTGGGAGAGGGAGGAACTGCCAGGAGATGGAGCCAGCTTTTGGATCCAGAACTGGAGACGGAGCCAGGAATAGGAGTTGGGAGTGAGGAGTGTTGAGTGGAGTGGAGGAACCCGTCGCCTAGGCGTGAATAATAGCCACAGAGACGCGAGTTCTTGGCCATGGCCAAGCTGAATGAAAATTGATGAGTTGCGACAGTTTTTGGCCAAAGGGCAAGCAAAATCACCCAGAAAAAGCCAGAAAAAATTGGAAAATTATGCCAAGCCTTTGAATGTTCTAACTTAATATTAGAAAAGCCTATTTCCTAAATAAATTAATTATAATAAAAATGTTTACAATATAATTATGTTAATAATCAAAAATAATATAACCTACATTTAATAATCAAAAAAAATATAGCCTACATAAACCTATATATATAATTTATATAAAATATTTCCCACAATTTTAAGGAAATAGAAAAATATTTTCAAATATTTTCCAGTCCTAAAGAAGGCACTCCCCTTGCAAAGAAAAAGGAACGAAAGGAAAAGACTCCACTCTTCCTAACTCTAGGGATTCCACTCTGGCGGGACGCAGTAATGGTCCAAAGTACTTTGTCATGGTCCCTTTTTTCGTGGGATTGGCCAGCTCCATGCAACTATCAATCAAATGGCTCGTGTGGGTGACCGCCAGAACAAAAAAAAAAAAAAAAAACAGAAAACACAAAAGGTCAACGGGCTCCTCGCCTGATTGACATAAATGGGATGCATTCTCATTTAGATTGGAGCCCTTCCATGATTGAACCCTGCTAATGAGCTTTATTGACCCCAAAATTATGATGATCCTTGGGTTCTTTTGGATGATTTTCTAAAGGAACAAGCTGATTGATTGAGTGAGAGTGAAGGGAAATGTTCTTTAACTTTTGGTTGTTGGTTAAGGAAGGTTTTTTACTTAATTGATTGATGGTTGTAAAGACTCTTTGATTGACAGTAAACAGTGCAGTTTGCAGGGCTGATTGAATGACTGATTGATTGAGTAATGAAAAGGCTTTTTAGATTATGTTTTTGATTTATGAAAATATGGATTTATTTTGACTGTTTTAAGTCATTTCCAAAATTATTCTGTCAAAAATAATTAACAGTATTTATAGCATGATTGATGGCATTTTAGTGAGCCCAAAAATCCACCTTCTTCACCTACTGCTTCTGCTATAGATCCTCCTTCATCTACTGTTTTATATCCTCTTCTCCTCCCAAAGAGCCTCGCTCTCTTTTGTATCCATAAAACGCCATAAATCCTAATCAAAACTAAGCGCAAACAAGCTAAAGCCAAGGACTTTACAAGACTGAAGATAAAAGGGGCAGAAGGGGGTAAGAACGGGGGGTGGTGGGGCTAAAGCTGGTCTGAAAGGAGGATGCCATAGCCACCAATGTTGCCTTGGAACGTGAATCTATAAATCCATTAATGCCATTTACCGCAGAATCATAAAGTAAACGCGCTCCACGATGATCATCTCCACAATGATAATGATAATGATGATGATGACGAGAAAAAGGCCGCAGACTTTTCGGGGCATCAACACCAAAGGCTAAAAACAAAAAATTTCAAAACCCAGATCCTCGGATCCCCAGTCTGCATCCTAAAAACCTCCCCGCAAACCGAAAGGCAATTGCTCCATAAAGTAAAACTAAATTGCTCAATAATTTTGTCCACATTTGATTATGTCTTCCCAAAGGGATGAGGGGGAGTGAAGGTAGGTGAATGGGCAGAGCTACAGAAAGAGAAAATTTTAAGAATTTTTCTACTTTTGAAGTTAAATATATATGAAGCTAGTTTAAACTTATTAAAGTTTTCTGGGTAAAAATTTAATTAGGTAAATAAAAAGTATTTAACATAAAGTATTGCAAGTTTTGTTTAGACAAATTATTATAAATATTATTATTTGAATTTAAAAAAATTCATATTTAATGTAATGTATTTCTTTGAAATAAAATATATTGATTGATATTTTTGGTGTTATAATTTCTTGCAGTGCCTAGTGAACTCTACACCCCCTCCCCTCTTCCAACAACCCTTCCCTTCCGCCATCATTTACCACAACCGAATTGCAGTCACGATTGTGCGGGGCAGGCCAACACTAAATTCAAAACCCATAAAGACATCAAAGCAGGCAACGCGTGTAACAATTTGCCAGAAAAGCCAGGCCAGGCAACAAATGCAACAAAACGCAAATTAACAACGGACCGACACAACGGAGCACGAGGAGGAGGAGGAGGAGGAGGAAGAGGACTTGGAGGAGATGTCAGCAGAGGAACCTAGGGGGGCCTGGGGAACTGGGAACGAGGAACTTGGAACTTGCGACTACAAACAACGACAACGATCGAGCACAAAAAACCAAAACAACAAGGCGACCTGGCCAGGCTATCCGCACCCGCACAATCCCAACAACAACAATACCGAGTGGTAACAACAACCAAAAACACAACAACAACAACCTCGAGGCTGTCCCAGAAGATGCTGGCTTAACGAAATTGGCCATACCCTAGAAAGATCCTAGAAAAAAAGGGCTAAGAACTTGCCTCAGAAGAGTCTAGGAATATGAAATATTCTGGTAAGAAGAAACGCAAAGGCACTCTTTTAATATGTATATAATTATTTAAATAATTATTTCAAGTGTTATATTTTACATGTAAGTATTTTTTAATATATTACTTTATTAATTTATTATATTAATTTAATATAATATTAAAAGAAGAACCCACAAAAATGAATATTTTTGAAAACCGTGAATATCTAAAAAACTATCATAATAGCGGAATATTCAATGTTTTATTTAATTGCTTACCTTCTAAATATCAAACGAATTTTTAAAGTGATTTTATTTACACTTTAAATATTTCTTTAAAATTTTAATTTTCGAAACATTTTGAATACTTAAAGAACTCCCAAGATAAGGTATTCTGGGTAAGAATAAATATCTGAAAAACTCTTATATGATGGAAATATGTATGTTTCTCAATAAAAATTTAAATTAAATAAAGGAATCAAAATTCAGTTAAGATTTTTGTAGAAAATGGTAAAGTAATATGTTTTCTAGAGATATGACTTTGGTTTTATTTTATTGTTTTCATTCGAAAAATGCAAATTAATCTAAAAAAAAAAGGTTTAACATTCAAAATTAAGCTTTGAGATTCCCCAATATTTTGGCTTTCTATCTTATGGGATTTCATAATGCCTCGAAGAGATATATATATATAAAGACAGAGCCACCCACAATGCAAAGATCAGGAACAGGTATTGTGTGTGTGTGTGTGTGGTTTTTAGACGAACTGCGGGTTTTTTTTTCTTTTGAATTGGGGGAGAGGCAGATGCCGCCTTGGGCTGGCGATCGATGGCTGGATGGATGGATAGATGGATGGTGGAGCTGAAATGCTCATTAAAAATGTAGAAAGCTCTACCGAAAGAGCCACCCCAAGATCGATAGGCACCCATCACCGATCACAGATTGCCCCCGCGCCGATTGCCCCGATTGCTGTCAGCGCTAATCGCACGATCTTAATTTACAGCAACAACGGAGAGCAGGACAGGACGACGACAACGACGATGCCGACTACCGGCGACAGAGATCACTTACACACACACACACACACACACACACACCTAGACAGAGAGAAAGAGATAGAAATAGGCAATATCCCGAGATCTCTTGGCCAATTTAGCGAACGCAACTTTCGCTTTTTGCCAACTGCTAACGATCGTCAATCGGCGGCAATTTATTATTATGCAGTACCCGCTTGTTCGCATTTAATTCAATTAAAAGTCGGTTAGAAATCATGGTAATTATGTTTCACCAAAGAATGGCAAGTGTATAATGATGGCCATAATGATCATTAATCGATTCGCGTACCAAATCCGATTTTAATTTCGTGATCGGTAAATCAAAAACACAACTTGAAACTAAGTCGATCGTTAAATGAACTTTTACGATTATTCACCCAGATTCACTTCATTTTCTTTATGACTTTTGGGATATAATACAACCATAAATCGGTGAATATATAAAACTAATTAGCCAGACTAGCAAAAATAGGAAGATATATATATACATATATAATGTCATTATATATATTTTTATGGGATTATTTAATATATTTAATTCGATTATTGTGGTTAATCCTTGAGCTAAATTTTTCCTAGAAGGAATCCATGCATCAAGAGATCACCATTTGGCAGGAAGGAGAAATCAAATATGAAAAGAATTCAGCACACACACGACAACAATAAAAACAACAACAACTACTACAACAACTTTGACAACATTGAACAACAACGCTTTCCGCTTTTGCGATAAGGCCAAAAAATCAAACAACAACAACAAACAAAACCAACAACCATCTAACACCAACAACAACACCAACAATTGTTGGTGAGGCATGTGTGGGCGCAATTTTCCATTGAATTATAATTTTTTCACATTACAATTTTCCCTCTCCAAAGGTGTACAGTAAAAGAAAAAAAATCAATCAATATTTCATACTGAAATCTAGTTGAAAAATTGTTTAATACAAAAACAGTTGATTTTTAGTGTTAGTTTAAAGCAAAATAAATCTGTTAAGAACAATATATTTTTTTAATATAAAATATTTATACATTTATACATTAAAATAAACTGTTTCTATAGACCTTGAATGTACAGAAAATTTATTTTAATATTTTTAAGCCTTGCTTTGTAATGTATAAATATAAATTTGGTTTTTCCAAAGCATAGCATACTTTTTGGGGCTATTTTTTGCTATTTCTTCCATAAGTTCGAGATGCTTTTACCTCTTTTCTTTTCCCATTTTATTTGTTTGTTTTTCATTGTATTTTAATTATTTCACTTTAGAATTTTCATTTCTTTCTCTGCATCTATTCGCTCTCTGTGGATTTTGGCTTGTCATAATTTTCATTACATGTTTTTCTGCCATGTTTGTTCGCTTTCATTCCGTTCGGTAGGCGGGGGGGCTAAAACCAAAGCGTACCTACAAAGCCTGATAAAGATCTTTTGCCATAGAGAGTGTGCGGGCTGTAGCTGCACGAAAATAAGCAAAAAATTAAAAAAAAAAAAAAGAAAAAAACAACAAAATACCAGTAACAACAAAAACAACAAAACAACAACATTGAACAACAGCAAAAATTGCAACAATCTGATAAAGACAACAAACTGAACTCAACTTTGAGAGAGAGAGACCTCAATTGCGGTTTGTCTGCCAACTTACAAGAAGAAAAGCATACAAAAAAATCAAATAAGAAATATAAAATGAAGAGAAAAATTAAAAAAAAAAACTAAAAAAATAAATACAACAATAAAACCTTTAAAAACAAATGCGTGAGCTGCTGGGAATTAAAAGAAAACTTGTGGGCCGCCGCAGGCGACACTTTTGTCACAGAAATTATCGCACCAAAAATATTGACAGATATTCGATAGGAAAATATTGAGGGTTTTTCCGAGGAAAATCAATGGGAAGTATAACAAATTTTACAAAAATATTTATTATTATTATTATATTTACGTCTTTATCATGATTCTCTTAAAAACAAATTCATCAAAATGCCTTTACTCTTATTTTATTCCCTCTAGAGTCTAGACTTCCAGCTAAAATCGATTTAAAATCGTTCTGATGCTTCAAGGATATACATATATTCCAGAGGAAGGTTAATACGGTTGAGACTTGGCTTGAACAACATCTGTGTCAAAACAAAACGACAACTAACAAAACTCGTATGCGCCTGCGCCCTCGATTTGCCACCAAGCCCCGATTTTCCTTGCCATTTTTCTTCTCTTTTTTTTTGTTTGCCCACCCACGCAGCCTCCGTTGACGGATTGAGAGATTTTCCTGCTGGCTTGCCATGTATATATATTTTTTTTTTTTTTAATTTTTTTCCATGGATATAGTATTGTAGTATGTTGTTGGACGCAGTGGCGCAAATCGGGGACGCCATGACATTATAATATGTCAATTTTTATGCCGCTTGGCAGGCGCGTGTTAGAAAATGTCAAAATCCAGCGGCGCAGTCAAACTCTCAAGTCTCCCAGCAGCAACAACAACAACATAAATACAACAAATAAAATTAAAAAAAAAGAAAATCTAGAGAAAAAAAAACAACAGCAACAACAACATGAAAACAGTAAAAGCAACAACTCTATTGTGCGCCCACGCGTTTTGTTCGCGTTTTAAAACGCGACCACTGTGTGTGCTCGTGTCAAGCGCCCCCTTGAACCCCCCTTAACCCCTCCCTTTGGCTTGTCTCGGCATGTTTGTGCTTTTTTATATAGTTTTTTATTTGCCCGGCATCGAACATTTTTATGCGACTCCAGCGGACGCTTTGTCAGCCTTAAAGGGGTTTTTTTTTCTCGGGGGATCTCAACTTTGCAAAATAAATAAAAAATTATATATGAGTGCGGGTGCGGCTGCGGCTGGTTATAAATCTAATTCTAATTTGAATTTTATTTTTTAAATTTGTAATTAATTTTAAATCATTTTCTACAAATAAAATCAATGAAAATTCTTACGGAAAAACCCTATCTTCCTTAAATCAAGCTTTTTTTTTCTTCGAATTTTCAAATTAATTTAAAACTATTTGAAATTAAGATTCAGTGTCTTTCTTAAATGTTTTCCCGGGAATATCTGCAAAAACCACAATATATACCCCCACCATCTGCCTTATTTTTTCATCGTTTATCACGCATAGCTGTCAAAGTGTCACTTTAGTTTAACGTTGTTGGCAGGCGATATCTCAAAAGGAGAGACACACAGGTAAATGGTAGTTGGTAGTAAAAGTTGGTAGTAGAAGAAGTTGCTAGTTGCTAGTTGCTAGTTGCTAGTAGCAGCATCCCAGACCACTCCTCTTCTTGGGGACTGGTGCTGCTGCTGCTGCGCACGCGTAATAACGCATAACAGGCAACGGCAACACAATCACGTTAATGACTGCCAACGACGACGTATAAAAAAATTAACCAAAAGGGGTTTTAGGACCAGAACCTCTTAACTTCCTTCCTCTTCTGCCTTCCTCACTTTCTTATTTGTAAACTTATTTTAAGAATATTATTAAAAAACATCAACAACACAAAGTTAAACAATAAATATTGGTATCCACAAAAATTTTAAATATACAAATAATTTCCTTCCCCTATACCGAGCACCCACTGTTTTCCCTTAGGTTCTTTTGTGTGGGGGAAAAGGCAGAAGAAATTCAGAGCTCTGACAAGGAGGAGTTCCCCAGGCACTCTGCTGGCTCCTCTTCTCTTTCGCAGAGTCTCCTCCTTCCTCCTCGCAGAAGATGCTTCTCGATTCGCCCGCGGGCTCAAAATCTCGACCGCTGTTTTGTCACATCATTATCAGGCATCAGACTTGCCACGAGGGGCGACCACAAGGAGAGGAGCAGAGCTGAGAGCAGAGCCAGCAACTGTTGCATTTTCGACATTATTGACATGACAGCGAGACTTTAGCAGGTGTGAAGGAATTCGCCTTGCTTGACACTAAATCATGCCCGCCATATACGCATGAGTGTGACTGTATGCTGTCCGTCGTTCGTGTCCGCTCTGTCCGTTGAGGAGTTTTTTTCCGCGCACGCGGAACTTTTGTCGGCGGCTTTGATTGCAAAGTCGCAAGAGATGTTGGCCCGGCAATGACGATGACGATGATGATGTTGCCACCAGTGGCGTTAATAAAGTCATCTAGCGGTAAACACTAATCGGCAAAATCGAGGAGCAGAAGGAGGAGGTGAAGTCTGCTGACTAGAAAATAGGGTGGGAATAATCAATGTTGCAAAATGTTGCAAGACATCTAACTGTTGCTTTTAATTCTTAAATTCTTCAAGTTGGTCTAAGGTGAATAACTAATAATTATTAATATAATTAAATGGAAAATATAATTCAGAAGTTGCACAAGTTCAGAAGTTAAATTATATAAATTGTGAATATTTGATGAATTAGCTTTTATAACGTCATCTTAGATGAAAAAATTATATTTTTAAATATTTTCAAAGCATATTAATATACCTAAAATATTTTAGATATATGTATAAATTTTTTTTTTAATAATAAAACTGCAAAGGAAATGTTTATAAATTTAATAATCCCCAACAAAGTAATACCAACACAATTTAAAATAATTAAAAATTTTAAAGATTAATTTTTGAAGCCCTTTTGCTAAAACTCAACACCTGCTGTCCAGTGTAATCAGCAGCAATGTCAATTGAAACGTTTAACGAGAGCAGAGACCCAATACCGAGCCTGAAACCGAGACGGAGACCATCGGATCGCCTTCGATAGCATCGCATCGGATCGCCTGATGAAGTCCCAGAGCAGCGGACACGCAGCAGACTAGCTACAGCAACAAAAAAATAAATAAAGAGTGCGGCAAAGGCGGCTACAAAGTGTGCGCCTTGTGGTTGTTGCATGAATAATTCATAACAGCGGCACCAGTTAATAACTGAGCTGCAGCCGCCACAGCAGCCGCAACAGGAAAAAAAGTGAAAGCTCATAAGGCAATCAGTCAAAACGTCATCAATAGAATTAAGTAATCAACTCGGGGACCCAAAAACGGCATCGGACTGGCCTCGGACTCGGACTTGGGCCTGGACTGGATCAAAACTGACCACACTCAACAATGGACCAGCAGCAAACTTACTACCAAACAATACAAAAAAAAATAAAATAAACAAAAAAGATGAACAAAGCTGAAACTCCACACACACATTGATTGCGGTCCAAAAAGGAGTCGAGAAGTCGAGAACAAAAAGAGGCGCGAGTGGCAGGACCACCGGCAAAAAAGGGTAAAACACAGAAAAATACAAAAAAAAAAAATTCCGAAAAAGACAAAACCAAGGAGGAGGCCCAAAAGAGTAGCCAGCAGCAGCGGACACAACGGACACAACGGACAACTGGACAGCAGTTGGAACAGCAGTTTTTGCTTATGGCCTTTTTCCTTTATCTGCTGCCTGTTTCCTTTTTCTTTTCTTTTATTTTCCCTTTTTTAATGCAGTTTTTATTCCTTTTTTTTGGCAAGTCTTGGTCTTGGACCTGCAGTTATTGTGGTTTGACCAGTTGCAGAGGGCCCATAACTGACCACAAAACGGGGACTGGAGTGGAGCAGTGAGAGTCGAAGAATTGGAGAATCGGCCAAGATATTCAGCTCGGATTGCATTCCGGTCAAATTATTCAAAATCAGACATTTTTCAATGACAAAATGTTGATTTTTAATTAATTATTTTATAGTTAATTTAAGGGTTTTCAAGGGCCTAATATATTATTTATTTAATGGTTTATTTATTTATTCTTTATTATTATTTTATTTTAATTTACATTACTTTGTATTTGAATGAATATAATCCTTATTCCATACATTATAAAATAAATAGTTTTCTGGGCTTCTTCAAAATAGTTTTTCTTAGCAAGTTTTTTTCCTACCCCTATTTAATTTCTCCATCATATTTCATTTATGCAACTATATCCTTTAATCCCCCCCACCCGTCTTTAATAATGTTACACCTTTAATTCCCTTGCGAAACCTTCGACTTCCCTTTCCCAATTTCCCCTGAACTACTTAAACGAACCCACTGACCTTTTACATTATTTCAATTAAAATTCATTATGCATTATGTTCGTGTCTATTCCGTCGCTTTCGATTCTTGTTTACATATTTTATTTTTTCCATTTCACGTTGCGTTCGTTCTCCTTTTTCTTCCTGCTGCTGCTGCTTCGAAGTGCAATTAAAATAATTACGATAATTATATATAGTTACAGTTGCAACAGTGCCACTATATAGGAGCAGTAATAGTGCAGGAAGGAAGGACACTGGCCACGCAGGGTGCTTGGTTGGACATTATTTTATTATTTATTTTATAGATTCCGGCAGCATTTGTCGCCAGACATGCAAACTGGGCGAGCGAATTACGCAGAAATTGCCATGAAAATAACTCGATTTAGCCACCGTCCTTGGTCCTTTGGTCGTGCTTCTTAACCCTCTCTAAAGAGGGGCCTGGTCACATAATTAACCGTGGCAAATAATTAGCATAAGTGAGGGGCAGGGCTGAAGCCAGCTGGAAACGTGCCCAAAAAAACAAAAAAAAACAGAGAAAATGCCAAACTTTATTTGCGAAGGCACGCGTCTTCACAGAGAGGGATATATATACATTATATATGTATGAATTTATATCCCTATATCCTTTATATTTTCGGCAACATTATTATTCTCCGCTTCCCTTTGTCTCTTTGATTCGTTTCGTGTTGACTGCTTGTCTTTATCCTTATCGACATCTGCCGCCTTGGGGTTATCCTGTACTTAAGAAGGTAATTACCTTCAGATGGTAATTTCCCCCAAAAGGCTTAGGGGGGTTCCTTTTTTTTAATTGCTTCGATGAATATTTAAGACAAATAAATTATAAATAAAATAAAATATATTTAAAAAGAACATACAATAAGGTAAAGGCCTCTGACATATTTCCCTCCTACCAATTCTTCTATCTATACACTTCCCTACCAATTCTTCTCATGCTCCACTTTGATTTGCTTATCAAGATCAAAGAGATCTCTGCTCTGGCTCCGTTTCTTCTCGATTTGAAACACTCACAAGAATCGTGGCCACAGCAGCGGCAGTAGAAGAAAACACCCGCACAACAAAAACCAAATCTGCAAAGAGCCAAGCTAGACTTGCAGGACTGTCTTCCAGAGCTGCAATTTGCTGTGGCCTCCAAGTTCAACTAATATTAAAACACCAACAACAAAACAGGAGAAGAAACAAGGAAGCTGGGGGATGGATGGATGGATGTGTGGCAAGAATCTTGCCGCGGAGAAGAAAGGCTAAGAGCGAAGACAATTCGAGTTGCGTGCTCTGCGTGAGCGTCGTGCGTTTGACTGACTGACAAACTGAGTGTCTGACAAACTGACGAACGCCAAAACTGAACCGAGTCGAAAACTTTAAGCCAAAGACTACGATTTGAAGGCTGCAGAGCCTGAAGACTGCAGAGCGAAGAATGAAGACCCAAGACTGACTTAGGCCATCATCCATCCGTTTATTTCTGACTTTTCAGATCTGCAGTTGTTATACACATGAAGGCACATGGAGAAAAAATTCGTACAAATAGAAAAATAGGTGCCAAAAAAAAGACAACATTTAGGCTTATATTTTGGCACTAAAATTATTTAAAAAATAAATTATTTTCAAAAATAAACTAGAAATATTCCCAAACTATATATAAAATCACAGTCTTAAATATATCAGAAGAGTCCCTGCTTCTTTCCTGAGACCCCAATACTTTCTCTTTCTCTCTCTATTTTTCTCAAAATTCTCAGTTAATATTTTCTTCAAGTGCAACCAAGGCAAGACTCCTCCCCCCATTCAGCCCCCCTTGGGCCACACCAACACAATTGAAATTCCTTTGGTGCAGAAATTGCATTTCACGCTGGAAATGCGTGCTCTGCGTGCAGCAAAAAACCAAAACCAAAGTGCAACAGCAACGAAAATTGCAACTGCAACTGCAACTGCAACAGCAACAACATCGGGAGCTTCTGTGAGAAGACAGACCAAAATTAAAGTCTCAGAAAACAAACAGACAAACAAACCAAGCTTCTAAAATAATCACTAATCATCACTAAATTTTGTTTAATAAAAATAATGCCAAAATTTCTTCTTTCTTTGATTTCAAAGACTGATTTTCTAAATACATTTTTCGAGACCCAACGATTTATCAATTTCAATCAAAAAACAAAGAGTAACTAGAAGTTTGTAATACTTTCCGAACCAGAATCAGTGGGAGGTTGCCAGGTAGCTTTCGGGGCTCAAAAGTGTAGGTGCCTCTGCCCGGAATTGTGGGCTGCAGCTGAGTTCATTCCGTCATGCCGGAAAATGCCAAAAGCACAACACTTGCAGCACAGATAGAGAGAGAGGGAAGAAGATCCCAGAGAAGAAAAGCATAAACATAATATGTTATGCACTTGAAAAAAGAGTTTATATTAAATAGTTTAACAGAGAATGTTTAAAACTTAAGCAAGTGAAAAACTTGATGAAAATATATATCAGAGACTTTTTGAAAGATACTAAAAATGTGTATCGATAGAACTTCATCGATATACAAATTCGATAATTTCAACTATATAGTAATATTCTATATAATTCCTTAACTTTTCCTGTGTGATTATCTTTACTTGGTCGTTGGATCGCTGCAACTCTAACTTGAAGATATTATTAGGCTTAATTTCAGTATAATTCAAATTAATGTAGTTTTTTCTCTTATTTTCTTTTCATTTCCTATGTCTTATATCTTCCTCTTCCACCGCTTGAAACATTGTCATATTTTGCCTGTTTTCCCTTTTGTTTATTCTCAGCCACTACTTTGCCACTTTGTTTGGTGTTTACTTTTTCAATTCATTCGATTGCAACAATCCAAAGGAAGGAAATCTCCTACACTTTTGGCAGGCTCCTCATTTTTTTGGTGATTTCTTCTGGAGCTTCTTTGGATTATTATTTGTTGACACATGCAACTTTTTGTGGCACAGACAGAAAGCCAACTTCCTTGCCACCGATGAGGCAGCAAATTTTAATGCCAAAATTCGTAAACAAAAAAATTCTGAGAACCCTGATTAAATGAAATAATATAGAGGAGTGGTGCCCGGGATAGCTTAAAATATTCCCTTTAATAAATAAATAACATTACCTCCCTGAAAGCCTTGAAAGCCAATTAGGGAAAATCATTTGATCGATTCCATTTTTATCAAGGCTCGACGACGATGCGCAGAGCCAACGAATTATTTCCAATTGATTTACACTTACATTTTTTACCCAAACCAACCCAATTAGCTCTCACTATGTATGTATATTCTCCCTTTTCGATGCTACCTTTTTCTTTTTTGGACTTTGGTTAATTTTTAATTTTCCTCTTTTTTCCGGCATGACGTCAAGTTTGCTGGCGCCCATCCTTGTGTCAAAACCATTCTCAAGGGTAAATGAAAAATCCATTAATAAATAAACAAGCGTCACTCACCTGCAACGAGAGAAGGAGATGGGAAATACGTTAAAAAAGAATTTCATTAAGTGCAATTGGTATAAAGGGAGGGAAGGGTAGAGTGGGGAGGGGTCAAAAGGAAAATACAAATAAAATTATAAATGGGCAAAAATAAAAAATGGAAAAGGAGGAAAAATGAGCAAACTGCTGGCCGGCAAAATGGCGGACACTGTCATATATGTATATACACGTATATATACGCATGTGTGTGTCCCCACACACACACACACACACATGAACACTAATAAGCTGTCGAGTTTTGCGTGTGTCAACTTTTGCACTTTTTGCGCAAATGCAAATTGTGTAAAAAACAACACACAAAAAATACAGAAAAAAAAAAACAAAAAAAAATGAAAGAAAACATATTTTCACACGAGACATCCTCTCCCTTCCGCCCCCTCCTGCCTGCCCTATCCATCTCCCTCGCACACTGCACGCTCCAGCGATTCGTTGGGCAAAAAAAAAAGAAGGGAGGCATATATATATATATATATATACGGATATCTACCTATATACACCTGTTTATATATGCATATATGTTTACCTGTACTATAACTTCATTCCAATGGCCGCCTGACTGTGCCTCTCTCTCTCTCTTTCTCCTTTCCCTATCTAGCTCCCTCTTTCCCTAGGAAGTTCTTTACGTAATAAACAAATAAAAAAAAAGAAATACAACAACAAAAATTATAAAAGAAAGGCCACCCCTCAATGTGCATACTGAATGTGTACGAAAGACCAAATATTTGTTGTTAAATCGCAAAACAGGACCCCCCGTCCTTCCTAAAAAGCAGTAACAACAATAATATAAATGCACCAACAACAATAATGTATAAATAAAAGAGTAAAAAAAAAAACAACAACAATTGAAACACGCAAAGCTCGAAAGACAAGGCTCAAAAATGTACACTTGAACACAAAAGGACATTGAGGATGAATTTTAATAAATTTTGTGTAGTTTATTGTTTAATATTATATGCAGTTTATTCTTATAAAAGCTAATAAAATAAAATAAACAAATATACTCAACCTGCAGCAATTATCTTCCTACATAAAAGATGACATAATTTTTGCGATGATATTTTTTAAATTTTTTAACAAATTTCTTATAAGTTATGATAACTAACTGAATGTACTAAAAAAAAAAAAATGGAGCCAAATTTTTCATTGTCTTCTTGAGAGATTATATAAATAAATATATGTTTTTTTTATGTTGGTACTGGTGAGGACCTAATTGAAGTCAGAAACAACTATTGTTTTATAAATATAAAATATTAAAAAGTAAATAAATTTCTTAATTTTTTATATTGAGACTAGTGCCTTGCTGCTTGTTTAACTAATACATATTTTATATATAAATAAATTACAATATATATATATATATATATACATATAGATATAAATAAAATATATTTGTATAAATAATTTATAACTTCAAATGAAATTAAATTACGATACAAGACATATTACTTTGCTGTAAATCCTCTTCTACTATTATATTCTCATTTATCCTTTTTCAATTCTCTATACTTAAAGCTGTCTTAATTTTTCGGATTTAAAAAACTTTTTTCCTGCCAGTGTAGTAGGTCAAAGAGGAGGCGTGGTATGTATGCTGCTTGTTTCCCTTCCCTTATTTATTATTATTTTTTTTTAAGGAGAGGCTTTGGGTAGCTCGATTTCAGCTAAGGACATTCACAACCACTCGCACACATTCCAACTAGAGAAATACACACTATTCTTCCTGTTTATATTCCTCCAACCCTAACTACCCCTCTTACTTAGCCCCCCCTTCGTGTTTCTACCCCTTTCAGTTCAGACTCTTTCTTGAACGCATTTAATGGTCGAACAAATGCTTCAATTTTGCCATTGAGGGTGAGAACTCACACTCACAATAGGGGTTGCTAACCCTCCAGAGTGTGTGTGTGCGGGTTGAAAATAGTTCAGTAGCTGGTTTGTGCACCAGAAAGAGAAGGCACACGCTAGTGGCACATTTAACCCATTGGCAGCCATTTTTAGTTTTAGCCCAACCGAAAAAGGGGGCCTAACATTGTCCAACATGGCAAAAAAGAAGTCCAACAATAAATCTTTATACAAAAAAAAAAAAAAGGAAATTATCTATGAACCTATTCTATTGACGGATATTTGTCTTGAGATAAACTATATCAAGGTAAATAGGTACAGGGATTAGCCTGTATTTATTTTTGAATTCACAGCCTTTAGTTTCCGGTTAAGCTTTTCGATCAATCGAACTGCATTGTGATTTGACCCCTACAAATGATGGTTTCTTTATGGTCGAATTTTTTAAAGTTAATCAAACAAGCAAAGCGGTAAATCAAAGAATCCATTAATCGAGGTATGTAAAATATGCCAAGCCTTTTCAGCTTTAAACTTGTTTCCATTAAATATATTTTATTTAGTTACATACTATATATTATTTTATTAATATTTTTTTATAAAACTAATCCCATAAACAACCGGTTGTTTTTTTAAGGATTTTCGGTTCTTGGTTATTTTTGAATGATTTTCAGTCCATCTTTCTCTTTTCTCTTACTTTTGATTAACTTTCGTTTAATTCTAGTTTACTTTTCAATGATTTTAAAAGTGATTTTCGGTTAAGTTTTGGCTGTTTTTTTTTTTTTAATATAACTTTCCGTTGATTTTTAGAAAATTTTCCATTGATTAGATTTTAGTTTTTTCTTTTAATTTTTTTATTTCTATAAATAGCTCGCTGAGGCATTTTTGTAATACATTTTTGGAACAAAAAGAGAGATAACAAATTTATGTGTGAGGGGGAGAAGGTGATATCAAGCAAAATTCTAATAATGTCTTTTTATTTATAAAAATTCCATATAAAATAGTTTATTATTTATATATAATATTCCTCAAATCCTTCGCTTTTAAGGCAATTGGAATAAGTTTGAGAAGACCTTTCAAATTCCCCTATAAATACTATAATTAAAACTATTCAAATTAACAATTTCCTAGGCCATTTTATGGCATTCTTTTTTATTATTTTTTTGATGTATTTTTGTTGCCATTTTTTTTTTATTTTTTTGCTTGTGTTTTACTCGTTTCCAAGCAGGCGCAATCATTTTGATGAACCGTTAGTTAAGCACCAAAAACAACAACGGCCACAATAGCTAATAAAACATTAACAGCAGCAACGCACACTCTCATAAAAACCCCAAAACCAAAAAATACAACAAAAAAAAAAGACAAATAAAATCCGCAAAGGCGGGCAGAAAAAAAATTCGCAAAAAATCGGCAGCACGCAGGCAGTTCAGCATTTGACCTAAATTCGGGGACAACTCTTCTTCGTCTTCTACTCTTTTTTCTTTTTTTTTTTTTTTTTTTTGCAAACGCGCTTTTGTGCGTTACCCAAAAAACAACATAGAAAAAAGAAGAGAAAGACACAAAAATTAAATAAATAAAAAGGCAGAGCAAATAGAAATAAAAGAAAAAGACAGAAATTCGCAAAACGACGGCTGCTAATTTCGCAAACGCAAACAAAAAAAAAAGCACAAAAAACATTTCAATTCCGCATAGAGAGGGAGAAAGATATAAAGAAAGAGACAGTGAAAGATACAGAAAGAGTGAAGAACAGAAGAATTAGAAAAGAAACAAGCCTGAAAAAACTGTACAAAAGTCAAAGGCATTTCATTATATTTTTGTTTTATTTTTTGTCTTTTTTGGTTATTTTTTTAGACTTTTTTTACTGCCTATGTGACGAATCTTTAGTTTTTACGGTATATTTTCGGAGAATTTGTATATTTCTACCTGTCTTGGTCAAGAAGAATTCAACAAGGCTAGAAAATTTGTTCAAGAAATTGAAATGAAGCAAAAGAAATGAATACACAAAATAAAATAAAAAAATTTGAAGAGATCTTTTGTAATAGATAAACTATAAATAAATAGATATTAATTAAGAAATAAATAAATATCTAAACTAACTAATAATTAGTCAAACCATATAATCATTATTTTATTTGATAAAAAAAAAAAAACAAAAACAAAACAAATAGATGGTGAACAATTACATACATATATAAAATAAAGTAATATTTAGATCATTAAATTCCCCACAAAATAATAATAATAAATATGTATATATATTTTTTTTAAATATTTTACAGTGATTTTAATTAATAAATACATTTAATTCATAGATAAATAAGAAAAAACATAAATATATAACATAAAACTATATAAATAATAATAACTATATACAAAGTTTTGGCTTTCCCAATTTCTCCTTCTTTTTTCCAGTTTTCTACATGTGTTACGAGTTTTTTCTTCCTTTTTTGTCTCTATATACATATATACATATATTTTGCTTGACTTTTGACTTCTAACTGCTTTTGTACCGCCAAACATATATCTAGGCAAATCTACATATGAATGTGTGTCTGAATTTTTTTTATTAATTTTTTTAAGGCGCTAACTAGGCAAAAGCCAACAAGTTAACCCAACCATTTTTTTATTTTTTGGGTGCTGCTTTGTTTTGTTGTCAAGCTGCTGTCCACACAAAAAAGAAAAAAAAAATAGAAAATAGCAACAAATCCAGCAAGAGCAAGAGTACAACGCCGATTACGCAATGCGTTGAAACACACAAACACACTGATAACAATAAATACACACAGATACAGACAAGGTTTTTGTTTCGTTTCCGCGATCAACGCGCTCGCAAAAAAAAGAAAAGAAAACAAAAACAAAAACTCACACGGGCAAACGCAAAAAATTCGCAAACAACAACAAAGTAGCTTGTGCGTGCGACCCAATTGGAAATTTGACACACATAGACATGGGGCGGATGATGGGGCCAACGGGTGGAAGCGGGGGGTTGCGGGTTGCCTAGAAGAGCGCACTTACACACACACACACACACACACCCGCAGAAGACACAAGTTCACATGTATATGTATAGAGCAGTTTTATGTGCAAAAAGATACCCTTCCCTTCTTAAAGGGTCCTGGGTGATTTTTCTAAGCACTTTTAAATTTATTAAAAAAATTATTTATTATATATTTATTTTGTTGTGGCCAATATATTTTTATAATTATTTATTGTGCTATTTTTGAGCCGAAAAATGATAATTAAATTAAAATTAAATTAAATTAAAGCCAAGACATTGAATATTTATATAAAAATTAAAATGAACCAAATATTTAATGAATATATATTTTTTTAATATTCTGGTTCTTAAATCCTATATTTTGTATACATATATTTGTATATATATATTTCTATGATATCAATTCCGTAAAGATGAACCGGAAAAAATAGTAATTTAACAGATCAACCAAATATTTTCAAGAAAAAAGTATGGTAAATTAAAATATTTATATTTATATGAAAATGTATCTATTTAATAATTTTTTTTTATTCTATTTCATTTTTTTTGCACATTTTTACTGCAACATTTTTAGACTCATTTTTAAAGAGAATTCACAATTTGCCTTTTAGCAGCAATTTTCCTACGCTTCCAGCTTCTTGCCAAAGCGTTTTTCATGGCAAAAATTTGAAGGAAATAAAAAAGAAAAACTAGAGAGAAAATAAAATTGTTCAAACAAAAAAGTGAGAAGGGGGGTGAAAGAAGGGGAGGGGTGTAAAAAAACACACACACAATCCGTGGATTTGTACGTTAAATTGTGTGTGTTTGCATTCATTGCTCATTTGTTTCGTGGGCTTAGAGGTCTGAAAACGCTGACCTTTGGCTTGACCGTGGGCGTGAATTGCGAATAGTTGCGAAAAAAAAAGAAATACATACATATATAGTGCACAAAAAAAAGAAACATTTAAAACGTTAAAAAGAATTAGGCAAACACACATACATACAAAAGAATACCGGGGGCTGCTTGAAATTCAATGCTATTTACGCATACACTGAGCAAATTAGTTCAGTAGGTGCTGCTCCTTCATGTTTTTGTTGTTCAGTTTAATTTTAGCTGCTGCTGTGCGCTGCGGAAAATTAAACATTTCTCAGAGAGACAGCAAAGGGAGGGAGAGACCCGGAGACAGACGTTGGACTAATAAAAAAATTCGCACATTTCTGTCCTTGACACACATTGCGTATACGCAATCTACGCAGCCGGCTCCAAAAGCTGATTTCGTTAATGAGTGCGTGCGTTTATTTGTTTTTTTTTTTATTATTATTATTTGTGCTCTTTTTTCGCATTTTTTTAATGCCTTTGTGTGTGACCCACATACGAAATCTAACAGATACAGATAACATATGTTTTTTATTTTTTGCACACACTTTTTTGCCTATAATTTTTGCGGAAGACAAATCCTCTTTGCTGGAAGAGTTTGTCATTGATTAATGAATATACTTTTCCTGTTTTTTATTTTATTATTATTTTCCTTCCTTTTTTTCGATGTGTTTTGTGTGGGTCAAAAGGTCCACGAAATGCAGCTGACCATTGACAGCTGCCAGCAAATGGTAAATCGCAGCATATTTTATCCATACATTTTCATCACAAAAAAATTATGCTCATTAAATGTCAAAAGTGCAAGATGCAACTTTAAATAAATTATAAATAAATACACATGTGCAATTATGAAGAAATATCGAGGTAATAAAGTTTGTAAAAATGTATATTTTTACTCTTTAGAAGTTTGTTAATGTATAAATTCAAATAAAATATTTAAAACATAATATATTTTATCTTAAATTCATTTCATTAATCATATTTTTAGGTATAAACATAGATTTTGAAATATTTTATTACTTGCTTATACTTATTTTTATAAATTGTGTATATTTTTAATTAGATTAATTTTTAAGCACACTTTGTAAGAAATCTTTTTACGCATATAAATATTTGCAAGTCTAAACTTAACATATTTTCCCATTTAAAATTCCCAAATAAATCTTTTTTAATATAAAAAATAATTCAATATTCAATATTTCCAATATTTATAGATTCATTTCCATTAAACTATTCATAAATACATTCTGCTATTTCTTCGTATGTTTTATTTATTTTATTTATTTATTTACACTCTTCTTAAATGAACTTCAACAATTGTTGCCAAGTCGTATTTATCTGTAACGTTTTTTAAGCTTTTAATAAATATTTCTTTGCCTAATATCATGCGTTCAAGCTCAATACGAGATTTTTCACTTTTTTTTTNTTTTTTTTTTTTTTTTTTTTTTTTTTTAATAACGATAACGGTATATAGCTATAGTATATATATAAAAAATATCTAAATATTTAAAGAAATATACATTATATATAACAATAATATTTTAGGCCTCTATGTGTTTTAATAATTAATACAAATAACTAAATAATAGCTAACAAATGTCACAGATAAAACTAATCTCTGTTTAAGCGATTTTTTATGAATATATATATACATACGTATATAAATATACATTTTTTGTGTTTGCCAAACATGCGAAATTGCGTAAGCAGAGAGAAAAGAAATATATATATACATATATATAAAAGCAGAAGACATCGTCGAGCATTTTGCGATTAGAAACTCGCGCGGGAGAGAGTGAGAGCGGGAGAATTCGCAAAAATTTATCGCTCGGGCACATAAACCCCACAACTATATAGATTTGCCTGCTCTTCAACTTGACTTTGAAAAGCAAAAAAAAATACAAAAAAAAAACACACAACAAATGTTGACAGAGCGAAGATATTGCTAGCAATATTTTTTTGGCAACATTTCTGCGTGCGCCTCGATTATTATTTTTGTTTCTTTTTTTGCACGCACTTTTTTGGGTTTGCGAATTTCTCTGCCTCTGTTTTTTTTTTTTGCTCATTTTTGGTGCGTCTGTGAGTTCATTGACTTTCGCATTTTGTGCGTGTCTCTCTTTGACTTTTTTTTATTTATATTTTGTTTTTGTTTTGCGAATTGAGGCCTATACGTCGCCTGTAATTGTTGTTGGCGCTTAACAATTTTTTAGTGCGTGTCGTTGATCTCTTTCGGTGAGTTCTGTGGGTTCATTGAACCCACCGATTTTTTTTTTTTACTTTCGGCCGCACACAAAAGTTCAATAGACTCGCGAATTTTTTTTGTTTTCTTGTCGCTGTCGATTTAGGCATAGAAACAAATTTATTAATCATCGCAGGCGATTCTGATTAAGGGGTTATAAGGGGATATATATGTATATAGGGAAAAGAAGAACAAAAAACTTTGGCGAATTTCAGTTAATTGGTGTAGGAAATTTATGGCTTGGAGTTCTTTTAAAATGGTCTAAATTCTTTGAGAAATCTTTGTTAATTATCTAATTTGTGTTAAAAATTAGAAGAAAAAAATCACCAAGAAAGCACATAGAAAAGAAAAAACATTAAATAACAAAATTTATGAATAAAGCAAAAAAAAAATTGGTTATGACTAAATTATTGCGTTTAATTTACAACAAATACTTTTATCAAATTTAAAACTATATTTGTAACAAACTCTTTAACCAAATCAAACCTAAAAAAAGCAAGAAAATCCAGAAAAAAAACACACACACAAAAATATCCTCAAAAAAAGGGGGCAAAGGAAAATCCCACAACAATCGATCTTTCACGCCTAGCCCCCCACCACCCTTCTCTCTATTTCCACCTCCTGCCTTTCTTTTTTCCTGCAATTTGCAAGTTGCCATCATTTTTCAACGCTTCAGAGTCGTGAGGGGGTGGAGTAAAAAATCAAAAAAAAAATAAATAAATAAGTAAAACCAAAAAAGATAGTGCCAAAAAGGGGGCTAGTGGCAAAGATTCAGTTTCTTAGGTGAGAGCATAATTTATGCCAAATTTATGCAACTTTTTTGTGTTTTTCATCGCCTTTGTGCGGCTTCTTTTGCTTTCTTCTTGTCTTTCTGTGTTTTCAAACTTTCGAAAGTTCTCTTTTATTTTAAAGTTTTATTTTATTTTTTGTTTTATTTTATTTGATTTTGAACAACAGTCGTGGGAAACACACAATAAAACCAAAATGCAAATTAAAATACTTTTTTGCATTTTTAAGACAATTAATTAACTAATTTAATTTTCAATTTAATCTTTTCTTAGCAGATTTATAATAATTTTGTTAATGATAAATAAATATATTGATTAATTAGAACTTCACCAAAGTCAACCAGAAATGCGACTCTTCGTTGCCCATTTTAATGTTTCTTAATTTCTAAATAGCAAAAATGTGACATTTGCCACAAAAAAAGGTTTACATATATTTATCTAACCGGTTTATTTTTTATGCGAATTTTGTTATATTTTATTGTAGCTTTTATGTGAGTTTTAGGGTCCCAAATGCTTGAAAACTGGGAAAGTCTCACCCAAAAGAAGCCCCTCCTAACGGGTTTTAATTTGTGGCTCTGTGATGGAAAAGTGTTTCTAAGCCATAAAAAAGGTAAATACAAAAATTATAAATAATAATTTACAGCTGTGTGTGTGTGTTGTGTGCGTGTCCATCATCAGCTGCAATGATTATGTAACTTTTGAGCGTAATTAAAACAACAAGCAAGCTAAGCCACAATGGCTAACTGAATTAACCTTGTTCTGAGCTGTGTGTGTTGTGTGTGTGTCCCATTGGACGGAAATTGCACAGACAGACACACATGGAGATAGATAGAGATACATTTTGTATCTTTATTTGTATCTTGTGGGGTCCTTGGCTATAATTAATCCACAATTACAAACACAGAAAGAGAACACGCAAACTATGGCTGCCCCCAACGACCACGATCAGATATAGTCGGTTTTGTTGTATTTTTGTATATACATATATCCATACAAAAAAGGTTTTTGGAATTTTTTGATTTAAAATATACATTTTTAAAAGTTTTTCTTGGCAAATTATATAACTATGGCCTATGGTTGATATAAGTTCTTATTATTTTTAAGGTAAAAAGATTTTTTTAACGAATTTCCAAGCTTAGAAAATGCTAATACCCGGTTTTTTATGGTCATGACATTTATTAATTATTCTCTTTATTTCTCTCTTTTATTTATTTATTTTTATTATTATTTTTTTCTTTGCTATTAAAGTAAACTGCAAAAAATCTAGCAGCGCCCAAAATGCTAATTGCCAATGGGTCAGACTTGGCTTGCATGTCAGGTTGTTTATGTTGCTGTTGTGTTCCTGCAACTATTAGTTGAAAAGTCAGTCACACAATGTGTCACGCAGCAAAGTGCAACAGCAACAACAACAGCAACTGCAATATAAGCCTTTCTCAGCTTCTCATACCCAGCAAGAAAAAATAAATAAATAAAACAACAAAATAAGGCATAAAAAACACGCATACGCAATGTGATCCCAGCACGCGGGCTTTTGCTGGTTGTAAATCAGCGGGAAATCACGATGGCAGCCCTGGATTTTTCAAGGTTTCTGGTTCAGTAAGCGGTTTCCGTGAATGAGTTTTATTTTTATATATATATATAAAATAAAAATAATATAGATTATATATAATATATATTTTTTTTATATTTCAAAATATTTAATTTTTATTTATTTAATTTCATTTCGTTTTAATATGAAGAAAAAAATATATATATTAATATAGTATTAAATGAGAAATTAAAGCTTAAGCATTATTTTAAATGTTTTGTAAAATGTGTTCGCCTTAATAAAGTCTTCCTTTAAAATCTAAACAATTACTTCTTTATTACTAAGACTGAAATCTGAAAATTCTGGAAATCCACCCAAAAATCCTTCCTCTTTATAAATCTTCCTAAAATTCCTCCTAAAAACCCCTCTCCCCGTCACCTAAAAAAAACCCCTTTTATTGTAGCCCTGAAAAGCTGAAGGCTTGTTTGTGTTTTTATATTTTTTTTTTTCTTCTATTTGGTTTTCTTTTTCCGCCTTTACTCGCTCAGCCAATGTTATGCATTATAATTGTACAATAGTAATTGTTGTTGTTGTGTAAATTAGAAGGCGGCTGTCAGATAAAAACAGTAACAAAATAAAAAAAAATATATATACATGAAAAAAAAGAAAATACAAGAAAAGGAAGGGGAGCTACAATGGATGGGGGGGAAAATTGAACAACGCAACTGAGAAATGTGCAATAATTGATGCACGCAAAATGCGATTTCCCCCCCACAATAAAAGAAAACGGAGGGGAAAAACCGGGTGCCAAGTGGGTGGTTTTTGGGTCTGAGGTTAGAGCGTTGCATATAATTGCGTTATAGTTAGTAGTTGTTGTCGCTGCTGCTGCTGCCTTGCCACAGCGATAACACACACGCACACTCCACTTGCTGCATTGCATTTTTTAGGGTGACCAGACTTGGGAATTGCATGCGCACTCGCTCACTGCGTCTGTGTCGCCCCTCTGTCTCTCTCTATATGGTCTCCCCCTCTTTTTTTCGCACTGCATTAAGTTCTCAAGTTTCTTTTGTTGTCTGCTTAAGGTTTATTAATCACTTCCTATTCTGCAACAGATCTTGCCTACTTCCGTTGTTTCTATTTGTTTCTTTTTATGATATTTAAAAATGTATTTATAATCAAAGAATACCCCATTTAAAATAAAACTCGTTCTTAATTATTTGAAACCTTGAAATAGTTTCCCTTATTAAGTTACTACTTCTTGGCTAATTTAAAATTACGTTTTCAGATCCTTTAATTGGAATACAGATCAATTTCCTAAAATAAAAATTTAAAATAATACCTATAAGTATATGGCCATAGAAAAATAATTATAAATAAATACCTATAATAACTATACAAAAATTAAACATGAGACGCAACAGAAAAATTCTAGAAAAAGTCAGGCGCAATTATAATAAAAAAAGCTACTAAAGACCGGCTAAAACACCTGGCCAGATCAGGTTGCAATTATAATCATACAGCAATATATATACATATGTATATACATATATTTGGCATATTCACTATGCGTATCTTGACCCGCAGTGCTGCAATCTCTTTCTGACGTGTGAGCTGGAGTGTTTTCAGTGTTCCGTAATAAGTAATAATAAGAAAAGCTGCGACT
The DNA here is from genome assembly GCA_008042485.1 of Drosophila mayri. NCBI lineage: Eukaryota > Metazoa > Arthropoda > Insecta > Diptera > Drosophilidae > Drosophila > Drosophila mayri. The sequence goes on along the minus strand of VNJN01005227.1, from coordinate 104,253 downwards.
GGCGCCACATTAAAAAAAAAATATATATACAGCGTGTGGGCGATTATGGGCGTGGCAGAAAATACAAAAAAAACAACAATTACAAATTGCACGTTGTTGAGTCGTGAGCTTTTCCGTTTATTTTTTTTTTACTATTTTTTCCCCCCAGCTGCCTTCAATGCTTAGCTGAGCACGCATTTTCGATAAAAAAATTATATATAGAGTATAATGCATATAGTATAAACGATATATAGTGGCTATTACATAAATAACTCTTGAATGCAGCTGCGTGTGTGTTTGGGTATTTGAACTGAAAGGAAAAGCTAAGAAAATGTATAAAATAAAATTTTAACACGGAAATACGATGCGTATGCGTAATATGAAGGAAAAATACAAAAAATATTATTAAATATTATTAAATATTAGTCATAGGAATTTCTATTTAATTTTCGCTAAAACCTTGACTCAAATATTAAATTTTTTCTTTTAAAAAGTAAATCAAACTTCCCAATATTTAAATAAATATATTTTTCCTTCGCCTTTTTTTTTTTTTTTTGTCTTTCATTCACATTTAATAAATTTGTTTGTTTTAGGCCAAGTCATGATAACGGTTCTGGCCAACAATTGAGCGTGCGAAAATCCAGAGAGATCTGTTTGCTGTCAACGCTTTAGAGAAAAGCGCAAAACGCAAAGAAAAACGAGAAAACAAATGAAAAAACAACAACAACGAATAGGAAAAAAAAAACGGCATCGAGGCATTGCGGCTGAGGGAAAATTGATTTGTCACGTTGCGCATAAATTGCACATAATTATGTAAGCAGACGTTTTCCCCGTCGCTGCATTTCACTTTGTGTGGCTCTTAGCTCGACTCCGGGGTCTCTTTCTCCTTCTCTCAATCAATAGAAATAACTTTTGTTTTGCCGTTTCATCAATTAGGCCTTAATTTTGTCACAGTCTGAACGGGTGCTAACGTTTTATTAATGAGAAAAAGCATTTGCCTGACCCTGGGAACTGGGGGAAAACTGGTGGCGGAAAGAAAACTGTTGAAAGAAAGGAGGCACGGTTTTCCACAATGACTAGTGGGGTTTTTGTTTTTTTTTTTTTTTTTTTTTTTAAGGGAATTAACTGAGCTTTTAATGCTTTCATTATATATATTTATTTTAAATTTATATTCGTTTAAAAAATTAAAATTATATTATTAAATAATGTAATATAAATAAAAATAACATTAATATAAATGATTTTCATGAAATTTTATAACTTAACTATAACTTTTGAGTTTTGTTTTGTTTCTAAATATCTATATTTTTATAAATCACAAATATTTATTTTCCCCTTTAATTTATTAAGAATTTAAAACAAATAATTCTCTAATAATTTACCAAACTTGAAATTATTCTATAAATATAATTTCTATGCAATTTACACCGCAGGGAATCCCTTCCTAAAAAATATATAATTATTTATATATACATTTAAGTATATAAATACATAATACCTCAAACAAAGGCAAATAACCGCAATCGGAGAGGGGGGAAAAAAGAGACTGCAAAAAATGTATTTGCAAATTTTTTGTTTGGTGTTTTTTTTATTTATTTATTTTTTTTTTTTTGAAGGCCAAGGTCGCAGCGCATATGGGATCATAATGAGCAGAGCGAGAAAAAAGCGGGAAAAAAGCACCAAAAAATTTTAATGCATGACACAACAACAACAACCACAAACACAAAAGTCTGTGCATTATTATATACATATATATATATATATATTATTGTTGTATTTTAGCTTCTCTTTATTTTTTGTGTGTTGGTTTTTGAGTTGATCAAAGCGGAAGTGAGCGACGGCGTCTGCGTTTTTCTTCTTTTTTTTTTTGGTTTTATTTTGACAATGGGAAGTGAATGCTAAAAGATCGTACGGGTGTGCTTGTGTGTGTGAATGTTTGCTGTCAAACAATTGTGTGGCCCAAACATGGCGCTGTTTGAAGGTTTCTCATTTTAAATTGAACATTTATTTGTTTGGTTTTTTTTTCTTCTGCTACTTTGAGCAATTGCGAAATTGTTTTAATTAGCCGAAGGTTTGTGCATGTGCGATTGTGTGTGTTTTAGCATTAATTGCAGTTTCCAAAATTAGCAAAGCACATACACAGAAACACATTTATAGTCGAGGCTTGTCAAATATGTATTTTTTTTTCATATATTTTTTTGCCCCTGTTGATTGACAGCAGCTGCCTGTTTTTTGGTCCACCCCTGTTTATTTGAGTGTATGGGTAGGAATCTGTGGTTATATAGGGCATATACATAAGGTATATACATATATATTTATGCGAGTATCCGTGACAACCCTTCTAATGGTTGATTTAACAACTAATAATGCCTCTCGGAAAGGTCTCACTTTTCCTTTGTTCTCTCACTAGTTTTTTTGCGAGATTTTTTAAAAATATAAATACCATATTTGGCAAGAAAAACTATTAACCATATATTAATTAATATTTAAAATGAACTTTAAGAAATATTTATTAATTCAAAAAATAAAACAAGGAAAATGGTTTTAGTTACTTTCAAAATTAATAGAAAAGGTTCTGACGAAAAAGTCAAGGTTTTTTGGGTTAAATATATGTTATGTAAGATCTATAAGAAAATATATAAATATATGAATATTTTAACAAACTCACCTTAAACTAAAACACTCGCCAGTCGGGCGTTACCCGTCCAGCAATCCATAAGTTTCAATTTTTCAATTGATTTTTGTAGGGGTCCGTCGTCTACGTCGATTTTGGGTTTTGTGTTTGTTGTTTTGTGTAGTTTACCGATTTTTTTTTTTTTTGTATTTCTTCTTTTGCCAGCTGTAGTTGTTGCAATTTTTGTAATTATTGTTGTAGCTGATGACGATCTTGGTTTAAATATATGATTTTTTTTGCACACCGAAACACTGTGTCAAGTTTGTATTTCTTTTGATTTTCCCGAAAATTTGAAATTATTTCCAAGTTCGAAAGGATTCGTTTTTCTTAAATATTTTTTTTTTAATAAAAAACGAAAATAGTTTTTTTTTAGGTTTTCTCAGGAGTTTTTTTAAGCCATAAACATTTAATTGGTCCAGTTGGTCAAAAGTGTGGGGGAGACGTTTGGTGCATGTGTTTGTTGTGTGTGGTGTGTGTGTGTGTGATTAGAGAGGGATAGAGAGAATGTTTCCTTGTTGATTTGTCTATTTGTATTATTTGTTATTTCTTATTTGCTTTTTGTTTTTATATATTTTATTTTATTTGCCAGAGAGCGCTGCCAGAGTTGTAGCGTGTTCCAGTTGGTAAAGTTGTTGTTGTTGTTTTAGAGTTGCCTTTCGATTTGCCGAGATTGTGAATTTTGGGTTTTATTATTTTTTGCCTTTAAGCTTTTTGGTTTGTTTTTGTTTTTGCCGGTTTCTCTTTGAGTTTTACACGCTTTCTTCTTCGTTGAAATTTGGAATTTTGAAGAATATGCTGAAAAAGGATATAAAGAAATTTGTTTTTAGTAAAATTAAAATTAAAATAATAAAAAAAAAATGTTCAAGGAATATGTAGAATTTTAAAGGAACTAATTATTTGCATTAAGAAGTACATAATTCTTTTATTGTGTCTTCCCAGGATGACTTGGAGCCTAAACAAGGACTTCTGTATGCAGATTTTTTTGGCTTAAATATACTTTTCAACCACCTAATGAATAAATAAATATTTTAATAAAATTAACACATTTCAGTGAAAATACTTTAAATTCAGTTTCCTAAACTGTTCTCCCTTTCTCTATATTTTTCTCTTTTTAAATAACATTTCATTGTATTTGTCGCACAAAAGTTCAAGTTTGCCCTCAGTTCGAGTTGAATGCCCCCCTTTGGAGCCCTTCTCGAATTTATTTAATTACTCATCAAATTTTAGTCTATTTAGCTTAAATGTAGGCTATGGCAAATGTCACGACGAGTGTGTGCGGAAATGTGTACGTGAAACTTTCACTATTTTAATTACCCAAAATGAATGTTGTTCTTTGTTCTTGTTTTTGTTTTGGGGAAAGGGGAAAGGGGCAAGGAGGGGGGTTCTTACGGGGGGGGGTTGCCAAGTTGAATGGCAATGCCACATAGTCGAGTTGTTGTTGTTGTTGTTGTCTGGAAAAGTCTGTTAACTGTCTGGGTTGTTGTTGCCTCAAGTGCCACACACACACATACATACAGCAACTCGGGTTGAATGTTTTTGGTGAAATTAACACACACACACAGACACACGAGAACAGACATAAAGGGAAAAGTTTTTCACTGCAACATGTGGCAGGCTTAATTATGACGTCGTTGCTCAACAGTGAGCGACAAAATTCAAGCCTTGAATTATGTCTAGCAGCAGAGGCGGCCCCAAAAGGGGGCTTTTAATGGTTTAATTAGGTTAAAAATAATAATAAAAAAAAAAAATTATAAAAAATATGTTTGAAAAAGAAAATAATGAAATCAATTCAATAGCGTTGCTGGCTTAAAATAATATATTAAATAAGATATATAAAACAATCCACACAAAAGGAAAGCAAGACATACAAAAAATTGTATTTAATTTAGTTTTCTTTGCTTAAATTATATATTTCTAGCATTACTTAATTACAATTGTTAGTTTTATAATTTTATTATATTAACTATATATTTTTCACTCATAAATTCTTATATTTAAAACTCATTAACCTTCTTTTAAACCAATAATTAGTTCTCTTAATCTTTCAACTTTCTGACGTCATCACTTCAACTCTTTCTATATATTTAAATATTTGTATACTCTTTGGCATATTTTAACCATTGACAGCAACTATAAGAAGCTGAAAGAACCTTACGGAAAAGCAAGAAAACCCCGGAAAAGCCATGAGGATGAGAAAGTAAAGGAGCTCCCAGCAGCATCTGGTAAGTTTATGTCTGCGGCATCAACGTCGTGGCATTGAAAAAGTTTCCATTTTTCCCTCGACTTTTTAGCCAAGCAGCAGCAGCAGCCATAAGTAGGTTCAAAGTTCAAGTTCAAAACACACGAAAACACATACAGGAAAATTGAGGAAAATTATGCTTGAGTTAATCTATAAAAGGTTAAAGACCAAAAGAAGAGACCAGGATAAAGGGGATTTACCTATCCCCTATCAAATTCGATTGAAATTCTAGTGAAAAATAAAATATTTCAATAAATATATAATAACAATCTGTGCTTTAATTTAAAACCAAAATACGATCAGTTCAATTACAGCGAAATCCCATAAAGAAAACACGCACTGATAGGCCTCTCACGTGGTGGACAGCAAGCAGACAGAAAGCAAGCCCTAAACCTAACGAGATATATATATATATACCTATATGTACATATATAGAGAGTAGGGAAAATGGAGAAATATAGACAGTAGTCGGTAGTAGTCAGAACGGGACAGACAGACAGATAGACAGTGAAACCAATGCCAGACATCCATCCAGACGGGGAGTCAGACCGAAGTCAGACGGCGAGACGCATTGTTGATAGACACAGAAGTGAGTCTAGAAAACGTCTACGACTGTACAGATATATATATATATATATGTAAATATATATATGTATTTGTGTGCTCGTTTGCGTGGCTCATACATATGTTATTCCCATAAACAATGACGACAGGCTGCTTAAAATGTCTGCACAGCTGTTTGATGGGTGTGTGTGTGTGTGAGGTGTGTGTTGCATCAACAGTTGAGGCTACTGCAGACAGTTGAAGAAAACCCCCCAAAAAAATATATATGCAACTGTTGCCCTCCCCTCAATCGACACACTTTTTTAACCCTTGTGTAAAAAAAGAAGGGAAGCTTGTTTGTATTTATAATATTATAATTTAATAATTATAAATAAAAAAAAATTAAAATTAAAAAAAAAAAATTTGTATATATTTTTTTTATTTTATGCTCAATTGATGTATTTACTATTTTTTCAGAAAGAGTTTTAGTGGTAGGGCCCAAAAAGGGTTAATCTGAGGAACTCCCCAGGACGACTTTACCAAAGAAGAAGACACACAGAAATACAAAGATACAACAACAGAAAATAATAATAAAAAAAAAAAAAACAAAGAAACAAAAATAACAAAAACAAGTGAAAAACCCTCGACAGTCGCAAGTTGCATATTCCGCCGTGTTGCAGGTGAAACGCGATGAATGGGAAATGGAGAGGGGAAAATGCAAGACGGGAGGGGTGGGAAGATTGGTAGGTAAATGGGGAAAATGGCAAAAGGCAATGAAGGAGAATGAGGCATTTGAATGGGAATGGCACTAAGGAGGGCATAATATAGGCGGGAAATGTGTAAGTCTGGTGTTGTTGTTATTCTTCCTTCCACTGCGTCTTGCCTTTTTTTAATTTCGTTTTCTTTTGTGGCGCATTTTCCATTTATTTTATCTGTCTCGTCTGTCTGTCCATCTACCATTTAACCCTATCTCCCCACCATATGATTTTCTCGCAGTGTGAAATAGGGACAACTATGTACTAAGCACAAGGACATTCTCGAACAGGACTGCCAACAAATTCCATTATTGTTGTCAAGCGTGACACATAAAAAATAACACAACAAAAAAATAAGGATAAATAATAGGGATATATGTATGTAAAAAAAAACTTATGCATTTATAATCAAAGATAAAAATAAAAAAAGGAATAAATTTTATACAACAAATATAATTCGTAGTCTTTTCTTTTTTTATCATAGTGTAATAAAAATCTATAGCATTTATTAGAACCTCAGAAATTGTTTATGATTTTTTCCCCGGGCTCTGCGGTTTCAAACTCTTCGCTGGAAATTCAGTTGAATTTATGAAACTTTAGACGTCAATCGACCGGCTAGAGGAATAAACGGACAAATGTCACGGCATCTCAACATTTCAAGAGGGTTTTATAGAGAACCAGAGGGGGGAAAGGGGAAATTCAACCAGACATACTTATATATAAATATATATATGTTTACTGTAATAATCATAAAATATGCCAAACAAGTTAAGGAAGTCTAAGAATAAAGCAAAAATTTATAGTCTAGCTAAGGGTTCAGTCAAAATCCAGTCATAAACAAGAAAATAATTTTGGAAAAGAAGAAAGTTTTTTAAGGAACTTTAATAACATTTTTATTTTTTAATTAAATTTAAAATAAAGCTTTCTCAAGAGAATTAAGAGAGTAATTTCTAAATTATTATATAAATTTTGGTAATACAAGTAAATTTAAAATTATGACTTTATCTTCAAGTGAAAAATTAAGCATAGATTTTAAAAAGGTTTACGAAAGTCATATTTACTTTATAAATGCTACAAAAAAAAAAAAAAAAAAAAAAAAAACATAGCTAAAAATTGAAGGAACAAATATTTAAAAAATACCTAAAGTTAAATACATACATTTTTTCTTGTATACGAATTCACTGTAATGTTTTCCATATAATTTCCTATATAATTTTTTTTTTTGGAATTCCAAACTGTTGCTCTGTCTTCCAACTGTCTTTGGGCCATGTCCAAAAAAAAGAAAAACAAACCCCACTTAACAAGCTCAATTTCAGTGACTGACTGACTGACTGACTGACTGATTGAATGACGGACAGCAGACTGGTCAGTCACCCCCCTTGTATGTAGAACCCTATCCCTTTCTCCCTCTCCCTTATCGCCGCCCCTGTCATAATTATAAAGTTTCTCTTCTTGAGCGCGTCTGCAATATTTGCATAAATTATTGTACAACAAACAATAATTCTCTTTTTTTTCTTGCATTTATTTTCCATAAAATGACGTTGTGAAAAATGCTGCAATCATTTTTTTTCTTCACCAACTTATTTTGTGTAGTTTTTTTAATGGTTTTTTTTTTTGTTTATTTTTTTCTTTGCATATCAGTGACGGAATTCCTGGAAAAACACATAGGCAAAAAAAAAACTGCGAAACTAAATAAAGAACACAAATATGAAGGCGAATAAGGCAAACAACAAATGCAGCGGGTGCAATACACTAAGAGAAAATATAGATTTGCGTACTTTTGGATTGAATATTTAAGGAATTTGTAATGTAAAACAGTTGCATTTTTAAAATAAACATTTTTAGGAATTTATGAAGTCTAATCTACATTTTTCTAATTTTAACTACAAAATTTGGATCCTTTTGGCTCAGTGCACTCACTGCAACTGCTGCAAAACGTCAACGTCAGCGGCCAGTGGGCAGTGAATATGAAACCGAGACAATCCCCGCCTACTCCTTTTTTTATAAAATGAAATCTCCAGTGTCAGCGAATATGCAACAAATGCAATAAGGAATTATCAACAAATTTGTCTTCACGAGAATTTTTTCAAAACCGAAGGAAGAGGAGGAGAGGCGACTCAAAAATGGATCAAGTTAAGCAACACTGGTCAGCAGTGTAGGAATTTCCCAAATACATTTTCTTATTTCGAAGGTTTTTTTCTTGTAAATATTTCATAATCATATAAGCTCCAAAATACAAAAATTGTAAGTTCCCAAATATTAATTTTCTTATTTTATTTATAAGTATTTTTAAATATTAAAATATATGAAAAATAAGGCAGACTATAACCCTTTTCTGTACATTTTTCCTCCCTTTTTGTAATCGGACAGTTAAGGGACAACAATTGTTAGGCTAATCTCATATTCTCCCTTTTGTGCATTCCTTTATCCCCCACGCATCAGAGAGATGCACTTTTCCCCCTACCCATTTTCCACTTTTCCACGGGGAAAGTGACCGCGGCGAAGGCTTTTGGACTGGTTAACACTTGATTAGTTGTGTCACCAGCAGCAGCAGCAGTCCCCCATTTCGTTTCTGCCTTTTTATTTTTCCTTTCTTGTTGATTTTTTTCTTTTTAGTATATCCTGCCAAGGACGACAAGGCCTGTAAAGCTGTCGCCTGTCTCTTTCGATTGCGCCTCTGTTTTTCATGTTACTGTCGGCATCATCAGCTCCCTCTCTCTCTCTCTCTCTATCTCTGGGACGCACTTCGACGACCTTTCATTATCTGTGCAGTCACCCCACCCACCGGCCACCCAACACGCGCCCCGCTGTAACCAAGTTTTGTTATTGTTGTTTGTGATCCTTTGTCAACAGGGGCAAGGCATTGTTGTCCTTGTTGTTGCTGCTGCTGCTGTTGTCAGCAAAGAGAAACCTTTTTTGAAAATTGCGTGAGTTAGTTGCAACATCAGAGGACAGAGAGAGGGGGGAAAATGGGGGTGATGACTGCAAGGAGATACTACAGCGGGCGAAGGCTGCATCAGCGACAGGATCAAAGGAGTCAGCCAGCTTTTTTTTGCAAATGCCTTCTTCTCGTTTTTGCGTACTTGTTTCTTTTTTTCATATCCTTAAAGGAACTCAATGGAAAAGGTATTTGGGTGTTATTATTTATTTAGTTTATTTTAATAATTTTTATTGTTTTACATTTGTAGATTATAAAATTTAATGTTGATACCAAAAGGAGAGGCTTTTGAGCTACATAAAAAAAGGATATGATATATTTAAAAAAAAATATATCCTGCCAATACCATTGTAGATATCTTAATAAAATGTCGATGTCTTTGGTAAATCGTATTGAAAATATCGAAGTTTATAGGGTATTCCCTAGGTTTTGACTGAAGCCTAAAAACCTTTCATTTCTTTTTATTTGTTTTTTTTTTTTTTGTGCGTTTGTAAGTTTCTTTCTTTTTTGCTTTTGCCTACTCTTATATTTTCTGTCGGTTTTTTTCTTCTCATATTTTCATTTTTCATTTTTTTTTTTTTTCATTTTTTTGTTAGAATGAACTTCCCTGCGGGTCGCAAAAGGAGAAGTGCGTCAGAAGTGCACTTCAGTTCAGCTGGCAGAGGGAACGCAATGTGCAACAAAAGTGTCCCGACTTGGTCCTTTCCTATACTACACCCCTTGTCCCTACTCCTCCCCAGCCCTTTGACGTCATCGTCTTGGGCTTTGCTGTCCTTTGTAGTTTCGCCGACTCGGTTCCTTTGGCATTGCCTACTTGTAGGCGCACTAAAATGCGTTTATGCATAATTTTGCAGAGGGTCCTTTCGCCCACCCCCCGCACCACCCCTCGTTTTGCCACTATTTTGAGCCTTTCACTTTGACATTTTCTAATTGCAGGCAGCACACCCCGGCTTTGCGTCATAAATTATTATTAATTATTTTACGAAGCCCCCAAACAACGTTCGTACACAACAAAAAATTAAGCAAAAACCAATTAGAGGTATTTTTTGTATAAATGTTTTCAAATCTGAATATTAATTAAAGTATATATCCAAGGAAAATGTGATATTATTTATGTTAATATTAAATATCATTAAATAATTTAGAAATCGTAATAAAAAAAAAATCAAATAAAAATCAATTTAAAAAGAAAACCCTTGAAAAACCTAAAGCAAGGCAAAAGGTTTTCCTAGAGTGGTTTTAGTGAGCTTTGAACTTTGTTTATTTCTAATATTTTAAATTTTAAAACTTTTATTATAATTTTGTTTAATATTTATCGATTAATACCGATATATATATAAATAGAAAAAAAAAGAAATATGTTTAAAGGAATTGAATTATATCATAAATACAAGAATCAAGATTGTATAGTATTTTTTTTAAATATATAATTTTTTCTTTTTGCATTCCCCTTCCTCCCCCCGCCTCCTGGACCCCTCCTCCTCTTCTTTTTGTGTGTTCCACATATCGATTGCATTTGGGTAAATGCCCAAGTGGCAAACCAAACACAAGATACGTCAAAGGGTTAAGGCGGAGAGGTATGGGGCTGGGGCCAGGGGGAGGGGGGATGTCGCCTAAAATGCGTGCTCAAGTGTGTGCGAAAAGAAGAAATCAAACACATACATATATATTATACATATATGTATGTATATACACACATGCACACACGCACAGGAAAAAGAACTCAAGAGGAATTAGGGGAAAAGATTATGTGGAGGAGTCCTACGCAAGTTTCCTTTGTGAGCCATTGGATAGGATACCCCACCACACTCGACGCCTCTTCTTTATATACATATATGTACACATATATATATTACCCAGCAAGTTGACGGGAGTTCAACAATCCAAAGGCAATTGGCATTAGGGAAAAGCTATTTTAATTTTAATTAAACAAAATTTTAATTATAATTTGGAAATCTTATTTAAAATAAGTTGGAAAGTAATTAATTTTGTAAAATATAAACTATAGAATATTTTTATCGTTTATTTGAGCTTTTATTAAATAAAATTTTAAAACTACTTGTCCTACTCATTTTTTCAATAAAAAATAAAAACCTCCTTAAGGACTCCCATAGCCTCAGAAAAGCCTCCTGATCACGTGCCCTGCTCGTCAGCTCCACAGCTCCGCTACCCTCGATTGACCATAAAATGGTGGCAGATGCAAAACGTAACCAAAAAAAAAAAAATAAATAAAATAAAAAACTAAGAAGACAAAAAAAAAAGATAAACTCATTTTGCAGCGGCGACAAGTGCGCGAAAAAGTCCCAAAAACGCACTGAACATGTGTCCCCTGTCCATCCGCTGGTTATATATGTATGTGTGTACGTGTGTGTGTGTGTGTGATGTATCCCCCTTTCTGGCCATATCCCTGGCTCCATGTTGTCCACACGGTTGTGTCGCGATGAACGCGATAAAGGCAAAAACGACGCCGGCTGCTCTCTCCGTCGGTGTCAACGTCATGTTGTTGTCGTCATCGTCATCGGGAGATAGGGACCGGGGAGCGGGGGGCTAATAAACTCAACCGCTAAAGTTACATATAAAAATATATATATATATGTATATCCTATATAAAAAAATATATATCCTAAAGAAATCCTGATTAAATTATGCTTTAATCTTAGTCCTTGAGTTAGTCAGAAATCTTGATTTCAGATTTTTCCAATAAGTATTGAGAAATATTTTGTTTCAAAAATATTCCAACAGTTAAATAATTGTAATAAACTGTTATACGAGGCTGATATTTAAAACATACTTTTTTATTGATATTTATTATATTTCTAAAAATATTTTATGAAATATTATTGTTCCTAAGAACTCTTGTAAACAAGATCAATTTTTTGGGATAAAAAAGAAAATTCTGACTTTTTGTTATGCAAAAATGTATCGCTATATATCCCACCTATGGCATTATCTTGATTACATTTTTCAATATGTAAGTGTATTTCGAAATTCGCTTTCCAATTATATATCCTTTTTTTTAACTACTTTTATTTTAGGCTAATTTTTTGTTGGCTTTACTTTTCGCCTGCTGCAGTCCGGAAGTGCGTGTAACACAGTGTGTGGTGCGGTGTGTTTATGTGCAGCAAATAACAAATAAAATGTAAAAAAAAAATAAAACAGAAAGGAATAAAGGAACACCAGACAAAAATGCAGCAACACGGAAAACGAGCGCGCGAAAAATGCCCAAAAAAAGGAGAGCTTCTTCCCTTCCGATGATGTTGATGATGATGGCTGATGAGCAGCAGAGACCCCTGTGACCCCCCACCCCCGGCGTTTTCCTAAAAACAAAATAAAAACAACAAAAAAAAAAAACATTAAAAAGTAAAGAACCTGGCGCGCGTTCCACTTCACAGGAGCAAGAAAGGGGTTCGCATCGAGTTTCGAGTCTGAATTTGAGTTTGAGTTTGGGCCAGGATGCAATTGCAGTCAACCCCGAAAAAAATCCAACTTCAACAGCAGCAAGAAGAAGCGACCGAATTGCCAAAAATTACCGAAAAAATGAAGGGACTGGGGAATATTTTGTTCCACAACGAAGTGGGTGATACCCTTAAAAAAAAGTTATTGAAAATTAATTAAGGAAAAAAGGGACTGGGGAATGTTTTGTTTCCAAAACAAAGCTGGTGTTACCCTTAAAAAAAAATACTGAATATTAATTAAGGAAAAATAAAATGCTAAAGGCTCAATAAGCCCAGAAAACTATATTTAAAAAATATCAAAATACCAAAATACTCTCCTAGAGAAAGGAGAAAATTACAAACAAAAAAAAAGAAGCGACAAAAAATTGCAAGCGATATAAAAAATACCCGAAAAAATTACACAAAAATAAAACCAAGCTGAAGAAACAAAACGAAAGAAGTGAAATATATATACATATACATAAATAAAATGTGAAGTGGCGGGTTGGAGGAGTGTTACTTCATTTCGTCCTGTTTCGTCCTGTTTAACCCTTTTTTCGCACACACCGAAAAATGCTTCACGAGCAAAACACGAAAATGTGTTACAAACCAGGGACTAAGACTCCAAGGGAATGGGGCAACCAGACAGACTGTGCTCTTTTTATATGTTATTATATTGGTTTTAACCTGATGTGTCGCGGGGAAGGGGGTTTCGAGTTCGGTCTGCGCGACGATTTTTTGGGTACGATTGTGAGGTGTTTTTTTTTTTGTAACTACCCAGAGAGACTGAGAGGTTTCTCTGGCCTGGAATGCAATTTTTTGGTTTCTTAAAATTTTGCTTTAGTTAAAAAGAATGCAAAAATTTGTATTAAATAATTTTCTATTCATTGACAAGTTCTATGGTTTATTTTTAAGTGTTTAAAATGTAAGCATTTTATGTAATTACAAAGTTTTCAATTATTTTTTTAGATCGAAAATATATACATATATTGAAATTATTACATTTTTGCCCCTTTCTTAAAAACAAAGAAATATCTGAATTTAAAAATAATTTAATAATTAATTCAATTAAAGTCCAATTAAAGAAAAAAGGAAGTTGGACAAATAAATAAGTAATAAGAATAAAATAGGATTGGTCGCTGCTAAGAAACACTTTTGGAAAAAATATATTATTAAATTTCCAAATTGAAATTATCGGTATTATTGAAATCGGTAATTATCCTACAAATTCTTAAAATCAAAGCAAAAACCCTTTAAAAGTACCAAATATTTTGGCTTTTAAACTTGAGGTTTTTTTTCGGGGGTGCACACACAACACACACAGCCCTCAGCTGCATTGCAGCACATCCTGCAGGGGGGGGGGGGGGNGGGGGGGGGGGGGGGGGGGGGGGCCAAAGAGGGATGTGGCTGTGTGTGTGAGTATGTGTTAAAATTGGGGCAAAACACACAAAAAAAAATATGAAAATAATAAAATAAAATCAAAATAAAAGCAGAGTGAAACAAGTAAGTTGAGGTTTATGTTTCTCAGTATCATCAGCGAGTGTGGAGGGTTATTTCATAAAGAATAAAACCCAAACTCCTTTTGTTTTTTGCTTTTACTTTCGTAATCTTGGTTTTATTAGTATGCAATATATATATATATATATTGCACAGACCACCCTACAAAGCTGGAACTCCCCCTCATTTAAGGTTCCCCTTTTATAACCAACTCCAACTTCACCTCCGCCCCTGTCTATGTCTTTTTTTTGGCAATAAGCTTTGGCTTTTTTTGTGTTTTTTTTTTTTTTTTTGCCGAAATGCCGCAGGGTTGTATTTGCATTAGTGCTCGATGCAGGCAAAGGACAGCTATGCAATTTTTACCCTCATTCGCATTAAAGTCTGTTTGATTTTCCTTTTTTTTAGGTATTTTTCGCTTGGTTTTTACGTACCCTTTTTTCTTGTATTCCTATATTTTATAGCTTAACTTTGAAGTGATGCATTTGATGGGGAAAATAAAAAAAACGGGGGTGTATGGGTTTCAGTGTTCAATTTTAAATGAATTCCTAATGAGCTAATGTCTGTGATCCATGAGAAGATTAGGTGTTTTATTTTTTTTAAGGATATATGATGCGTAAAGAAGATATATTTATAGTACTTGTATTATATTCTATTTATTTACAATATTTTGTTTTATATATTATATTAAGTATTTTAATAATCATTCTACCATTCCTTCATACCAATTTTTGCTTCCACTTAACTAAACATTATCTATGTAAATACATTTCCCCCTTAGAAAGCCTTTTTTTGTTCCTTAAAACCTTATCCCTTTTCGAGATCTTCCTCTTTTACTGATCGCTTAAGTTTTACCGAATTTCTGCCACCTGCAAAAATGGGGAAATAACGAAAATTTGTCGAAAATATAAATTGCATTTCACTTTAAATTTTCGGCGAGGCATTTCTTCAAAGGGACAACGAATCCCCCCTTTCCTGTGAGTTCCTTCCGATCCGATCCTTATTTCTTACTTCTGTTCCTGTTCCTGTTCCTGGGCCATCATTATCATTTTTGGCCAACTCTGTTTGTCTGACTACGCTTTACGCTCTAAATACGCCAAAGATAATCAGCGAAAACAAACAGACGGAGGGTCAGGTGTATAAATTGGACAAATATACATATATATTCATATATGTTTTCACATATCTCAACATATATCTATATATGTATATGTATATGTATTTGTGCATTTCAGAAACAAGGGGGAACTCCCTCCATGCCTCGTTGGCTTTACTGACATTTTTTTTGCATTTTTGTTCTTAATTTTTTTTATTTATTTTTTGTTTCCATTTCTGCACTCACATAGTCTTTTTTTTGGGTTTTTGGCTGTTTTTGGGGTTGGTTCTGTTGCGTCTGTTTAGGGTCCCAAAATCGTCTCGGGGGGAGGTTGAATAAAAATTATTACAAAAATAAGAAATAAAAACGGAAAGAAAGAAAAGCAACTGCTTAATAAATAAATATGCATATTTTTTGGGGGACAACCTAAACCATTTTTATAAACTAAATGTTTAAATGTATATTGAATAAATAGGAATAAATAGCATATACCTAAAAAGCTGAAATACACACAAAAAATTATTTTAACACTTAAAAATATAAGTTTTTTAAGAAATATGAATATTTCTCGAATTATAAAAATAGTACATATTTTATAAAATATACTTTAAAAGATTTATTGATTTAAAAATATAAATTCTTGGGCCTTTTATATATATAACTTATATATTAAGTTCAAAGATTAATTTATAATATTTAATTTTAATAAAAATATATTAACATTCAAACCTTAATAATGTAAATTGATAACATAAAATCTACAAATTTTAAAAATTTCAAAACTCTATCCTCTGGAAAACCCAAGTTCCTTAAGGTTTTCCTTCCTTAACCATAAAATTGCGTAATAAAAGAGCAGATGCAAAGCTACAAAAAAAAGCAACTGATGACGAAACCTGAAACTGTGAAAAAGAAAAAAATAAAAGCAAAACGAGGAAAGAGAGAAGAACCCAAGAAGAAGTGCTGCAGGAAGATGGAAGATGCTGGCGCAATGCGGTAGCATTGATTTAATCATCATCAATTATATGCAGCACCAAGTTAATATAATAAAAGCTTCTCGCCAGATTCCCCCCATATATCTCATGACTCCTTCTCCTTCCTTCACCTCATTCCTTCTTAGTCTTGCTCCCTTCTCCACCATTCTTCCCTCTTCCCCCATCCCTATAGTATATCTCTCAGTTCGAGTCTCTTTCCCTTCGCTTCCTCTTTTGGGGCCTTCAGAGTTGTTGGCGCTTAAATGCAATTAACATAATGACAAGCAACACTTGTGCGCATGCGCGCATTTCACTTTATCCACTGAAAAGAGAAGGAAATAGAGGGACTGAAAGAGAAGGAAACAGACAGACAGAAAGAGACAGAAATAGAACCCAGGAGCCACCGACAGTGGGCCCCTCTTCTGCTGGCTGTCAATAGTGCAAAAGATAATTATATCATAATTGATCTGTTGCTGTTGTTGTTGGTGATGGAAATGGGAGAGGGGTGACATGGGGGGAGGGAAATAAAAAAAACCGGTAGCCAAACCAGAAGAGACAAGGATCGTGGTGGCATTAAGCCAAAAGGGGGAAATACTAGAAACAAGGCAAGGGTATTTGGGGGGGAATACGAGAAACACGGAACAAGGGGAGGGGGGTAGGGAATACTAGAAAAGGGGGATCACACACACAAGATAGATGCAGGCCTTGGCTTTAACCTGACACTTGGCGAGCTCTTAAATGTGGCTCTAGGTTCTGCCACAATCGCTCATAGTGATCACTCAAAGGCGGGGGCGTTGGATACCTTAGACTCCTGATAGTTTTAACTGTAAATCGGGTTTGAAAAAAATTAAAAAATAAAAATATGTCAGGAGTCCAGATTAGGACAAGATCAACGGGAACTTAATGGTGCATTTATTTGGGAATTATTTTCTTAAAGCGTAATATTATTTAAAAAAAAATTCATTTCTTTTCATTTTCCACGAAATAGTCTTTTTAAATATTAAATTAATAAAATTTATTAATGGATAATATTGCATTTAAAAAAAATATTTACTATAAAATGTATTTAATTTTGCAATTTAAATATTTAAATAATTAATTCATAATTTTCCAGAATTTTCAACCCACTAAAAACAACAAATCCTTGCCTGTTGGCAGCTTTTTAAGCGTGCTACATAAAAATCCAGGACCAACATGCATATATTGTACACTTAATCATATAGAAAACGCAACTGTACCGTACACACACAATCACGCAGCTTAGAGGCTAAATTGCCAAAAAAAATGTATAAAACAACAAAAGAAAATAAAATAAATAAATAAAAATAAAATAAGTAAATAAATGAAAAATAAAATGAAAAATAAAAATAATAATAAAAGTGGAAAAGAAAAGAAAGAAGCTCAGGAACCAACAAAAGCTGCATAATCAACCTACCAAAAAAAAATAAAACAACAACAAAAACAAAACCAGCATAGAAGAAACAGCTTAAAATTTGAACCCCTTTTTATACTCATATATTTATACTCATACATACATATATATATATATATATTTCGTATGTGTATGTTTTTATATATATGTGAGTGTGC
Source organism: Drosophila mayri (assembly GCA_008042485.1). NCBI lineage: Eukaryota > Metazoa > Arthropoda > Insecta > Diptera > Drosophilidae > Drosophila > Drosophila mayri. Next base: position 86,540 of record VNJN01005227.1, on the reverse strand, counting down.
ATCGAGAGGTCCTTGCACAAAAACACACTCACACACACACAGAGGGAAAAAGTCCAGAAGCAGGACGGCGCTTGCACTTGGAAGGACAAGGGTTAAGGGGAAGGAGCTGCTGAAACGGTGGACGGCGCACACAATGGGGGGGGGGTTCAAGGGGGTGGCGGCGACTGCAGCAGAGCGTCTGATTAATTGAAGTGCGAGTTTCGGCGAAATGCGAAAACGAAAAGAAACGAAAAACGAAAGCGCCGCCAAATTACATTTGCCCCTCCCTCCTCCTCCTCCTCCTGCACCTCCTTCTACCCCTAACGACCCAAATGCCACACACCGCCCCCCTGCAACCGCAAGTTGCCTGCTTTTGCTGCTTATTTTCTTGCCCAAAAATACCCTTGCCAAGAGTTTAATATCTAAAAGGATATGGAGAGTATTTAAACTGTTATATATCCTAGCATAAAGAACGTTCAAAATCGGAAGTAAGGAATCTACTGTTATACTGTTATACGATATTAATTTTATTTTTTTATTTATTTATTTTTTTATTTATTTATTTCCAGTATTTATTCCAGGTTCCAGGTTTTATTCTTATTTGTCTTTTATTTTCAAGTATCTCTAATATAACTGTTATACCAATAGGGTTTTCTATGCTTTTAATGTATTACAAATTAATATTAAATATATAAAAACATATTTAAAGGGTATTTCATTCTTCAACTTTTGATACTCCTGCCTGATTTTCTTGTTGTTTTTACTTTTGCCATTGACGTCGCCCCCCTCTCTGTGCCTGTCTCTGTCTCCTGGCCTAGCCCCGTCTCGTTTCCCTTTTCTACCTTTCCCTTCCCTCTTTCTCTCTCGGTCGGTCGTCTGTGTCCTGGAACATTTAACGGCATTTTTCTTCCTTTTTTTCCGTTGCCTTGCACTTATTTTGTCAAATGCAAATATAGACGTTTATATATATATATATATATATATATATATGTACATATATATTTACATATTCTATATATATATATGCGCAGACAGACAGTAAAAATGAAAAGGAAAAACCGAATCTAGCCGAAAATAAAAAAGAGAAGAACTTGTTGAGGAAATCTAAAAATTTTGTTTAATTTGCTGCAGTTTTTTGGCCAAAACAGACGACAGACGATGTGGAATGGCTGAAGGGAGAAAGAGATGGGGAGAGGATATTGAATCCAGCCGGGCGTATGCGTAATATTTTTGTTATACGTATGTAGTTCTTTTTATATTGGGCCATTTGCCGTCTGGATTATATTGATTTGTCTAGACAACGGCAAGCCAAGAGCCAAAAATCGGTTTGGCTGGACAGATATATATATATATATACAGCTTGGCTGTCTGTATAAAATATTAAATATTTATAGTTTTTTTTTTTCAGAAAAATATTTCTAGAAATTTAACAGAGAATTTATCAGTGTAAAGCCAGTGGGGAATTAAATGCGACTTTAAAATTCAGTAACTATGATTTGAATATAAGCTTTTAAATATATATATAAAAGGGAAGCTAAGAAAATGTATCGAAATATATAAAGAACGAGATTTAAAAACTGTGAGTTTTGTATTTTATCTAATTAGATTAAAAATAAAGCTTAAAAAAAGGATTTAAATACATGTTATAATATATTATTTTAAACATTTAAATTGAAATTATTATAAATATTTAAATTAAGATATAAAAAATACTTAAACCATTTTTAAATTCATGTATACCTTTTTTGTTCAAATTAAAATGTTATTTTCGGTTTAAATTCAATTTTGTTGATGAAAAGCCCCACCTGGGACTTTTAGTTTTATGTTTAACCCTTAACCATTCTCTAAAGATATACTTTATTTTATATAATAATATATAAGATATCATGTGCAATTTTTCAGCACATTAACTGCCATTAATCACAAGGTGGCTCAACTCACTCAAACAATTACCAGCATATAAATATTTAGGCTTAAGAAAGAACATACCCCTCTTCTGCCAGCATAATTATGTTCCCTTTTTTTTACCTTTTGGCCATTTTTTTCAATTAATGCTGCTCAAAATGTATACGAGAGAATTCGCCAACAATGTTGCACCTTATTCAATTCAAAACTGAAAAAAGATGCACAAGCGAAAGAAAAAAACGCACGCAAGCCATTAAAAAAAAAATAGTAAAAAAATGAACAACAAAAAATACTATAAAAAATAGGAAACAAAACAGGCTGACTTGAGGTACTTAAAACACCCGAGACCCCATAATGAGTTAATAATTTCAGCCGACCGACCGGCAGTTGCTCATTAGTTGCACTCACACACACACTGGGGGCAAAATAATTAGAAAAAGAAAAAAATAAAACACACACACACACACTTACTACATATAAATGAAAACTGTAGCACATAAAAAATATGAAGAAGAAACCGCAGTAAGGCAACGCAATTACGTGTATTGTAATCAATTTTTATTTTTGCAGCTAAAAATGTAACTCAGAAATTAAACGAAAATTTAAATGGCCCAAAAGTTAGTGTTGAAAATCAATTTCAGAGGCCTGCGCCCGTTTTTTTATACTTTTTTTGTATGTTTTTTTTTTTTGTAGTTGCAACAAAAAATAAATCAAAATCAGAGAAACCACTTGGCTGGGGGAATGATATTACTTATAAATATTTATAATTGCAATAAAATTGCGAGACAGCAAATGTGGGAATGGGTCTAAAATAACAAAAAATACAAAATAAGGTAACAGAGGAGGATCGGATCGGTAAGCTAGACAGTGCGTTTCGGTGTGCTAAGGCTCGTGTTATAGTTAATTGATATCTTCTTATATTTCTCTAGAGTCTAGACCTTTACTTGATGAAGACTTAAAATTAACAAGAAAGTCTGACAAAATGAGAGAATTTTTCATGTAAATATAGAACATTTTTAGAATTAAAGACTAATGAATAATAAAGACTAATAAATTCAATAAACTTTTTATTATTATGTATAAATATTTTTTCTTAATTTCCACTCTTAAAAATTGTATTTTTTTTCTTCATAAGAATTTAATTTCAAATAAAATCAAATAACTAGCTTGAAAAAAAATATAAGTATATAAAATAGCGATGACAAAGCGCCTCTGCTGGCGCCGGAAGTTCCGCCAAGTTATTTTTTCCGTTTTTCTAAAACTGACTTGGCATTTACTTAATATTCTTTCTTTCTTTTCTTCTGTTTTTTATATTTGCCAATTAATTGATTGACTTTTACTTTTTTTTTTTTTTTTAATAATTGCAACTTTTTTTATAATTTTCTTTCTGTTTGCTGGCCCAGAAAAATGCATTTCCATTTTGCATATTTGATAATATTCAGCAAATTTCCCTAAAAGTGCATCCGGTTTAGACGGAAAGTGAGACGCCAAAAAGAAAATGTAGAAAAAATCTGATTCATTAAGCAAATATCTGAATTAATTTTTTTATGTAAAATTTTTAGGTATTATTATAATAAAATGTAGAAAAATATTGAAATATAGAACAATTTTTTCTAATAGTTTTAATTTTATGAATTTGCTGTTTTATATTAAAATATTTAATGGATTACAATTAATTTATGAATAAAGAATTAAACATTCAATGCATTTTTTATATTTTTAAGAATATTCTAGAAAACACTTTGTGAATTTTCTAAGAATGAGCATATGAAATATTTTGTAAATTATTTTCTATATTTATTTCCCCAAGAAAAATATTCAACATTCCCTACAACCTTTTACTCTTAATTCTTATAATTAAAGTCCACTTAATTTAAACTTTATAAATACAAAAAAACTTCATTTTGTTTCTACCTGACACTTTCCCTTCCTCACACTTGGCACTCTCTTGGCCACTTTGGCCATTTATGGCTAAGCCAAGTTAACACTTTTATTATCAAGTAGCACCTTATGTTCGATTTCAGCCTACGCACACACTATATACACCTAAACATATATAATTTTTAATGCAAAAACAAACAAAAAAAAACTGAGAAATAAGTTTAAAAAGTTGATAATTTTTGTAGCTTTTTTTAAAGGTTTTTTTTTTAACTCACCATAAACGCCAAACACCGCAGTTTCAAGACGTTGTTCTCGTTCTTGTTGGTGTAATTGTTGTTGCTTTTGTTATGGATGAATTTGTTGTTGTTATTTGTGTTGTTCTTGTTGCACTTTTGGCTTGCATTGAATTGATTTTGGATTTGATCAGAATTCCGCCACACTTTGTTTTATTTTGTATTTGATTCGCACAAAATGTTCACTTGGAAAAAATTGTTTTCAATTTTGGTTTGTTGGTGTTGTTTGTTGTTGTTTTAACAAAATCAAATTAAATTTAAGTTTTTGTTTTTTTGGTTTTTTTTTTATTTGCTGGTAATAAAAAACACAACCTTACAGCATGCCGATAATGGGAAAATTATATTGTTGTTCGTTTGTTGTTGTTGTTGAAGGTTATGGGGAGAGAAATGAAATGTTTGTTCGCTTCGTCGAGGCACTTGCCAAAAAAAAAAACAATTTTTTATAGAGAAGAAATAACACACACAAAATAATTCAGAGAGGGTTCGCTTCGTTTTAAAAATTGAGGCCGCAAATCGAAAGAGTTGTAAGTTTCTCTAAAGTTGTTTACAAATAGTTGTTGTTCACACACACACACGTCGGTTTGTTTCATTTGGTTGTTGATGATGTTGTTGTGGTTGTTCCTGCTGGTGTTGTTCCGTCTTTTGTTGTTGTTTCAGTTGTTGTGGCTTTTGTTGTAGATTTAGTTGTTGTAGTTGCAATATTAGTTGGTGTAGCTGATGATGCCTTTTTTGTTGTGGTTGTTGTTGCATTGTTGAAAGCAGCCGAAAAAAAAAACGTTTTCTTTGTAGGGACTTTTTTTTAACTTTTCTTTGCCTTGCTTATTTATTTCCCCATTTATCTTTCGCTTTCATTATTTTATAATAATATATTTATAAAACATTTTTGTTGTTGCTGGTTGCTGTTGTTGTTGTTGTGTTTGAGTTTATGCCTGCAATAGGATAATGATATTTAATAGATTATATAAAAGTAGGAACTTGCTTAACCGACGCTTCAGCACCAGAAAAAAATGCAAAAAAAAAGAAATAAATAAAGGAACGGCAACAGATAGTTAAAAGTTAAGAAATATAGTTTTAGACGTAGGTTGTTCCTTCACCGTTATAAAACTCACAACACACGAAACGCGCGCGCAAAATGTCCTGACTGTTTTACTGGATATATTTTGGACTTAACAAAAGAAATATATACATATATAAATCTAATAAATGTATTCAAAGGATTCGAAAATATTAAAACAACTATAAGGTTATTTATTTTTTTAGTTATATCCGTTTTCAACCAAAATAAACACGAACGAACGTATGAAAGTGTCTGCAAGAACTGCAATCGCATCGCGTGTGAAATCTCTGCGAAAGTCCAAAGCCGACAGAGCCAAAAAAGCATGGCCAAAACCCCAAAAAAGCCCAAAGAGAATTTTGCGCCGAAGGAGAGCGAGCGCCAGAAGAAGCAGCAGCAATAGCGACAGCAGCAGCGCAGCGCAGCAACGTCAACAGCGACAGCGACTGCAACGTCGGCCACGAACTCGGCGCTTCGTGCTCTTTCTTCTTTTTTTCTTTTTGTCCTTTTTTTTTCTTTTTGCAGTTCGCATGGAAGATGACTATTTCTATGTGTGTTTGTGTGTGTGCCGGTATTGGTGCTAAGAGCGCCGCACGCGCTTCGTGGAAGAGCAACACAAAGGAAAACGCAGCGACTGCAGCTTGAGTTCTTTTCTAGCTCTCTCTTCCACTCGCTGAAAAAACAAATGCAACTCAAAGGCAACGCTCTTTCACTCTCTTTGGAGTGGACAATGCGGCGTATGCGTAATCTAGCCGAAATGCAACATATCAAAGCGAAGGGCCAAGAGAGAGAGAGAGAGAGAAAGGGGTGGTGGGGGGCAGGAGGAGAGGGGATTTTGAAAAACAGAATTTAGTCTGCCATATGTTAACCACTAAAACTGAATAAAATCTTTATTTACAAAAACTCGAATTTTTTAGTTTCTTGTATTTTGGTTAAAATTTTATATTTTGAAATTTGTTAATAAATTATTTATTTTTTTCAATAAAAACTTTTATTATAAACTTTTAACAGCACAAAAAATCCTTTAAAAATTTTTAATTATTTCTCTTTTATTATATTTTAAAAGAATAATAATTTGGCATTCAAAAAGTAATAACAATTAAAAGTATTTTTTACATAAAGAAACCAAAGAAACACCAAACTTTTTAAATTAAAATATTACACTTTTTAAATAACAAAATAAATTAAAAATTGTCCACGTTCTCAAAATCCGCACAACTTTATTTTTATAGTTTTTTTGCGGGTTAATTATGGCTTAAAATCTGTTGAAACACTTATTTAAAAAAAGGATAAGAATTGATTTCTTAATTTGCCAAGAAATTTGTATAATTTATTTAAAAAGAAGTTTCCTAACTTTAATTAATTCAAATAATAATAAATTCATTTTCCAACATAAAACTCCCCTCCTTAGACTTTTCACATTTTTCCGTCGGCACTTAGTAGACGGTTTTAACTTTTTCTAACTAATCAATATCCTTTTTGGCTTGAATATATTTTTTCATCATTATATATTTAATAAGTTTATATAATTGATTACATTTGTTAAATGTTTTCTCACTTTTCTACGTGAATTTCAAATATTAAAATTTTGTAAAAACAATTCAAGCCTTAGAAGTAATCCTTTTGGAAAAACATTAAAAGCTTTGAAAACTTTGTTTAACTACTTCATTTTAGGTAAACCCAAAATTTGTATAAAAAACTTGTATTAATAAAATATTTAGTTATATAAAAAGCTATATATTTTTAGTAGTGATAACGATGAGATTTTCAATTATCCTTAAACTAATTTTCTATAGGATTTCTGGCCATTTTTAATTTAATTTTTGATTATATTTAAATCAAAGTTTTTAACACAAATAAAATTTATTTAAGCACAATTACCAAACAAATTTTTAAAATAAATTTCAATTTCTTTAAATTATATTAATTCTTAAAATTCTCCAAATTCTGTTCTTTAAATACTTAAAATTCTTGTAATTCCTAAAATTCTCAAAGTATTGAAAATTCTTGAAATTCTAATAAATAGTTTATTCCACTTTCCTAACACTTTAAATGATTTATTTCTCACTTGTCCTTTAATATAATTTTTAATTTGTAATTTGTGTATTCTAAACCAATTTTTTAACAATTATATTTAAGTTAATCAAAAATCGTTTAAAGAAAGGTTTCACACAGTTTTTAAAACTCCTCAAAGATTCAGAATTTTAAAGCTTAGATTTGATCATACAGTTGATCTTAAGATCTGAAGACACTTCAGAGAAAAACACTTAAAAATTTCCAGACAAAAATCCTCAAGTAATATGATTTTGTTTTTTTTTTTAACACTGATAAACACTGTGTTTTAATATATTTTTAAATATCTCCAAAAAATTCTGGCTGCAGCTTTCACTTTTTCAGATATATTCATTTATTTTATGTTCAGAAGGAAAAAAATAGAAACAGGATTCAGCACCAGAAAAAAAAACATTTATGTGATTATTTACGCGGCGCGAATGTGCAATATTTTTGTGGGAAACTAAATTAACAAATTACTTTTGATTGAAATTATATATTATTTTCTGTTTTCCTTTTTTTTAAGGGAATTTTTATAAGTTGTATGGTTGGTGTGTTGTTGTGATTGCTGTTGGTGTGCTGATGTTGTTGTTGTTTCCAGTGGTTGCAATTTGAAATTGTTGCTGCTTTATTTTATTATCATAATTATTAACTATTTTTTACTTTTATATTTGTAATATATATATATTTTTTTTTTGTTTAGCCGAGACAGAGAGAGAGAGATTGGATATTCTTCCGCGAATTGCGTACGAACGCGACAACGTGCGGATCTGTTATGATTCAATACGTTTTCGATACGTTTCGTTTCGTGAACGTTTCGCTTACGTTGCCGGACACCAACACACACACCAGCGCACACATGCACATGCACACACATCCAGTGCCCTCCCTCCCCCCCCCACACACACAAGCACACTCACTCACTACTCAACTACAACGCAGAATGCAAAAAAAAACTAAGTTCAGTCGCAAAAAGCGACAAAAACTCCACTCCACTCGAAACGTGAGCTTCACTCACTCACTGCGCGAACTCCCCACCACACACACCTCGGTGCTACTCCTACTTCTACTACTCCCACCCCCTCCCTTCTGCACGACCTCCTATAGCAGAGCAAAGAGTGCAAAACGCATTTTTGCATGTGTGCGCGCTGCGCTGCCGCAGCTGGCAACGGCTAGATGCCGACGCCGGCAGAAGCAGCTCTTGCAGTTTTTGTGGCAAGTACACTCATTCGCTCTCTCACTCGCCTTGGCTCTTTCTAAACGCCCCAAAAAGCCAAAAGACAGAGGGAGAGAGAGGAAAGAGAGAGCCTAGAACTTTGAGTGGATTCACAAGGAAGCGAACTATTTTCAAGATCAGATTTTAGTGGGGGGCTAGTTAAACATAGGTAGAGTAAACATATATTTTACTTATTGTTGGGAAGCTAAGAAATTTTTTTTCTTGAAAAGATTTATTTAAATTTTTAAAGCGGAATAAGTTTCTAATTTTCAAATTTTTAAGGGAATTTTTTAAGGATTTCTTTCTAGGGAAAATAGACTTGAAAAATCAATTCTAACTTTCCTTTTTTGAATACTATTTTAAAGATTTTTCAAGAGAATTCATAAATAGTTCATTTTTTAGTTTTAATGTTTTAATGTTTTTCAATGAAATGGAAACCTCTTGTTATCCAATTTTTTTAAATAATTTTTTTTTGAATAAATAATAATTCAAGTCTAATTTTTTATAAGAACACATAGAAAGATTAAGTAATATAAGAAATAATCAAAATAAATAACCATATTTGTTAAAAAAGGATCAAAAGATTTTTTTAATTCTAATAAGAATAATATTTTTAAAAAATTCTATAATTTTTTTAAAGCAACTTAAGTGTAAGTTTAAAATTTATTATTTCAAAATTCGTATGCAAAAGATGAACAAGAAAATAGTTCTATAAAGAATTAAATTAATTTAAATAGATTATTGAGGTATAATACAAAAAAAGCTTGTCAGTTCCGATTTAAATTATCTTTTTATATTAAGCAACAAACTTTAATTGGAACAAAAAAAATATAACTTTTTAAATTATTTTAAAAAAGGCAACAAGTAACTAAAAAACTTCCTTAAAAAATCCACATAAAAGTGCAGTTTTTGTTAAATATTTTTGAAATATAAAAGTTACTATTAAATATAAATTTCAACTTAAGAAAACACTATTAATTTCTCGTATATTTTCCTTGAGGATCCAAATTAATCTTTTTGGGCACTTGAAAGTATATTTTTTGATATATTTTGTACAGCTTTTTTTTAGTTTTTATATCACAGGGAGAAAAGAGAAAGATTTTGGGAAAAAAGACAAGGAGATAGACTTTTCCGGTGACGATCTGACACTAAAAAAAAAATATGCAGAAAAAAGACGATCTTCCAGCAGAGAAAGTAAAGCTGATTTTATCACAATTTGTATTTTTTTAGTTAGGGTAAAACAGAAAAAAAATGATTAAAGAAAAGCCACGAATGACGGAATTTTGTGCGGAATTTTCGATTTCGTGTGTGAGCTTTTTTTTAGTTTGTTTTCTGGATTTTCTATTTATTTTTTTGTCTAGTTTTCTTTGCGTATTTTGTTTAAAATTTTTTCTAGTTTTTTCTTTCGTATTATTTTCAGGTAAAAATTATATTTAATTTTTAGTGGAAAAAAAATATTCGCGATTTTTGAAGCGCTGCGATTCTCTTGCGCTTTCTGCACTCACACACGCGAAGCGACGAGGAGCAAACGAGACAACCGAATGAGCAGACCAACTGACTGAGAATTTTTGCGAATTTTTTGCAACAACACAAAGCCGCTGCTGCTGCTGGCAGAGCGGCCAACGCCAGCAGAGGCTGGGCTCCAAACAAAAGCAAACCAAAAAATACAAAATCAAAAAAAGGAGAAACAAAAAAGAAAGATGTGTTGGGAAAAAAGTAAAAACTGAAAAAAGGCAAAGAAACTACACTCACACACACACGACTTGCATTGGTCAGAGTTTCAAAGTTTTTTCGGGTGAGAGCGAGAGAGCAAGAGAGATCCCTCGCATCCCGTTCGCACGCTTTGCAACATGTTGCTAGCCGGCCGCGAAAAAGCCACGCACACACAACAAAAACCCAAAGAGAGCAGCGGGGCGGCGAGCGCGAGCAGCATGCGAATTCTTCTTTGCCTTGTTGCGAATTCTCTTTCATTGCGAATTTTTTTATCAGCTCACTCACACTCTCCCGCACACAAATACACCTGCGTTACCGCCGCAGACGCTCTTTTAGCCGCTATCGCCCTCCCGCTTGTCTTTCACTCGCTCGCTCCCTGTCTCCCTTTCTCGCGCGGAGAGATCCCCTTAGTTTTTTTAGTTATATTTTCCTTTTTTTTTTGTTTGGTTTTTGGTTTTTTTGCACACATTCAACAACAACAAAAGCAATATAACAAAAACATTTTGGCGAAAGAAGAGGAGCAGCAAGAGGGGCAAAAAAGATAACTTGACAAGCTTTGAGTTAAAACAAAAAAATAGTAAAAAATTGATTTGCCTAAAAAAATTTGCGCGCTTCTTTTTGGGAATTAGAGAAACAGAGAATTGATTAATCGCATTTCTATTTCGCCGATCACTGATATATCCAGATCAATATTGGGTTCCCAAATTAGCATAATCCCTTGTTGTTTTTTTTTTGTTTTTAAAAGATAAATTAAATAAATTAAATATAAAAAATAATTACAAACGAATCAGTTTATTCTATTAAATTCCTAAAACCAATGTTGGAGTATTCAAAAGAAATTAACAAACTTTGATTTTTGTTTAATTTTTTATAAAATAAATATATATTATTTCTTGTTTTCTATTTATTACCATTTTTATTTTTATCTTTTCATTTTATTTATTCCCATTTATTTATTGATTTATTTAAAAAAGCTCACTAATATTTTCAATATTGTTTAAATAAAATTTAAAAATAGTAAAAAAAATACAAAAATAAATTCTTATAATCCTTATTTAAAATTTTTTCTAATCTTTAGTTAAAAAAAAAACTTCAGACAGTTTTATAGCCACTTCTAGAACGCTTTTCATCCCCTAAAAGATCGCCGCAGTTGGAAAGCCACTGCGCCACCGATCAAGCCAACGGCTGCCAAACTGTAAACGCAAAGCTTTTTGCTTGGGAAAAAGGAGGAAAAGAAAACAAAAATCGCTTAACAAAAGCCACCCACTTATCAACACCCCCTCACCACCCACCCGCCCTTTTCCATTTCCAGTGTTTTGTTTTTGTGTTTTCCTTTTTTGCACTTTTATCGTTGGTTTTATTTTTATTTGCGAATTCGTTGTTTGCTCAATAAAATCGAAAATGCGAAAGCCAAAATATACATATATAAAAAAAAACAACAAAATAGATCAAAAAATAAAAGAAAAACGCATTTAGGTGCAGGCGGCGGGGGGTGTGATTCTAGGACTTTTCTGTCTGCACGCAGTCGCCACACAGACACTTGCACATGGGAACACTCGAATAAACTCTGTGTGTGCCAGACATTGACTTAAAAAAAATACAAAAAAAAAAATAAAGAAAAAAAAACAAAAAATATACGAAAAACGGCGACAACAACTCTATGCCTATGTTGCACCACCAGCAACCGAAAAAAAAACCCACACACAGCCGACAGGACGCAATTTTCCACCCACACACACATACAGGCACGCAGACAGGACTTCAACTTCGTCCCTTTTCGTTCGTCCTCGTCCTCGTCCTCGTCGTCGTCGTTTTCTTCTCCTTCTGCATCTTGATATATTTTTTGTGTCTGCTTCTTTTTTGTTGGCCCTGCGTTGCCAAGGGTTTCCTTTGTTCCTTCAGCCGCCCGAAACCACCCACCGAGATCCCACACCCCAAGGCCGCGTCGACCCCAAGTCTGTTGCACTCGCAAAAAGGACGCGAGCGACCCCAAAACAAGGACAAAAACAACAAACAGAAGCGTTAAGTTGGGAAAAGGGGGGAGGTGGGAGGGGGATGGAGGGAATAAGGGGCCAGGACATCGAACTCCGGGATACCCTTCTTGTTGAGAAATTGTTGTTGCCCCTAGTAAACCCACTTAAGTCACTTATTTCCGTTTTTATACCTATTGATTTCAATTGTTAATCTAAAAACAAAATTTAATTAAGACTTAGTTTGGTGTCCTGGCCAGCCAGGACTCGAACCCTTGAGCGACACAGTTTGCAAGCAACTGAGGTCTAAATGTTTTTTTTTAGCTGAATAAGATAAATTAATTAAATACAAATTAAGTATATTTAATAGTAATAATAAATATAATTATAATATTTATATTAATAAAATTACTTTTTTAGCTTTTTAGAATTTTAAAGTTTAGTTTAATATTTAGATTTAATTTAGAACGCCAAGAATGTCAATACCAATTTTACGAGTTACAGCCTTTCAAACACCCCGCCAAGGACAGGACATGTCTAAATCGATTCGCCTGCTAAGGCTGATCAGGAACTCTCAAAGGGTGGAGAGGGGGTCAAAATACCGTTGTATCCTAAGGATAGCGGGTGTAAGCACACAACAACAAAAACAACTACGGGTATAATGACTAACGGATACTTTTTGCCTCGCGTTTATTTTTTTGTTCGTCCTTTTCGCTTGTTGTTTTTGTTTTTGCTTGTGCGTCTAACCCTCGCCTTTCACCAACAACACCCTCACCCCTCCCCCATCAACCCAATGAGCTTTCTTTTTTTTCGGAAAATCACTTGTTCCTGCCCTTCGACAGCAACAACAAAAACAAACAAACAAATAAAGCAGCAAAAAGGAAAAGCGGCGCATCTTTTTGTTTGTGTTTTTGCCTTATTTGTTTTGCTCGTTTTGTTCGTTGCGTTTTTTTCAGACTCAAAGAGCGCAGCGCCTTTTCTTTCTCTTCGACTCTCTCTCACTCTCTTCCACTCGTCCGTTCTTAAAACTCTTTGGTTGCATTCATGCTGCAGGCATAGAAGAGTGCTAAGAACTCTGATTGGCATTGTTGCTGGGAACATGTTCTCCTTTGGCAACATGTCCCTAAAGTGTAAATTGAGTTGAAATTGTAAATTGTGGGAAAATTAGAAGAAAGTTTTTGGAAGTTTTAGAAAGAAGAAGAAATTTTCTTGGAATTTTCAAGAATAGAAAATTAATAGTTATCCTTTTTTAAGTTATTTCCAAGGAAAAATTAATCTATTTTTAAGTTACTTGAATTTTATATAACTAGAAAAATATTAAAATGTGTTTTTAATATAATTTTTAAAAATAAATTTTTCAAAACTATTTATTTACTTTCAAAAATTTATTTACAATCACTTTTGAAAAAAAAAAAACTTTTAAAATATCAAACCCCCTCAACCCCCTTTTTAGATCGAATTTTTTATAAATAAATAATGTACATAATATAATTGTAATATAATTTGCTTCGTTTTCGTTTTCTATAAATAATAAAATTCCGTAGAGTGCGAAAATTATTAGCCATTTCAAAATTTTTACAACCCTGTAATAAAAAACAACAACAACAAAATAAACGATGGAAAAATAAACCCCTAGAAAACTACGCCATGTTTGTTTCTTTTTTTTTTGTAACTATGGCAGGGAGTCTCTTATTGTCGGCCATTTAAAAACAAATGGATTAAGTTGAAAGATAAAATAACGGGAAATGAATTCTGATTGAACAGAAAATAAATTAGAAAACTGTGTGAAATAAATGTGTTTCTTATTAATTTACTTTGTTGTTTATTTGTTTAATGAGAATCAAAGGGGAAGACTAATTTCTGCATACTTTTATTTATGGAAAATAATATAGCTTTTTAGTAGGAAAAAGAATATTAATTTGATAATTAAATAAATGTATCAAAAAAAACGTTAAGAATGCCATCTATCGATCATTGGAAGTATTACAAAAATAAATTCTGTTATTTGTTCAATTTTCAAAATTAACATCATACAAAGATTTTAGAGAATATATGAAAATATAGGTTGAAGGAAAATCAAGAAGTAAAATTAAAAAAGTCAAAAAGTAAGTTAAAACATTTGTTTTGTGTGTTTCCAAGAAAAAAGTAATGGAAATCTTAAATTTTAAAAGAAAATGTTTTTACTTTTAGACTAAGAAAGAAAACCCTGAGAATCCTCCCCTCCTCCCACAATGCCCTTTCATCACACACAGCCCCCCGCCCGAACCTAACTCTCTTTCAAAGATCAGCTGTCGCAGTAAAAAGTTAGCCATAAACAAACAAAAAAAAAACATAAGGAAAAACTGAAACATGCACTAAAACAGCTGCATTTGAAGAGCAAATAAAGGTCGCCTGCCCCTCGCTCCCACACACCCAGTCACGCCTCCCCCCTATCACCCACCCACCACACACATCGATTTGGCTGCGTAAGGAAAGGCAGCGCAGTTGCAGCAGAGAGGCAGGTTGCTCGTTCTCGCTCTCGCTCCCACCTCCCTTGCAACCGCGCTCTCTTTGCCGCCACCGACACCGACACCGCCACCGCCACCCACTCACTCCCTCTCGCTCTGGCTTGTGGGCTGGGTTTAACTATCGTTGCCCAGCCTAAAAACAGAGATCGCACATGTGTGTGCGAGTGTGCGAGATAAAAACAAACAGCAACAGCTGCAAAAAGGGCAACAACAGCAAGGCAGCCATATGCATAACACACTAACGCTCGCACATGCATAGGCCGCAATGCAATCGAGCGAATACGAATGATAAATAATGTGTGTAAGAGCGAGTGAGAGGCTCGGGCGTTTTTGTTGCTGTTTTTTTAGTTTTCTGCCTTTTGCGCTGTTTTTGTTGTTGCCCTCTTGTGCGTCCATTGGGCATTGCATTCGATGTGTGTGTGTGTGTGAGTGAGAGTGCCAGTGTGTGTTCGTTCGGACAGCCTCTCTTTTTAAAAACGCATAAATGTTGATTACACCAACAAAAAAATTGACAATTTGTTGTTGGTTTGCTGTTTCATTTAGTTTTTTGAATTTTTCTTTGCCCGTTTTTGTGTTTGTATGCATTTGTTTCGTTTCTGCCCGACTTTTAAATATTTCACACTTTCCCACTCTTAGACATAGTAGTAACAGTAGTATGAAAATTTTCAATAGAAATAAAAAATGATTAAAAAATTAACAAAAAGATAATACTCACAAATATCACATCAACTTTTAGTTAAATCAGGTATGAGATATAACGGTAACGAACGGCGTAAACGGGGGAAAAAAAAACACTGAAACTGCTTACATTTTCACTTAGCCTGGCACACACACAAAAAATAATAAAAAAAATAAAAAACAATAAAACTTAATATTTCACATCACTTGGGCCAGGCACACACAATACATTTCACATTTTGATCTGGCAAATACACATGAAAAAAAATTTAAAAAAACAATTCACATTTTCTTCGCGTCGTCGCGTCACCTGATTTGTTGTTGCAACCTGCAGATCGGGGCATTTACAGATTTTTTCCGCCACTGAAATTCACCAGCATTTTGTTGTTGTCGTCAAGTTTCACAGATCTTTGCAAGCATGCAAATGGCGGTCGGAGCGAGTTGCTGAGACTCCTTGCGACAACACCATAACGGGACTAATTGCAGAAACTGAAAAAAGAAGGAAAGAGGCTTAAAATTACAAAATAACTAATAAAAACTTAAGGTAATACCATTCTTAAGGGATATGCAGTGCCGTTTTCTCAATTCTTTAATCAAACTCCAACAAATTCGCCTTAAAATCACATTTTTTTGTTTTCAAGGTGCATGTAGTTGCAGGTACTGAAAAAAGAAAGAGGCTTTTACTTACTCAACCAATATTATAAACTTGAAGTAATACCATTCCTGAAGTAAATGCAGTGCCGTTTTCTTATTTCTTTAGTCAAACTCCAACCAATTCACATTAAAATCGTAATTTTAATGCAATTTAACGCAGCCCCGCCAAGTTTCGACCAAAATGCGGACAGCTTGCCAAAAGCAAAATGCTAGAAACGCTGACGTGCATCGTGTCGGCAAGCTCATTGCTACGAAATCAAGCACTTTTGACAGCCGATAAGCGTTAGTGTTGTCGAGAATTTTACGTTTTTACTTAATAACCAATTAAAAGTTCTTTCTAAAAAGCACAACCAACTTTAAAAACGCATGATTTACATTAACAGTTTCTAAAGAAATAACAATATCGATTAATTTAACGCAATTGAATGGAAAAATCGTTAAATAAAAATTAATATTTCCAGTTGCTGCGCTCTGGCAACCCGGCTATTCTGACATTGCCGCTCTCACGCACACAACACATGCATAATCTGGTCACACGTACGCGCGCACACAAGCAAAGGGCGAAATTTTTTTCAATTGTGTTCGACATTCATAATTTTTTGTGGTGGAGCTGCCTGCATAAAAAAAGCGAGGAATTAAACAAATAACTAACCAAACTATAGAACCAGATACGCAGAAAAATCACCAATAACTTGGCGCCGCAACGCTGTGAGTTTGTGTTAATCAACATTTTCATATTATAGAGAAAAATCAACAAAAAAAAAAGAAGTTCAACTCGGTGCGAACAACAACAAAATGCAGGAGAAGAGGAAGCAGGAGTAAAATTTAATAAAGATATAGAAAGGCAATCGGAAGGCGAAGAAAATCGAAGAAAAGTGTAAAAACTCCGATTTAAGGTGGAGTTATTGTTGTACAACGAAAAAACTGATAAAACGTTCAAAAAATCTGCTGTCCAAGTGGTGTGCATGTGTTTTTTTTTTTTGCCATTGTAAGCGACTGTGTGTGTGTGCATGTGTATGGTATGCAAGAAAACAAGAATTTCTGCATATTAGTTAAGAAATCCAGCAGGCTCTTTTGTTTAAACTTTAAACTAAAGTTTGACAAAAATGCGGTGTTTTTTCTTCGCAGCTCGCCTTCTTTGTTCGCACCTTCTTCGCATATTCTTCTTTTCGGCTTTGTCTTTTTCGTGCGTCTGCTTTGGTGTGCGTGTGTCGGTGTTTTGTGTGCCCTGTATGTGTGCGTGCGCAAAAATTTCTGCCACCAAAAGGCAAAGGAGAAAAAAAACGAAACTAAAATCTTATTAGGTGTTTTTTTTTTTTAAGTAAATTGCCCACGTTATTGATTTTCCAATTACCCACCACCCCCTCCCTCGTTTTCCACGTTCGTTTGTTTGTTCTCCTGCTTTCGGCCGCCTCCCTTTGCTACGTGCAGTTGTCACCCAGAAGGGAAATCAATAAATTTTAATACAATAAAAGCCGCACACTGGCAAAAAAGTGTTGTGCTGTTTAGTTATGAAAAAAAGTTACGTTAAGTTTGCTACGTGCTTTGGTTTATTGCCTGTGTGATAATTAAATTATTGTAGATTTTTGGTTGTGCGTCATTTCAATTGGCTTTTGTTTACCTTTGTTGCATTGTTTTCCACCCCCTTATTGCACGACTACACTTGAAAAGTATTGGGCTATGAATAAATAACATAACTTTAATTTAATATATAATAATATAATATTTCAGATTTAATTTAATTAATTTTCATCTTCGAAAAAATCTAAGTATTTTTCATAAATGTGGGAATTTTTCAAAATATATTAAAATTATAAACTGATTCTAGTTCAAACCCTAAAATTTGTCATACAAAAAGTTTACTGAAAATTTATTTGATTTTAGTATTTAAGTGCAGATTTTATAGACTTTTCGAGTGTAGGAATGCTGCTCAAAGGAGCTACAAGGTCACGCTGAAAGGGGTGGAAAATAAAAGCCGGTGGAGTAGGTTGGATTTTAAAGGTTTCTTTCAAATTATATAGTGGATACCTACTATAAGGTTAAATTAAATAATAATTAAATCTATTTTTTATTAGTGTAAAGTTTGAAATATTTGTATATTTATCAACGAAATATTGCAGTAAATATTCTTTAGCAATTTATTAAAAAAAAATTTAATTAAATGAATCAATAAAATAATGAAGACTTTACTGGAATAAACCAATGAAATAATAAAATCCTTTTTAGATTGTTTAATTTATCCTCTTAAAATTCGCAAATCTCTTAAAATAAGTTTTTCTGCTACAGGAAAACTTTCTTGAGGAAAGTGAAAGCCACGAATCAAACCGCAATTTACCCAACAAAACCCCCTTTTACACACACACACACACACTCACATGTGCTTAAGAAACATAAAAAAAAATGTATTCTCTTCTAAATGTAAAGTTATTTGTATAAATAATAAATAAATAAATACCAGTGAGGCTTTTTTAAATATTTTTTTAGAAATATATGTATAGAACCCTCAAAATATTGACCCTAGAGGTCTCCGAACTTTCTATCAATTTTCTGTATTCCTTCTTTAACTCCCCGTTTTCTTCTACATTTTATTTTCTCACCTACAGATAACCCGAAAACTGTATAAGAGGAAACCTCCTTAGGATAAACCCAATTACTCCGCCCGAAGAGGAAGCTTTTTGTTGCAAGGAAAGGAAAATGTCGAGTCTGCCACGTCGCATCATCAAGGAGACGCAGCGCTTGATGCAGGAGCCTGTGCCTGGCATCAATGCTATTCCGGATGAGAACAATGCCCGTTACTTTCATGTGATTGTGACCGGACCGAATGATTCACCCTTCGAGGGTGGTGTCTTTAAGCTGGAATTATTCCTGCCGGAAGACTATCCCATGTCGGCGCCGAAGGTGCGTTTCATCACGAAGATCTATCATCCGAACATCGACCGTTTGGGCCGCATTTGCCTGGATGTGCTGAAGGACAAGTGGAGTCCAGCCTTGCAAATTCGCACCATATTGCTATCGATTCAGGCCCTGCTCAGTGCACCCAATCCCGATGATCCCCTGGCCAACGATGTTGCTGAATTATGGAAGGTCAACGAGGCGGAGGCCATACGTAATGCCCGCGAGTGGACCCAGAAATATGCTGTCGAAGACTGAACACCCGAACTCCCGCGAATTGCTGTTGGAAAATTGGTGGAAACTCTGATTTTCCTAATTCATGGGATGGTCGGCGGCTGGGGATTAAATGCATACTTTAAAAACAACCAGAAAAACCTAAGGCATAAGACGGAAGCTGAAAACATAAACATAATGATGAGGGGAGCAAGCAGAACGCGAGGAGAAAGCGAAAAGGGATTTAAAAACAATAATTTTTTTTGTGCAAAACTTCTCGGGCGGGATTAATATACATAATAATATAACACATATATATTTTTTTGCAACCAAGCGATCTGGGCGATCGACACAAGGAGGAGCAGGAGCATGAGGATGATTTAGATCTGAAGAGGATAGCGAAAGCATTCAATTTATAAGTTGTACACACAATACATGTATCCAAAATACACACACAGATTGGTTCTATAATTTCCCTCGATTTTTGGTGGCTTCCAAAGCCGCAATTGTAATTAAAAAAAAAAAAATAACCGATAGAACAACAACACCCACATAAACATTAACCCATGAAGTGGCGAGCATCATCAGATAAAAAATCAAATGGAAATGGAAATTTTGAACATAGGATTTCTTTCGGAACGATTTGAATCAAAATATATAGATTTCCATTTATTGAATCAAAATTTCAGTTAATATTGAAAATTTACTTAAATAAAATCCATGAGTAATTGTTTCATTTGATTATTTTAAAACGTGTTCACCATTCGATACTTGAGCTTTGCCTGGGTTGTGTCCTAGTAATTCCCTTTAATAAACCAATTACAATAAATGTTGTACCCCGAATTATGTTTTCTCTTTTTTTAACAGAGCAAAAAGCCTTTAAGCTATTATTAATTTTCGAAACAAAAAAAGAAAATAAAATAAAAATTATGATAAAAGCAAACAACAATAAAAGCATACAATATATATTTATAAAAAATAAATAAATGTAGTGGCTTGATTTCGTTTCCAAAACCAATATAAAAATTATGTACAGTTATTACTTTTTTTCACCCAAAATTTAAAAAAAAAGAAAATCACTAAAGGAAAAATATAAACAATAGCAACAACAACAAAAGCAAACATAAATCAAAGAAAAAGAAAAAAAAACAACAAATAAAAATCAAGTGAATCTTGTATTCAGTTTTTTATTTAAATTAATTTTTTTTCTAAGAAAAAAAAAAAAAAACTAAAATAAAAACAAAATAAAAATGAAAAAATCAATAAAAATCTAAAAAACAAAAATTAATGGGTTTTTTATTTGTGGGGAAGGAGGAGGCTCTAAAACCAAGCCAACAGCTTCTCAAGACCAACATCTTTACGTGTTTTGCGCAGTTATTATTTTATTTATTGAGATTAAAAATTTAATTTATTTCCGCCTTAAATATGCTTTGATAAAAATCTAATTCAAATCTTAAAAACAATACATTTTGTTTATCTTTCCTACAAAGACAGGCAGTTGTCAATCATTCGGTTGGAGCTTGGTGGCTTTGGGATTTGTTTTTCTCCTGGCCTCCCCCTAAGTCCAGCTTAACCCTATGCTGGCCCCTGTCCACTTGGACTCTCCCCTTGGGGGAGGGGGAATGTTTTCAGCTCGTCTCTATTTTCCGGGCTTTATTTAATTTTTTTTTCGTATATTTTCTCTGAGTCCTTGTGTGTGTTTTGGCCACTCCCCCCGAAAAAACCGAACCGGAGACCTTTTTCCCGCCTCTGATTGGGTGCTCTTCGCTCGGCTATACCCTCTATATATATATGTATATATATATGTTTATATATCCTGGTACTGGCGATTTCGAGGCCCCTCTGACCAAATGTCGAACCTAAAAGGAATTTTTCCATCTGTTTTTTTCCGCTTTTCTTTTTTGTTATTATTTTTTGATGCCGGTGTTGTGTTCTTGACTCTTTTTTTAGCTTAGTTTTTCATGTCCTGGAGTAGGGGTGGTCTTGGTGGAATTTCAGGGAATTACAGAGAAAAACGCATATGCAAAATGTGTGTGTGTGTGTGTGTGGATTTTTATCGGCAGCTTCATTGTGTTTGCCATGACAATAAAAAAAAAAAAAATAAGATACGGAAAGCATTGGAAAGGGTGAGCGGTAGGCAGTGGGTGGAAAGTAGTGTGGAAAATAAGACAGTAAAGTGGGTTAGGATGGGGCAGTAATTGGGGGAATATATATGTACATATATGGCGGCAAATAATGAAAATTAGGTGTGACGGGTATGAAA
Organism: Drosophila mayri; assembly: GCA_008042485.1. Taxonomy (NCBI): domain Eukaryota; kingdom Metazoa; phylum Arthropoda; class Insecta; order Diptera; family Drosophilidae; genus Drosophila; species Drosophila mayri. The sequence continues at coordinate 65,270 of VNJN01005227.1, read as the reverse complement.
AAATGTTGAATGGCTATTAATCGTTACTAGTTTTCCCAGTTTTCCCACTTTTTCTGTTTGCTTACCAAATATCAAAATACCAAATAGCTCTGCCTTTTGCCAACAAGAAATTTCTAAAATATCCTTTTTTGCAGCAGTTTTTGTAAATCTAAAAATAAATAATAAAAGAAAGAGTTTATTATTATTTTGTTATTATTACTTGAAATTAATATTTCGAATTTTAAAATATCTAAAGTAATGCATAAGTTTGTATTTTTATTATTTTGGCTAAAAGTAAGCTAATTTAAGTATAGAGAAAATCACGTCCTGGTAAGAAAGGAAGAAAGCAGGAAATGAAAGTACCATCTTTACCATTTTTTGAGTAGTTAATCCCAATTTGTATCTTATCCTTTCATTGCTTTTCAGTTTTTTATGCAATTTAGTTTATTGTTTAAAATTTATTTTTGGGTACAGTCAACCCCAAAGGGTCACAACTTTTACCCTTTTCTCTCTCTCACACACACATACACACAGTGACCGAATGCGCCATTTTTGTTTAAAAGCTAATCGAAAAAGGGCGTACAGCCTAGCGCACCGAAAAAGGACTCACACATATGCGCTACCTAACGTAATGCAATGTCCGGAAGTACAGTCAGCTCCCAAAAACGACCAGGACATACACACACACACACACGCAGAGCTAAGGAGTAAGAGAGAGAGAGATAGATAGGGAGCCTTGGTAAGAGTGAGAGTGAGAGGAAACTGCCACTCGCATCGCATTCAGCAAAACATCATCAAAATTGTAAAAATAAACAAAAGCCAACATGCATAAAACCAATTTCCATTAGGGCCAACAGACACGACGCAGCAGACACACGCACATGCAACTCTGTGTGTGTGTGCACTAGCGCTATCCCACTCGACCGGGCTCTTGAGTATCCCTCTCTCTGTCTGGCCTTCCTTCTGACCATTGCAGCATTGAACAAAGTTTCGGGCTTAGATGATGTTTTTTACCCCCTTTTTCCGGTCGACGGGGGGGTGGAGGGTAGGAAAACTGGACAGGACTAAAAAGGACTGAACGGGACGGGACTGGACTGGCCAGGACTGGAGTGGACTTTGGTCTCTGTGTCTGCCTATGGCCACCGAAAAATCCTCAAAAATAAAGGATCAAGAGGAGGAACCCGGGGTCTGTGTGAGTGAGCTGTATCCTTAATTGATATCGCAGCAAGGAATTTCTGTGCCACCCCCCACTCTCTGGAATAAAATGGAAAAATACGTTAAAGGAAAAACCAGGCTTCGGACAGGAGAAGCTCTGTGTGTGCGCCATACTATTATCTAGTGATGGGAATTAAGCTTGTTGGTGTGTTCCTACAAGAGTCCTTTTAGATTAAGATACTTTTTTTTAATTTTAGGTACAAATTATGAAACTAATTTTGTTATATTTTGAAATTGTTAGATACAATTATATTTAATTATTTATCTAATTGTTTACGCTCACATATTTATAATGTACGATTGCTTATCGTATAAAATTCCTTTACATTAAGGTCCTTTTTGTACTTCTAGCTATTTGATGGATATTTATGATACATAGGACCTTGTGGGTTAATTAAGGGGAATTTTTGAGTCCTCCTAGAACTCTAATAACAATTTTTCAATACATTTTGACCCGTTAACATGCCCTAAACAATGGTTACCGTGCCCATCACTGGATATCTAGTATCTCTCCCTGGGGCTTAAGCACACACGCATGCAGTGGGAGGACTTTTCTTTTTCTTTTTCATTTTCATTTTCCTATTTTTTTTCGGGGAGTTGGGTGGCATTGCAAACGCAACAAGGATACTGCATGCGATAGGTCGGAAATTTTCTGCCGAGCTCGCAATCAACTCTTTGGACCAGGAGATATATCCACCGCACCCGCACACACCGCATCCCACACCTATTTCTACTCCCTTTGCCACCCACTCGCCCGGCCGGGCCACTTTTCATGGCGGCGCACCTGCAGCACGAATGTGCAAGGGGGCTGCAAAATTTCTCGGGGGTTGTGTGTGCTATGTCGAGCTGTGCAGGACGCAGTAAAATGGCGGCATCCCAGGCCTTTGGGCTTGGCCAAAGTCCATGTATGTGGGTGTGCGTGTATCTAGCCCCTAGAAGCCCCCTTTGTGTATGTGTGGTGGGTGTGCTGCGTTTCCATTTTCCTCCTTTTTGTTTTGACTCGCCTTGTAGGCACCACCGACCATCGCCCACCGCCCCCTCTTAAGGCACCACCCATGCACCCGAAATGCGAAGCGAAACTGAAGTTCATGCAACTTAGGTCTAGGGATGTCTGTCTCTATTTGAGTGTGTGTTTTTTGGGCGGGAGCGAGTGGGTGTTGTGGGTGTTTCGGTGCGTTGGATGTCTGCCCCAACAACAACACACACACACACACACACACAGATTTGGTACATATAGATATGGACAGATAGATAGTTGTTACAGTGCGTTATGTTTAGATGGAAACAGTTTTCTTTCAGTTTAAAAAAAAAAAAATTAAAAAAAAAAATAAATATTTAAAAAAATATATTATATATATAAATATTTGGGAAGTTGTTATTGAATATTTTCATTATATTATTTTATTGTTATTAGATGTATATTTGTTCTTAGAGTTTTTGAATCTCTTAAAAAATTCACCCAAAAGTGTATGCTATTAAAGTGAATTAAATTGTGATTTGAAAATGCTATCTAAACTACTCTCTATGGATATTTAAAGCTTAATAAACTCCATTATAATCAAGTACATAATTATGACTCGCACTGTAGTGCGCTTTTACACAAGTTTGAATTTACGGATATGTGCGCACATATCCAATGAATAGCCGCAGTGCTCTGTCCATCTTTCCCCGATGGCAGCCCATAGAAAGTTTCCGGGAATTAAGTTAACAAAACACTCGTGAGTATTTATACACATATATATATATATGGTATATCGAAGTATCTGTATATCAATCTGGTAATATTTTTAATTGATTTTAATTAAACATAAATTAAATTAGATATTAACCAATTAATAATAGTTTTATTTAGGAAATATTTTTGAGTAACTTGGAATTAAGTTTTGGTTTGGGTAATATTGAATTTTAAAAATTTAATTAGTCAAAGAAATAATCAAGGATTTAAATAGTTTTATCAGCTTCAAAACTTATTTAATTAATCGCTATTGAATAAACAGTGTGAGTCCTGACAAAAATAATAGCTTATAAATAAACAAATATATTAAAAAAGCTTCTATACATTTTTTTGTAAGGTTTTTTCTTTGTAATATTTCCTATTTTAGTTTAAAATTTTCAGATCTCGCTCAAGTATTAAAATTGTTCTATTTATTTTATTACATTTCTATTATTATTCCACTTCTTACCCCACAACCCTGATTTTAGTTCGTTTTTTTCTATACTTTGAAACAGTTTGACTTTGACGACGACCAAAAAAGTGGACGACCGCCTACGAAACACGCCTATTGTTGCCACCTCCCACACACACACACACACACACATGCACAAACACACCCACACACAAATGGAGAAACACTCGAACATTTGCTTCGCATGTGGCCCTGGCAACCCTTTCAAAAAAGGGACGCGTGTCCTTAGAGGCACTGCGTCCATGTGGGAGCGGGATTACACAGAGGAAAAAACGTAAAACTATTATTTTTGTATAGATAAGATTTTGTTAAAAAGAAAATATTGAATATTAATGAATTATTTTAATTTGTCTTTTAATATTTTTAAATAGTTTTATTTGTTTTTATTATTTTTAAAATTCTTCTTTGTCATTTTCACTTATATTGCCCTATCTATTATATATGTATATATTTATAAAAAGATGCAAGGATTATAGGTAATATTTTTCCTGCAGGGTTGCGGTATTTGTATGGATGTGGCTACCCTGGTTTTTGGGACCGGCCGGACCGAACAACGACGCTTTGGGCGCATTTCGCTTAACGTTTTTCAAGCAGAAAATCGATAAGTGCGCACGTACAGGAACATATATACCATATATATCCGCCGCACCGCATTGCACACAGATATAACAATATACATATATCTACGTATATCCCATTGCACATGGTGTATATAGCAGTGTATGTGTGTGTGTGTGGGGCAACACAACATCATGCGTCGTAGGCTAGAGATGGTTTTCAGTTTTCCCCAACTGCAAATGGATGAGAAACAGTCGAAAGCCAAGGGAGCTCCGGTTGGGGGAGGGGGTGGTAGGGAAAATACTGAGGGAGGGGGTGCAAGGAGGAGGAGCCATATAGTAGTGCAGTTGGGGAAAAATGAGGGAATGTACGGTTAGGTAGCAGGGGGTAGTTGGAAATCCCTACGTGCGCTTTGCTGTTTCATCAATTATTTATTTCGGTTTTGTGCCACTGGACACACAAGAGGGTTGAGGGGGAGAGCCTGCATTGGGAGCCTGGCAGAGCTAAGGACAAAGCCCAGTACCCCCAACCACCCCTTAACAAAGTTGCTCGCTACATACAAACAACATTTACCATATTGTTTACTCGACTGTTTCCATCAAATATTCAGAGATCAATTGAAGCGGAATATACTTCGACTTTTCCTACATAATTTATCAAGTTTTTTTTTTGAAGGTCCTTAAAATAGGTCCTTAAAAAAGAGTGTTTAATTTCTGGTAAGGAACTAAATGAATGAAATATATATAAAATAATCCTTAAAAAATATAGAAAATATCCTTCAAATAATCCTTGCCTTTGTATCAAGTTGTAAGCTTAAAATTCAAAATATATATCATAATTTTTATTCTATATACATATTTCCCAAAAAAACTATATTCTTGTTTAACCTTTTTTGACTATTTTCTTGGCTAAAACTCCCTTTTCCACTTAGAAAATCTTGTCTAAGTTGGGGGGGTAGGGAAATCCAAAGAAACATTAATCATGAATCCGGGGAATTAGTGAGCGGTGGGGCGTAGAGTTGGTTAAACCCACCCACCGACCAGGATTTTGACCAGGCCGAAAAGCAGGCGGCATTGTTACCACAACCATCAATAATAACGCAATGTGGCAATGGGCAAGGCACCAAGGAGCTGACAGAATTAGTTGCAAAAATTTATTTATGACTCTTTGTTGGCCAGGCATTGTTGTTACCTGTGCCGCCTGCCGCCAACCGCTGCCCCTCTGTACCCGCCCACCTGTGCCTGATTTATGGCGCCCCGATAGTGCTGCCAATAATTGGCCAAAGGAAGCGGCAGCAGCGAGAACTTTTGTCTCCATCCCAAAGTTTATTTT
>VNJN01005227.1:0-57500 GCA_008042485.1 Drosophila mayri | reverse complement strand
CCACTCGGCCACGACTGCTTGATGTCGGCAGCCTGCCTAATGCTCTTCCAAAGTAGCGTCCAAAGGTTAAAACTCATCTTAACGATCGTCACTATACACAGAATATTCTTAAAATTTACATTGTTATTTTTCTAACAGAAGTTTCTCTACTTAAATCCGTTAATAATTTTCATAAAATACCCCTCAAAATATACATTTTGTTTTTGCAATTTCTGTTTCTGTTTTTTTCGCAGGCATTGCGTAGACCTCACACAGATACACACCAACAGCCACGCACAAATTATTTACATTTGCCGCTGACGGAGAGTTCATTGAACCTTCAACAACCTTTTTCGGGTTGTCGGTTTTTTATTTTTGTACAAAATTCTCTTTGCTTTTTTTTTTTTGGCTGGCTTTCCTTTACTTTCGTTTGCCCTTCCGTCTGGCTTCGCTAAGTGTGTGTGTGTCTGTGTGAGTGTGCGTGTGTCTCCACCCAAAAAAAAAATAAGGAAAGGCTCAAAATATGTCCTGTCTCCATCCCCCCGGTCTGGTTTCGTTACTTGGTCCTTTGGCAACATGGCCAGTTTTTGCTTATCATTGCGGTCAGTGTCCCAGGGTGTCGGTTGTCCTTTTGCAATTATGGGAATTAAATATGTTTAATTTTAAGTCCAAAGCTTTAACTGCTTTTGTAACTTGAAAATAAAAGTTTATAAAAATCGAAATAAATATTATAAAATAGTTCATTTCTAAATATAGACAAAATATCGTACTGTTGCTGAATTTTTCAAATTTAAATATTGTTCAGCCTAACTTTGGGGTTTTTTTTTTAATTAATACTGAAGTAACCTTGCTAATCCTAACCAATTTAAAAATTTATTGGACTCTCATATGGGCTATGTCTTTGGACAAATCAACATGTGGCTGCCACCAGTAGAAGGCCAAACTTTGCTTGCCGGCTTTCTTGGGGCTCAAAACGCACAGAGAAAAAAATTTAGAAAAAAAGGAATTTATAATTAATAATTAATTTATAATAATAAAAATAAACCTTATGGTTAATATGATATTTATTAAATATTAATAAATGCAGAAGGTAACTATAATAACTTGCAAATGTGAATAATTTTGATGATCAATAAATAAATATTTAAAATAAAGTAAATTTACATAAAAAATACTTAACATAACCAATTTTTAAGAAATTCATCTACGTTTTCTATTTTTCAGAATTGAATTCGATTGTTGGACTCCTCAATGTTTTCAAAGTGCTTTAACTAATAATATTTATAAAAATATATATAAATATTTACGTTTCTCCCAATTTAAAAAATTCTCTGTAATATTTTTCTTCGGTGTGCTTGCCTAGAGTCAAAGTTTTTCTTGTATTTTATTTTGTTTTTTGTGTCCAGGAAACCCACCGAGAGAGAGGAGCAAGTTTTTAGCAACGACATGCTGGTCTACAAAGTGGAGGACGACGACGAGGCTGCAATTTATGTGGCGGTCCGGTCCGTCGTCGTGGTCCGCCGCTGTCCGAGAGATCAGAGGGCCCACAGTCGTCGGCTTAGCATAATAAACGTCAGAATTAATTGGATTTTAATTGTCTGTTAAGCGCTGAAATTAAGTGCAGCCAAACTAGATTGCAGCGGCGGCGGTGGAAAATGTATTGCCAACTTGGAGCTGCTGCTGACTGCTTTATTCAGTCGACGCCGAAAGGGGAGATCAAGGAGGAGATCGGAGGAGATCCCCTGACCGATACCGATCTTAACAATGCTCAACCAAGCGACACACAGCACACAAACACACACACACACACCCATCTGAGGAGGACTATTTGCATGTCTCCTAGGGTCCCCCCTTTTCTTCAATCTCCAAAGACCTATTCTTCGTTCTCCAGTCTCCATTCTCTGGTGGTCTTCAAGCCAATTCTTATGCCGATTCTTATGCCGAATCCCAGCCACATGGCCTTTAACTTTAGACCACCTGATGCCGCCGATTGCCCGATTTTGATTGGCGGCCAGAAAAAGTAACTAACTAAATTAATGGTTAATTAAATAATTAAGGAAATGGCAAGGCATCAAAGTTTATAAGTTAAGTTAAAATAAAAATAGTATAAATATTTTTATACAGCTTACAATACCATAAAGAAGCTGACTTAAAATAAAGTTGATCAAATATTTCTTATTAAGAAAACATTAAACATTAAAAAATTTAGTAAAAAGTTGGTATACAAATATTTTATTAAAACCTTCATTTTCTAAAGAATTCTGTTAAGAAAATAAATTAATTAATAAATAAATTAATTTGATAAATTAATATTAAAATTAAATAATAGAAATATCAATAAAATAAAACATTGCAAGGCATAGGTTTAGTTTTAAGTTATTTTATTGAGCTTACAAAAAGTAAATAAAAAGAAAATATTGTAGAAAAGTAAGGTTAAGGTAAGGCTTATTAAATAATGATTCTAGGATAACTTCCCGGGATAATCAAATTCATGGCTGTAGCCGCCTGTTTATGGAAAAAATATATAAAAATATTTTTAAATTGAAAAAGTTTCATTTGCTTTCTTGTATCTTAAATTTTATTTAAAAGTTTTAAATTATAAAAAAAACCCTCAAAAGCTATTAATTTTTTTTTGTTAAACTGTAACATTTTATTTATTAACAGAAAACCTGATGAGTTGCCTTCTCATTATCCTTTCAGTAAGCCTTAACCCCCGTGTTGCCAGCAACATGTTGCCGTTGCAACACACTCAAGATTGAGACGCCGCAAAAGTCAAAAACCTACCAAAAATAAAATAAAAGAAACATCAAAAAAGTCAGGCGTTCAACGAACTTTGCCCGCTGACAAGGAAAAGGGGACGCCACTGCGTATACGCAATGGCCTGGGCATATCAGCTGTTGTGTCAGGACGCAGGACTTCGGGGCATTTTGATTTACGCCCAGGCCGAGGCCCAGCAGCAACATCAGCACAAGAAGTAGCCAAAGAAAGCCGAAGGAGCAGCAGAACCGAAGACCCAGGACCCAGGACGAAGACGATGAGCGACGAAAAAAAGGTTGAAAGGAGTTCAATGCACTCAATGCCGCCACCGATGACGTTAGGGATAATCCCAAAGCAGGACTCCAGGACCCCGGGACTGTCTCGCTGTGAGTGTATATGGATACGCACACGTGCCGGTTGTCACTGAGAGAAAGTGTGGCAAAGTTTGTTTCAAAATGTTTTAAATTTCTTTTTGGAGATTTGAAGAACTGATTTCAAAGTTGAATTAATTTTTTTTTATACGTTTTTGAATTAAAAATATTTTAAAGGTTATAGTTATAGGTTTAATAATTTTCAAAATATTAAAATGTATTTTTTATGTTTTTATTTTTATTTTAAATGTAAAGTTCTTAATTCTTCAGTTGCCTTTATTTTAATTTTGTCAAAAAATTTTATATTTTAATTATTAAAATTATTTGGAATGTTTTAAAGTTTATTTTCAATTATTTTTAATTTTTTAAAATTTAATTTTTCCTAAAAATGGTATATTTTATTTATTAAAATTAGTTTTATTTTTTCTTGTGATTTTTAGTGGATTTTCAAATGATTTTTAAGCTGCTTTTAATTTGCATCTTTCCCGTAAAATTATAGAATTCATTTATAACAACTTTTATTATTTCTTTGATGCTTTCATATTTTCTTTTATTTTCTTTCAGTGCTTATATCCCGGATCCTGTTGGCATCCTGCGGGGGGCCATTGGCTTTTTGGGCTTCGCCGTCGGCGGGTCGGCAGTTTCGGCGTCTTCTTCGTAGGGCTTCGGACTTTTCGGCTCGCCGGCTTTTATTTTATGCCATTCCGTTTTCGGGTGTCAATGTCCTGCGTGTCCTGGGTATATATATATATATATATGTATATATATTTGCGAGAAAAAAGCGCTCGATTCGCGCTGCGTTCTGCGTTACGCTCGTCACATTTTATTAGCCCGTTTTGCAGGCTGCAGGACATTGAACGTCTGTCTCCCTGCGCGAGTCCTTTGTGTCGCAATAAATAACACACACATCAGTGTGTGTGTGTGTGCGAGAGTGTGTCCTTTTCCCTGCTTATTTTTGTTTTCTTCGCCTGCTTGTTATTTGTATCCTTTTTTTCCTTATTTTTTCTTTATTTTTGGGTTTAAATGTGGTAAGTGCATTGAACTGCCGGCCGCCTCCTTGACGCTTTCGTATATTTGTTTGTGTGGGGGCGATCTGTGCTTGCAGTCCGTGAAGTTTGGGATACATACATATTACGGATCTGATACTCTTTTTTGTTGTTACAATTTATATATAGAAATGAGGGATTTTTTATAGGAAATAATAATTTAAAATGGTTTAAATATGGAAAATATTTTATTTGAATTTTTTTTTAGAGATAAAGCTCTTTTAGACTTATTTTTAATCAGTTAAGTAAATATTTGTATTTAACATATTAATGTATTAAAAATATATTTAATTTGAGTAAATTTCTTATATTCTATAGAACCTTTATGTTGACTTTTTTTTAGGGTCTTAACCATTCGTCAGGACCCTCGCCTTTGTCGTCAAAGGTTTTTGTGTGCGAGGCAGTTTTTTGATCAAACAATGGCTCTTCGCCCTCATATATATATATATATATATCACCCAGCACCGTTATCCCAGGACCTTTGGCGGATTAGGGCCGTGACAAGTGCGAAAGAGGGTGCAAAAAAAGGAGGAAGGGATCGGATCAGAGAGATCGCAGGCAGCTGTCCTTTCCTCTAACGGGAACACTTAACCCTAAGCATATTTTCGGCGTTTCTTTTCTTGCACTCCTACATACATAATTTTTATTATTTTCTTTTTTTTTTGGGAGGGCGCTAATGATGATGAAGCGTAGAGAAGGAGGAGGAGGAGGGGGTAGCCCCGAGTCGCTGCAACAACTGTCTCCTTGATGCGTCCTTCAGGAGCTCTCTGGCGCATGACTTTTGCCTTCTTCTGCCAACTTTTCAGTTTCAGGAAAACAACCAAAAAAAATGAAAGAAAAACCTAGGAAAAATACTGCGTTATTTTGTACTCCCTGCCTTTTTTTATATTATTTCCCTTTTTTATTATTATTTTCCTTTTTTTTTTGCATATTTTTGTTGTTGTTTGTTTGTGATTTTCGGAGGCAGGCGGCGACTTTGTCTATGCTGCAAAAGAATGCCTTTGGGGCATTTAGATAAAAAATACATGAAGGAGCCAAAGCCAAGGCAAAAGGATACTAAAAAACAGATGGGTAACCAGGGGGGGACAGTAGGGCCTGCCTGCATATTGCACTTGAGAGAGCTGAACAACAACTGAATAAAAAATACAAAAAAAAAAAAACAAGTAACAAAGGAAAATTGTGAAAAAATCGCAAGACGCAAATAAAATCCGAAAGAGAGAGAGAGAGAGAGAGAGAGAGAACAGAAAATGGAAAAAGCGGGAAAAGTGTAATAGAATTTGTCCAGGGAAAAGGGGGTAAAGTAAAGGCATTTCCATTTGCTGTTGTTGCCGCTGTCATTTGTTTGTTGTATTTTATAATTTATAGAATTATGCAAAAGCACCTCAGGTTCGCTGGCAACATGCTCAAATATTTCGGAGAGTAAAAATGATAGAAAACTAAGCTGCAGATTATTAATAATATTAATATTAATAGAAACAATAGTTAAAATATATAAAAAGCTGCTTTGTTTTCTGGTTAATTTATTTAACAGGAAAACTGGAGAATCAAATAAATATATCTAACATTAAATATTTTAATATTGTTTAATGGTTTAATTGTTTTGTCCATGTTGTTAAAAATTAATGTGAAATTTCTTTAATATTTTCCTTGACTTGACTGTATTTATCTCCATAAAATATATTCCTTGTATTATTAAGAAATCCCCCCAATTTTAAATAATCTTAAAGTCTCTCTCTCAGTTAAATTCCCCCTCAAGGACCTGCCCGAATAATGTCCTTCTAGACTCCTGCTCATATGCGATGTCTATAAACCCCAAACCCAGAGACAAACACACAATGCCGTTGTCGCCAGGGCTAATCTACAGCAATTTTTACGCTTTTCACAAGAAATCCACAGAAAAAAAAACAAATATAAAAAAAATAAAGAAGGAAATCGGCAGAGGGAAAAAGAAAAGATACTCCCTCGCTCTGGCTCTTCGAAAAAGAAAGAAAACTTTGGACTTTGAATGCCCCGGAATTTTCCTTTTCATCAGCTTAAAAGCCTGGCACAAGGATAAGGAGAACGGGCAAGGAAAAGAATTATAAGTGGGGAAGAGGGGAGGGGAGGGGGAGACTCGGAATGGGAATATCCAATGATGATGAAAGATACATTTGTAGCGCACAGATACGCGCGTTACTTTTATTTTCCATCTTGTGAACGGTGCAACTCAAAGATGCCGCCGTCGCCTTTCGTCAACCTCTGTGTTTTTCAGTTTTCCCATTTCCCTCCTTGATATTATATATACATATATATACATTTTTTTGTATATTTTTCTGCATTGTCAACGCTTTGGGAGTCGTCGTCGTCGCCTCATAATCCGTTATTAATTGCCCAACGACATGTTACCAGGGCCCAAAAGGAGGGGTCACATGGCTAACACCCGAGGGATTGGCCAGCTATCCGATAGATAAAGCCAAATACAGTAGGAAATTCGTAAAAAATCGGTCTTAAAATATTTTGAATAAAAATTTGTATATAATTTATATATACTTTAAGGTTCTAAAATAAAGTTTAATACATTTTTGTAGTATTACTTTTTATTTTTAAAGCTTAAAATATATATAAATTATTTAATACATTAATAAATATATATATACAAAAAAATACAATTTTAAATTAAAGCTAATTATTTGATATTTTCTCTTTGTGCATATATGTACTTCTTGTATCTTTTGTCAAACAAAAACTTACAGAAAAATAGAAGTTTTTTTGCAATTGCATCTACAAGTGCGCTGGCTTGTATCTGTATCTGTCAGCTAGTGTATCTGCATCTGTTTGTGTGTTCTGTTGCCATATCGGTTTCTTCTTCGGTTCTTCTTCTTATTCTTCTATGCTTCCTCCCTCTCTTTCTCTTCTTTTCTTCGTATTCTCCGTAATTTATTTACTCAAAACACGCAAAATTATTTTATGCAAATGATTTCTCAACGTTTTCACTTGCCAAGAGTTGAGTCAGCTAACCCCTCTTATATATATACATATACGCCGCCATATCCTCCCCCGCGATATAGTACAAAACCGATCCCTTTTAACCCATTCTTATTCCAACAGTTTTGTAGTCTGCCATTGGAGGGGTTGGGAGGGGGGCGTGGCCAGCAGAGGGGCGTTTACAGAACTATTGGAAGGGAAATGGGCGCTAAACTCAAATATTTTTGGTTTTTTATATATGTTTTAAAGGTTATTTAAGTAGGAATTTGAATTAATTGAATTTTCCACCTATTTCCAGCTAGTCAACAAATAAGCTTAAACATTTTTCTGAAAATTCTTTTTGAACTCTGTGAGAGTTCAAATCGCTGGCCAAAGATATCAGATGATTTTCCCACTTTAACCCACATTTGTCACCTGTTAACACCTGGGCTGTGTGTTGCTGCAATAATTACAACAAAACTCCGCTCGAATTGTGACAATTTCCAAGTAAAACGTAAGATGAATCGGTTGCCAATCGAAATTAAGGAAAAAAAAGAACAGCAAGGCAGTTTCAACATTAAAAAAACAACAAAAAAGCTAAACTACAAATTTATAAAAAAAGATGTGGAAAAAATGTATGGCGTGGCCAAAAGTGAAAATCGTTGGTCGTCAAAGAAGGTCAACAAAACCTGGCTCTGGCGCTGAGGGGTCTTCGTGTGAAATATCTATAAGATACATAAATTAGAAGCATGCGTCAGCCGGCCGTTTGCAAATTTTTTTTCTTCTTGTTCACATAATTTTACATTCGATTTCCTCAATTAGCCGGCTCAGGAGCAGCTGTGCAAATTTTTTATGTTTTTTTCTTATTTTTTGCGATGAGCCGATGGGCGGCAAAGTCGATTAATCAACGCAGGCATCTTCGGTCCGAATTTGGGTCAAAGTCTTTCGTTTGTGCGGTCGTTTATCTCGCTGGCAACGGGGACCAACCGAAATTGGTACAAAAGATATATCCATAGCTAGGAGAGGGTTTTTTCGTAGGTATTTAGATACCCTTTTTTGAGCTAGAAGCCCAAGGCAAAGGAGGTTAGAGTAAAGTGAAGATTTTGTTACAGAGACTTTATTTTGTGTACGGTTTTAAGATGTTGGTTTCCTTTTTTATATATAAATGTATTACTTTAATTATTTTTATTGAATTCTATACTCTTATATTTCGTAGAAAAAAGTAAATAAATGTTTTGAGCTTTAAGTTCTAAGAATTGTTTGTGGGTTTGGGAAATAAAAATCCTCAACAACTCTCTCTCTCCCTATTCAAAAATGTAACTAGTTTTTTTTTTTAATAGGAAATATAAAGATTATATTACTCAAGCAAGAAAAAAGTAAAAATTATATTTATTATATTAAATTAAAATTAAAAATAAAATAATATTATTTAAAGCTAATAAAGTTATGCTACTTTCAAGGGGAAACTCTTTACTCTTACTCCTTAAAGACTTTACATTCTTCGAGATATTTAATTATTTCCAAAAAGTAAGTGTATTTAAAACTTCCTAGTTTTCTTTCTATAATTTTTGTTAGAGAAAATATCGCTCCGATTTCTGCCGTCGATTTGCGCAAGTTGTCGTCGCTTGTTGCTTGTCTATCACTCACTTAACATCTGGCAAATGCTCGCCGCGTTTTCTGGGGCCTTTATTTTTCGGTCTAACTGCCTCTTTTGGGGCGGGTTCAATGTTCGAGAGATAACATTGAAGAGTTCCTTGCACTCCATCCACCCCTTTCCCTCCCTTCTCAGACCCTTCAAGTCAAAGAATCTAATCTTAAAGTGAAAAGTCGTTGCGCCTTTATTTTTTCGTTAGTTTTTTTTTTTTGCCGATTTTGGTTGGGTTCAGAGCTCAGCGGGTGGCACTAGCTTAAAAGCCTTTAAAATTCAATCAATATAAGGTTAATTACAGTGCCAATTTGTTGTTCTCTAGCGAAACTTAAGCAAAAAAAAATAAGGTTGAAGAACAAAGAAGAAAAAAATAAAAAAAAAACCTAAGATCTTAAACAAAAATAATTTAAATAAAAGCTGAAAGAAATGTTCAATAATTTATTAAATTACAAAGACATTTTTAAGGCTTTAAAATATTGATAAATGATGAATTCCATCTCCAAACCTAAATAATAAGGAAAAGATATTGGAACTAGAAAGAAAGCTTTTTCTATATAATATTTTACCTATCTTTTACCTATAGAAATAGCCCCCTCTTAACCCTTTTAGATGTTGCTAGTACGTTCATTTCATATAGAAACTTCTTGGCTTCTTTTGTTCTGCTTCCACAAATAAATATTTTCTATATTAATTAATTAACTTAAAAAAATTAATTTTGTATCACCGCAGCCGGTAGGATTCGAACCTACGCTCCCAGAGGGAATCTGATTTCTAGTCAGACGCCTTAACCGCTCGGCCACGACTGCTACTTGATCACAGGCCGTCAAGGGCCAAACAAGTTTCAATCGGGGAGATCTATTTATAGCCACGAAACAAAACAAAAAAAAATAAAAAAACAATAACAAAAGATAAATAAAAAAGCTGCATAAATATGTGGTGACAATGATAAAGTTTAAGTATCGGAGAAGGTATAGAACTATATCTTTGGATTTTATGATAATAACAGCAGCAAAAATTGAGATAGTTTTCTACGGAAGATACGAATGATAATAATATTATTTATTTTTTAATTAGTTTGTGAGGAATAGATAATGAAATTTAAGCTTTACTTATTGATATTGTAAGTAACTATCAAATTAAGTAACTATAAGTATTATATTAAATGTTTGCGATTTATTTTTTAAAGTTTACTTAATATGTATATCACATATGTAAAAAATATTATAACAAGTCCAAGTATAGCGGAAATCTTAGTTAAATACTTAAATACCTTAATTACTTTCTTAAGCCAAAAACTTAAATTTTAGCAAATTTAATAAGTTTTGTATATGTTTAAAAATGCTTTCCGATGTCCCAGAAATTACCACATTAATTTTACCCACATGCTTATGCAATTATCTTCCAATCAGCTAGCTTTCACAAGACCTAAGCTTGCTCCAAAAATAAATACATTTATATACATATTATATATTAACAACATGATATTATTACAAGGAAAAATGTTGGGTTTGGTCACCCAGCTAATCAAGATACAAATAAAGATACAGATACAGATACAGAATTGGCAAAATAGTTTGTTCAAACACAATTTATTACCGCGAATTGTGAGGGTTTTGCGAGATATCGGCCAGGGAAACATTAAATCTAATATGCTACGCAGGGAAATAGAAAGCAAGACGAGGCGAAAATTAAAAAAAAAAAAGCAAATTAAGCTGGCGATGAGCGAAAAAGATTTTGGCAAACATCTTGACCTTTTTTGGTTCATTGACTTTGTTGCTCTGTTTTTTTTTGTTTTTTTTTTTTGCTGGTGCCTTAGTGAGCTTGTCCCTATAAACCTATCTATCCATCTGACTATCTATCAAATTTGCTTAAATTTTAATTTTTGGCTAACAAGATTTTTTCGGTTTTTGTTTTTCCTCTTTTCAGTTTTGAGTTGGCACATAAAAATTAATTAAAAATCATAAAAGAAAGCGCCGTTAGCTGGCCTCCCAGTGGGGTGGAGGGGGAGGTGGTGCAGGCCGGGGGGGCGCTGCGCAGGTTCAACGTACATATCTA
The DNA here is from genome assembly GCA_008042485.1 of Drosophila mayri. Taxonomy (NCBI): domain Eukaryota; kingdom Metazoa; phylum Arthropoda; class Insecta; order Diptera; family Drosophilidae; genus Drosophila; species Drosophila mayri. The sequence goes on along the minus strand of VNJN01005227.1, from coordinate 46,701 downwards.
TGTATCTCGTGGATATATGTACAACACGCACAAAAGTTGACTCAACTCGGCCCAAGTTCAACGCTCTACGCACTCTCTTATGTGTGTTTGATAATACCCTAACCAGAATTTGTTGTGCGAGCGGGTATAATGGTTATCAGATGGAGCTTTATTTATTTTAAATTTGTATTTAATCATATTATATATTTGGAAAATAAACCTTTTAAAAATTAAATAATCGATCATTTGGCAACATTTGCTTGTGCACTTTGACAGGTTAGACTTGGTTTTAAGTTTTAAAAGGCGAAATAATATTAAATAAAATTTTTATGTGTAACTATTAAATATAAGCATTAAATGATATTGCAATTAAAATAATTTCAAGAGCAGCTAAGACTCGTCTTTTGTTAACAAATTTATTTAAGATTATAAATTAATGATAAATTATTAGCATAATAAAGTTGTACAATTAAATTACTTAAATATATTAAATAAATATTTAAAATTAAGTTTTCATAGATATATATATATTTTTTTAAATATTTTTCAAGCAGAGCATTAAATTTCTTTTGTCGGAAGTTTCCTTTTTGTGCCAAAAGTATTTCAATGTTTTTTTGTGTGCGCTTGTATTTGTAAGCCATTCCACGCACTTTGCCCTTGACAATGAAAATACCAAAAATACCCCAAATATACATATGTATATACTAACAGACAGACAAATATATATATTTCAAAGAGAAAAAAAAAAAAAAAAACGAAAAAAGGGCAGCCGGTTTCAGGTCTACGGCCTCTGTTTTTCGAAGTGCGTTGCTCTTTATGCGGGTTCAAAAACACTTTGATATATATATAGAAAATATACAATATATATAACATATATATATAGTTAGTGAGCGAAAATAATCAATAATTTGACTGCAAATGGCAGACGAAGCGGCAGAAATGACGCCTCTCCTTGCCATCTAATTAGAAATTTAAGACGAAGGCCTCCTTTGGCAGGATGCTGCCTGCCTTCGGTGTCTATTATTTTAGCATTGCTCAAAATAATCATTTATCTTCTTAATCGCTGCTTGTCACAGGGGGTGGGAGGATGGTGGATCCAGGATGTCCTGGCAGTTGCCAAATGTTTTGTCTGAGCAACGCCGCCGCCCGCCATCGTATTTTTCGGCTTACTCTGCCGTTAAATTAGAGGCAACTGAAACTATGCAGCCGGGGCTGTCTAAAGCTGCCACACTTCACTCAGAGCCATCCTCCTTTTCCCTGTCCCCCTTCTGTATCCTTATAGCCTCCTGATAGTCCTGCCTGTCTATTCTGTAGTTTAATTTCTGTAGGAGACACGCTCTTGGGGTTTTTGGGGCATTTTCTGGCCGGAAATTAAAATATGAAAATATTTAAACAAATGTTTACAGGTATAGAAATTTATTTCCTAGATTTTTGTTTAATATTTAAGTAGTTTTAAAGTAAACTTGATATTGAAACAATAATTCATTGTCCTTTGTGTCCTTTGACGGTCTTAAAAGTTGTGTCTTCATTTTATTGTTTGACACCTTTGTCTGCTTTCTTTTTCTTAGCCACCTTTTTCTCTTCTTATTTTCTTGTTTTTATTTTTCTTTTATTTTTTTACTTCTTTTTTGCCTTGTCTTCATCTTGTTTTTTTGTTTGTTTATTATTTTTGTCTTTGTTTTGTTATATTTGGTTTTATTTTTGTTATCACGCTTGTTAATGTCATTCCTTGTCCTTGTGCCGCCAGCTGTTCGTCCTTGTTGTACCGCGCCTTATTAGCCGCCATTAACACTTTTGCATGACCTCCCCCAAGACCCCCCCTTTCTCACCGCCTCTATATCTCTTCTTCGATGTCGTTCCAAGGAAAAAAGGCAAAACTCAGTCTCCTAATACCCTTGAAATTATTGAAATTATTTATTTAAAAGTTTTTACAAATTTATAGCGACTGAAATTTAATATAAAATGCATATATAAAAATATATATATACAAAAATATTTATTTTCAACAAATATCCCTCAATGTAGGGTATCAAATGAAGTTGTCTTTCGTTTCTGGTTGGTTTTTCCTGGGGAAGAGTGCTGCTAAAATCCGCGCATTTTGTCTTTGGTTCGTGTTTCGTCGCCTCATTTTGCTTGCAGCATTTTGGGACACTTTAGCACCACCCCCGCCCCCCTTGGAACCACTACCCCCTCTCTCGAAAAAGGCAAAAGCATTTATGCCTCGTCGCCTCGTTGCTGTTGTTGTTTGATTTTGGACATCCTTTCTGGATGGATTTTCTTTGTCTGGCGACGCTTGTTGCTGGCTAATTAAAAAACATCTTCCATTTGCGGGTCATTTTTAGGATGAATTTCAAGAAAAAAATCATAATGTTTATTTAATAAAGAAAAAATTCTAAAAAACTAAAAAAAAAAAATTGAATAATAAATTAACTCGAAATCCTATGTCAATTAATAATAAATAGTGCTTAAAAAATCATATAAAATCCATTAAGCTTCTAAAAAATCCCCCAATTTTGATGTCTTAGCTCCCCTGAGGCATGACCAAATGGGAAGTGACTTGAAATTAAGGCAACATTTCCGGGGACCACCCGGCAACAATGGACATCGCGGCATCAATACCAATAGTACAAATTTATTTTTCTATATAAATTGCAATTTGCCGATGCTAATCTGGAACAGGGGCGGTGTGTGGGTATCCCCCGAATGGGAATGATCTCTCTTCAATGCCGCCGCCGATGCTCGATTGGCGCCAGCAACATGCACAGCAGCAGCAGCAACATGCAACATGCAACATCAACGGCGACAGCAACGACCAGTAGCCGGCAACATTGGCATTGAGTACAATTAATTGAACACCAACAACAAATCGATTGCGCGAACAACAACAAAATGAACAGCGGCCAGGAACAACCGACAATAACAACATGACACATTGTGTTGTTCACATGCCGCCGTCGTCGTTGCTGCTGCTGCTGCAGGGCAACAACACAAACCAGATGAAGACGACAAAAAGGAGCAACATCAGTAGCCGCAACAGCAGCAGCAACAACCTGCCTGCAACATGTTGCCCGGTGTACAAAAATTTAGTCTTTTGTTATTTGCCGACGTCTTTTGCCAAGTGAATTAGCCCCCAAGCCCCCCCTTTGAGTTGAGGCGGAGATGCACTTGTTTGATTATCAGAAATATTCGAATATCGAAATAATCGAATATCGAAAATATGGAAATAATCGAATTCATCTATGTGTGCAAAAGTTATGGTGGTAATTTTAATATTAAGATGAAGAAATCTTTATGATTATGAATAGTTAAAAAAAAAATTGAATTAAGTTTCAGTTATGGCTCAATGAATATAAAAAAAATCAATCAATCAATATCAAAATAATTTCTTTATATATATATGCATATGTATATATCTTCTATGATTTTAGCCATAATATTTTATAAAAATATCGATAAATGTCGAACACATTGAATTTTCATGAATAAATATTAATTTTGTATATATGACAAATATCTCTATTGATATTTTAATAATTAATGTAAACATTCCCATCGATATAAATCTCTCCCATACCTAGTCAAGCTTTTCCATTAATAAACCAGTAGAATCGGACCCACACACACACATGCTGGTGTCCTAGTGTCTAATTAGCGTCAACATTTCTACCAGCAACATGTTGCTGACAACTGAAAGACCTGCGGAGGGGCAAGCTAAGATTTGAATAAAACCCATTTACATACACACCAAACCCCAACCTGCTGCCGCCACCGTCTTGAAGGAAAATTGAATGGGAAAATAACACAAAGAAAACTTTCACTTGACGTTAAACAAACATTGGGCCGAGTTGAGACGAGGCAGGCAGGCAGGCAGGCAGGCAGGCGTGCATTCCTGTCCTGTCAGGTGTCCTCAAATGAAATCAATTTGCCAAATGACATAAACAACAAATCAAAAGAGTGTGGGACGACCTCCCCTTATCGAAATCCGAGCCTCAGACTTACACCTGTGACAGGTTGTTGTTTTTCCGTATTATTTTCTTTTGGCTATTGATCGGTGGTAAATGTTGGGAATACTACGAGGAACCAATAAGGAACCATTAAAAAATTATATAATGGAAGAATAAGAATTGGGATATAGGTTTGAAAGTTAATAAAAATAAAGATTCTTGTAAAATATTTTTGTGTAGAAAAGTTAAGCAAAACAAATACTTTAATGGCACTCTAAATAAACAACAAAATATTATATATTTCATTAAATAAAAAAATTATTGTTGATCTAAAGAGTTTCTAGTTATTTTTATTATTCTCAATTATTTTTGACATTTATTAAAATTAAACCCCACAGTAACTTTTAACCCTGCGGAGTTTTGTCTTTTTAGCTGGGCAATTTTCGGTAACATTTTCCGGTAATTTTTTTGTTTATTGACATAATTTTATTCGCTGGCTTAACTTTGGCAACGTTTTATATTCGGAGGGGGGAGGGTAGAGGGGGCTATGTTCGGTGCCAGTTGGAAGACTTTGACAGTCTTGTTGGCTCTATCTAAATGTCGTTCTAGTTTGCATTCTGGTAGCCAGCGCAGCTTTGATTGACAGTTTTATTAAGAGTATATATACGTATATATATAAATATTTATATATACAAAAATATTATATATATATATATATATATAAAAGATGTGCAGGGGCGTATAAACAAAAATAACAATTTGTGTGGGCCTGACAGACAGGCATCCACCGGTGATGACATGGCATGCAAAGATAGTTGATGTATCTGCCAGATACAGAGATATATGTGATGCATAACACTGTAGAGGGGGCGGGAGTAGGTGTACGAGGTATGGTAGTTATTTGCGGAAGTGTCCGGAAACAGGCAAATTAATTAACACACTTGAGAAGTTGCCAAGCGTCGGCAATTAAAACTCATTAAATCAAGTTAAAAACTTTTTCGACTGATATCAGCATATCAGGCTGAAGGGGGGGTGGGTGGGTCTAGTCGAAGTTTCGTAACCTTCGCAATAAAGCCACTTAAGTGGGTCATAATGCAGACAAACAGCCAGCGGGGCCAAAAAAGGAGGAGCAAAAGAGGGACAGGGAGGAGCAGGGGCAGAAGGAGGAGCGCCAAGCAAACTTCTCTCTGGCATATTTATGCTGAAAGCGAAATTGAAAACTTTGCCACCGATATATGCAGTCACACAGACATATATATATACATACATATATATAAATATATACATAAAAATGTATGTAGAATAGATATCTGCAGTGCTCTTTTGATACAGAGAACTCTATATAAAATATATTATTAATAAATGCAAAAAAACAACCTGCCCAGAAGTATGCCATGTTATAAAGAATTTACCAAAAAGATATTGAAAAAGCTTGATAGTTTTCATATAAACTAAAATTCACCAATTTAATTTTTTAAGAACCAATAACCTGTGTAAATTTGGTAACATTTTCGTAGTTTAATTTTTTCAATATTTTTTAATGGCTTTAAAAAGCATTACAGATCTTTCCATACAATTTAAAATAAATTGTAAAAAATAGTTCATTTTTTGGAGTGTGTCCTGTTCTATCTAGCAGATACATACATATATGTATCTCCATCTTCAACGCTGTGTGTGTGCCGCACAACAAATGGCACAAAATGAAAGAACGGAGCAACTTTCACTCTCCAAACTTGCGCTGTCTTACCAAATATACAAATGTTTGTTTGTATATATACTATATACTATATATATCTGATTATAGATATGCAAACGCACACAAAAACATATCGTATTTGCTTATATAGCCATCTGGGCAAACATTAAGTGCATAAAAATGGCATTAAATTGTGCGCAAAATAGCAGCAAATAAAATTTTTGCAACGACTTTTTATGCAGCTGCTTCTGTTCCCTTCCTGAATCCTGCAACATGCGGCATTAGACGGGGGGCATTACTATTTTCTACCAATTCGGATGTCCTTCGTGTGAGAATATCTATCTGTCTGCTGTTCAGTGAATGCATCTAACCGGTTGAGTGAATATCTGTTGGATATTGCAGTGAATTTTTTTTGTATCTTAAGCCGTTCGTGTCAAGTAGTATCTTAAAGATATGCGAATAGAGTAAAGATATGCGAATAGAGTAATAATCATAGCCTTAATTTGGTCATTTTTCTATGGCTTAGCATAATTTTTAAGCCCTAGTTTGGCTTAATTTAAGTCATTCAAGCCTACAAAACGGACTATAAAACTCCCATTTTAAATATTATATATGTATACCTAAAAACATTCACAAATTAATCGTAATTAATTAGTTTGTCACTTTATTTCCCTCAAACGCCAAGTTTGAAAAGCGTAAATTAAATAATTACCCTCTCGTTGTCGGCGAAAACTCATTTGCTATTCATAATCTGGATTCCTCAATTGACTTGATCCCGGGGTTGGAAAAGTTGAAAGTGTTTTCCCGCAGACGCTTTCCTTTGCCTTTGCTCGCTTTTCACAGATTGTTCCTGTTTGTTGTTGTTGTTGTTGTTCGCGCTTTTCTCGGAGTTTCCACTTGCAAGTCAAACACTCGCACTCGCACTGGCACAATGTGGCGTCAAGTATTTATTGTTGCAGTTTTCCGCCAGACAGCCCCCCCGCCTGCCCCCCTCCGACAGTTTTCCTCAGAAGGAAAGTGAAAACTTTTCGCGAATAAAATTTTAAACCCAAACTATAACAAACAAAAAAAAAAAAGTAACAAAAGTAAATGGAAAAGTACAAATAGAAGGCAGGAAAAATAACTTTAAGTTCTGATTAAAGTTGGTATTTATTTTATGGCAATTACAAGAAGAGGGAAAATGTTGAAATTTCATTGAAATTTAGGGGGAAAGCTAGGCCTGTTTTATTGAAGAAATTTAAGCGGAATTAATTGTTTTTATTTATTTTGATTTATATTGTGTTGATTTAAGAGGAGGTTTATTTTCTGAGGGGTTTAAATTATTGAAAAAAAAAAATATTTAAATATATTAATTTTAAAAAGGAAAATATATGTAAGTACGTGTTTTTTAATTTAAATATTTTTGAAAAATATTAAAGAAAATTTAAAATTTCAAGGGAGATAAATATTTTAACAAGAAAATCTTACATTTGGTTATTTTTAAACATTGGAATATTATAAATAAAATCAGGCAGAACTTTCAAATGTTTTAATATATTTTGACATTGAACAATTTTTTTTTTTAATTATATTTGGTAATAAAATAACTATAGAATTTTGTTTAAAAATAATGCAAGGCAAATCCTACTAATTTCGAGTCACAAAACATGTTTAATATTCAATATTTTAATATTTTAATATTAATATTATTTATTTAAATAAAACTATTTCATTGAAATTTACAATTTTGAGCAGAAAAAAATATATGATTTCCGCATAAGTGTGACTTGTGCGAGGATAATAAATACAATGAATCTAAATTCAATTAAAATGGAACTTGTTTTCAATGCGTTACGTTTAGTTTTTGTTAATAATATTTATTTGTTTATTATTCAGCAAGCCTACAGCCTACTCCTTCTCCTGCATTTATTGTTTGGTCAAACACACACGTAATTGTGTTTGTTTTTGTTTTTACAAAACAGCCCAAAACTAAACGCAGCAACAACAACAACAGCAACAAGCGCGCCGGACGCTGCCGCCGCTGCCGCAACAGCGCTGCCGACGTCCACCTGCAGGGGGTTGCATTTTTAGGCCACACCCACATGCGAAATGCGACGCTTGCACTCCGTTGTGATTGGCCCAAAAACAATTGGCAGTCAGCTGCAAAAATACAACAACGACAATAACAACAATAACAACAAAAAGGAACAGCTAAAAGCGCCAGGCAGGCGGCAAAAAAATTGTGCTGCGTTCGGCAGCAAACAAAAACAACAAACAAAAACAAAGAAGAACAGCGTAAGGAGAGAAATAAACGAAACAAAGGCAACAAGAACAACAAACAGCAACACCACCGGAGCAAAAATCGCCCGTTTTGGCCAAAACGCAGCGTAAAGGAGAAAAAAAGGGAACTAAAACAGAACACAGACACACATACACACACCCACAGAGGGCAAAACAAAAACAGCAGCAAAGGCAGGCGAGAAACAACAAACACACGACAAGTGCAACATCAAGGCAAGAGCGAGAGAGGGCGAGGGAGTCGGTCTGCTGCCCTGCCGTCCGTTGTGAGTGAGTGTGTGTTGGAGCGAGGGGGCGTGGGCGAAAAGGGAGAGCTCAGTTGTAGTTGGGTTGCCCAGACGGTGGGGGCCAGGAGTGCATTTGTAATGAAGCGAGAGGGAGAGAGAGCAAGCGAGAGAGAGAATGAGAGCATGTGGCGACTCATTGGGCAGCCGGCGATGCAGTCAGCTGCGACGTCGACGCCGGCGTTTGATACGCTTCGTTTTCGCTTTATTTCGTTTTTGGCTGCGTTTTGTGCGTCGTCCCTTCGCACCTAATACACCAGCCTCACCCCCCCATCCACCCTCTTTTTTTTACCTTTTCTTATCAGAGCCTACCAGCCCACCTTTCGATATTCGGTGGCATGCCACAGTCACCGTTAGCGTTGCAATCACCTTTACTCAGGACCCTGGACCCTGCCACATAGGCACTTTTTTCTTTGTCTAGCAAAGCAAATGTATTGAACTTAGTTGTTACTTTACTTTAGTTTATAAATAAATAAAACGAATATAAATGTTTCAAAGGCGTCAAATTCTTATATAAAATTAGATATCTCCTTAAGATTAATTTTCTTAGGGTTTTAATTATATTTTAACCTTAATATTTTTATCATTTCTATTTGACCTAATTATTATTATCCTTTTTCGTTATTTTTATGCCCTTTTCATAAATTATACATATACAACATTTTTAAAATACGTTTTTTCTGGCATTTTTTAATGGTGAACATTGTTAAAAATGTCAAATATTTAACAATGGTAAAATGGTAGTATTCCAATTTGAATAATCCCATAAAAACTAGCATAAAAACGTTCCCTAAATTGCAAGTTTTTTCCTGAGTTATGGCTTGTGCAAAATTAATAAACATTATTAAACATTTTAAAAATCTTTAAATAATGCAACTTTAATTGAGTTTTAATCGGCTTCCCGAAGATAGTTTCCTTTTACTTTATATTTTTTCGGACTCTTCTAGTATATAGAGTTTTTTTCAGTGTTCGTTTTTGTTGGCAGTGAGTCCTGCCAACTTGGGGGACATTTGCCGATATTTGTTGGTGGAGCTGTTGTTGTTGCAGTTGGTGTTGTTGTTAGTTTTTAGTATTATTGCCGTCGCCTTGCGTTGCATTGCGTCTTTTGCCACGTCGACAACATTTGATGCCGATGTTGTTGCATATAATGAATGCTAAGCTTTTTTTTGCCCATCTGCCGCCCCCTAAAAAACTTGGTTGTTTTTTTTGTTGTACGAGAGTATAAAATTTTTTTATGCCACAGATAAGAATGAAGGGCTGGGGGTGGTGGAAGAGCAAAGAAGACAACGTAAACACTTTTGACATTTTCCTTTTTTTTTCACACCAGTTAGTGTCCTTAGTCCTAGTATTGTGTGTGTGTGTGTGGCCAGTTTTGCTGCGCTTTTTAAGTTTTGGGTGGGTGTAGGGCCGTTTTCTTTATTTTTTTTAGTGTATTTGTCTGTGTAAAGTCTGTCAAAAGGTCTCTGATTATATTTATTTTATTTCCTTAATTAAAATGGAAGAACATTTTACTTTTTACTTTTTTAAAGAATTTGTTTTAGAATTTTATATTGTGTATTTTTGGCCAATATATGATTTTTCAAACTTATAATTTGCCATTTACAAATTCAGAAGATAACTATAACGATTTTCCGATCAATGCTGATTAAGAATATTTGGGGTTTGTCTTCTTCACTGCGTTACAGATTTCTGACTAAAATTATTACTACCCTATTACTATTATTATTACCTTGCAACGGTATATAATTAGTTGTTTTCAGTTATTTTCCAAAATTATCCCAGCAAGTGAAAATGATAGCAGCCCTTTGTTTACCCCCACTTTCCATTTGACAAGTGCGTTTCCTTGCCATGCATTTCCCTCGTTTTCCACACGCTCACTGGGTTTACCACCCACCCAGAAGAAAAGCTTTCTCTCCCCACGAAGTTTGTGCGACTTTCAAATGACTTTTTGGTGCGTCAGTTTTGCTGGCTGCCCCTTGTCTATATCTATATATATATACATATCGTATATAGATCGAGTTGGTTGCAGCTTTTTGCCATTTGTTATGATAGCATTTTTCCCCCCTGGTGCGAAAAGCGAAATAAACTTTCGGCCTCTGACATAAGACAAGATAAGAAAATTCGATCTTACAAGGATATACTCTTAAGGACTTGAAAAATTCAATTTAATATAGTTTTAAACCCTTCCAAAAAATGTTAATGTAATTTTTATTTATGATTACTTAATTATTAATAAGAAACTAATCAAATTCATTACGGAACAACAACAAGAAAATACATTGACAATTTTCTTACTGTAATTCAACCCAAAAAAAAATGTAATTTCAACTGACTACAATTTTCGTTTTGCGTTATAGAATATAATAATATTCGCTTATTTAAAAAATGCCCTTAAAGTGCTTTAAAGAATACCATACATCCAGTATCCTTTTTTGATTCAATAGCATGAATTACATAGTATTGACAATATTTTCATGGATTTTTCTCCCCCGTCAAGCATCGATGGTTCTTTGCATTCATTAAGCGACCAACTCATGTGTGCACGATTTCTAATTAAAAATTGCAAAAATATTCAGTGGGAGTGGGAGATACATAGGTAAAATCCCTGGAAAAAAAAACAGCAAATGGCTTCCATATCTCAGATTTTTCTTTCCACTAACTATTTTCACTCTTTCAGTATCTTTTTTGGCTGTGTGTGAGTAAATAAGCGAAACAAAATGTTGAGTGCTTGTAGAGGACGAAGTATAAAAAATGAAGCAATCAGTGCAGGGGGGAAGAGTATGTGAAAAGGGGGTTTATCAGGGGTGAGGGTTTGCAGGAGGGTTTTGAGGGGGTTTTGGGGGTTTCCAGGAGATGAGTTTTTGGAGGGGTTTCAGTGGGCTTTTCAGGGGGTTTTAAAAGGGGGTTTCAGGGGCCTGAGCAGGCGGTTTTTTTTGTTTCCAAGAGGATGGGGCTTATAGTTTCTGAAAAGGCAATCATAGGGATACCAGCTACACATCAATAAATGAGGGAGTCGAGCTTGTTACTCCCGCCTCTGGCTTGGATACAATGCAGTAAAATCTCAACAATTTACTATAAATTTAAAAGAAATAAAAGATAATTCCCATTTATTACAAAAATAAAAATAAAATAATATAAATAGAAATGAAAATATTATTTGGGTTTTTATAAATTTCTTGGAGTAAAAACATTATAAAAATATGTCAAGAATAAGCCACATTTTTTAAGTGGTAAAATTAAAATATATTTTAGGGACTCTTTAAAAGCGAACTGGAACCAACTTTTGCAACTTAAACTCAACTTTCACCGATTCAGTCTCTTGTAATGAATGTTCCCTGTATTTTTAGCAGTACTCTGCCTCCTGGAACAATTTTTTAATTTGTTTTTCCCTGTCTTTGAACATCATCGCCTCTCTTTCACCAGCCAAATGTCCATCTCGCTTCTTCTTGTTGAATAGTTTTCAGCTAGCTTTGCTCTTTCTTTCCAACTATGTCTATTTTTCCATATATTTTTTGTTTCTGTTGTTTTTCTTTTTTATACCCTTACTGGGTATTATATTTTTAGTCAGAAGTTTGCAACATTTTCGACCCCATAAAACTTGTATATTTTTAACCAAAATTAATAGGAGAATTTTTATAGTTATCTTCTGAATTTGAAAAAACATATATCACATTTTTTTTTTTTAATCGATTAAAAATTTAAATTAAAAAATTGATTATTTATCAGTCTGCTAATAACTGCTAAATACTTTCATAATTAAAATTAAAGTTTTTTTGGCTTAGTTAGGGGGACTTTATATTTCAATTTGACCAATAAATTATCACTAAAAATATCTATAAAATCGATTTAAGACCTAAAATATTTCAGCTCCTTAGTCCAAAGATGTAAAGTAACCAACAAATTAATTTAACTTTTGGGCTACATGGCCTGTAACTGCAAATTCAATGTTAAACTATTTAAGCAACTGTTAAACTAGTCATTTCTGTTATTGCTATGGAAAAGAAAGAAAGAAAGAAGGAGGGAAAGAGCGCGATGTGCACGAATGCGAACGCTGCGTTAACAATTCAAGGCTTCAATCGAGATGTCCCGGGTCGATTTTTCAATATCGTTATTTTAAAAAATTTTTTTTATTATAAATGTAACTTTTTTTTATTTTTCTTTACGTTAAAGATGACTTCAAGTTTAAATCTGCAAGGGTATATAAACTTCGGCGAACCGAAGTTAGTTTCTTTTCTTGTTTTTCAATAATTTTTACGATTTGTTCGTGCTGCAAATTTTTGCCCCTCCTTTTGCATATGTGTTTTTGCGAACACCCGAAAAAGGACCCACTCCTTGCTAGCCCAGAATGCGATATGTGTATGTGTTTATTGAAGCGTAGTCATTGATTGGCAGGACATCTGCACACGGCATTCATTTTGAAGAGTCGACTCCGGGTGGCAGTTCCCCATACAATCACCACCCACTCCCCCCACCCTGACTGACTTTTTACCCCTTGTTTTTTGTGTCTGTGTATGTTGCGTGTTTGTGTGCAAACAAGGGAAAATTTATTTGTTTGCCTGCCAAAATGATTTCCATTTGTTTAAATTAATTAATGCTTTTCACCAGCGTGAAGTTTGGATATACATATATATTTTATATTTTACTGTGATTTAATTAATGGCTTAGGAAACTACTCATAAAAATCGATAAGCTGATTTTTATTGATGGAAATTAAATTGGATGTTATTATTACATTAAAAATAACTACTTAAATTGTAAGTTTATCTTAATATGTTTAAAAAGTTCTTCTATTAAATTATTAAAATATTTATTGATATATTTTTCTAGGGTTTTAAATAGTGTTGTATTATTTATTTACTTGTTTTCCTTTCTGTTCCTTTAATTAAACTTTTTAGCAAAGAAATCTTTTCATTTTCAAGACAAAAAAGTCCCCGAATAATTTTTAATTTAATATAAAAGCTTAACCCTTTAACCCTTTTAATAGTGTAAATATTTACAAAAACAACAAATTAATTTTTCAAGCTTTTTGATGGCATTCTTTTTATGAAATCTTTTCCCTTCCCCCGCACTGATTCTTATCTCACAATCCGGGGAAACTTTCGTTAAACTCCTTTGCTTTTCTTGTACTTGAAAACTTCACCGGATTCCGGATTCTATTATCCCATAATTTCGCTTTTATTTTCTTTGCTTTTCAGCTCTCTCTTTAAGGTCCTTTTGCTTCTTAGCTCTCTTTTGCCGACTTCGAATTTGACCTTGAGCAGGTTGTGTTTAATTCATTTAATGACCTCGCACAAAGCGATTCATGGGCCCACCTCAATGATCTGTCCCATAATCGGGATGAGCGGGCTCTTAGCCATCCCCACCACCCACCACCCCCTACCCCCTGGCAGACGTCGTCTTAACCCCCTGTGGCCGGTGCTTTGCGTCTTTGGCTTTCGGTTTTTCGATGGTTGGGAGGGAGGAAATAAAGACGAAACGAGGGCATTATGGCATTATTTATGGCGAAAACTGCGCCACAGTCCGGATGCGACACCCACAACCCCCAGTCACCTTGCCACCCCTAGATTTTCATAGCTTTTCCCCGCACTTTTTCAGGGTGCGTGCAGCCCTTTTGAGCAAAGTAAAAGGAAATGCCGGTAAAATGTAATGTATTAAATTGTTTTGGCTGAAACCAAAGCATAAATATGAGACGGAGGGGGAGGGACCAAAAGGAAAAGCTTACACACACACGCACACACACACACAAACAAATAGAGGGAAAAGAAAGAAAACAAAAAAGGGAGGAACTACCCTTAGCCAGGCCAAAATGCGTTGCGGTAGGTCAGGACTCAGGACTCAGGACTTTGGGACTCTGCTGTTATTTCTCATTTTCGTGCTCTTACTTTACCTTATTTCCCATTTTCTTTTTCGCCACGATTTTTATGTACGTTTCATTTTGGGTCTTGGGGTTTTTTTCTTGTTTCTTTTTGCTCTTTTTTTTATTATATTTGGGGTAGGTCGCTTTACGCTCGCCCTTCGCCTAATGGCAACGCAATTTCCGCCCGAAACTGTTTTAAAAAGTTCGCTGCGCCTACAAAACGTAGAGCGAATGCAGTGAAAATAATTTATAAACTAAACCAAATTATGTAAATAAATAAAAAAAAAATTTAATAATAAATAATTTAAAAATCATTTTTTTTTTAAATACTTTTCAAAGTTATTTTAATGAAATTATATTCCCTTTTGATTTAATTATTTATTATTTTTTTAAATAAATAAATGAAGTGTTTAATATTTTATAACAAGAAATTCGAAATTTTATAACCATTAAAAAGAATAAATAATTTTGGGAATGTTTTTGACAATATTTTTTAAGGGATTTTTTATTTAATTAAATTTGGCTTTTTATTGATATTGAAAATGATTTAAGGAAATCTCTACATATGTTTTATTTTATATGCTTTATGTTCTATAATATTATATTCTTTTACCTAAAATTTAGGTTATATAATATTATAAAAGGTTTCCTTAAACAATTGGTTAAATTGTTTCTAAATGAATATTAACAATTTCCCTGCCAACTTGCATCTGATTTAGGTTCCCCTTTTAGGCATTTTCCCTTAACTTTTGCAGTGCAATCGGCGCCATTTTGTTTCTGGCACTGCAGCCCCCGACAAGTTGCAAGATGCACGGCGCAGAAAAACGCCCTTCGACCCACCAAACAGCGAAAAGCGAACACTGAAGCACCAAAGTCATAGCCATAGAGCCACCCCCTGCGATGTCGGGGTACAAATGACATGCATGCAACGCTCATTCCCGTCTCTATTCTCCATTCACCCCTCTCTCCCCCTTTTTTGGCTGTTCTGACATTCGCATTCCCATAGCCCCGCCACCCCCAAAATGGTCACCTCGAAGCAAATGGCAGTTGCATTCGGAATCGGAGGAAAACCCCACCCATCAGTGTTGACAAAGAAGAAAAGCGAGGAAATATAAAAAAAAAAACAAAAGGAATAAATATATCATATATGTATAATTAGGAATAATCCATAAAGCATATCAACAAATAGTTGTGTAATAATTACTAATTAATTAATTAATAATTTATTCACATTCTGTGCTTTAAAAGCGAAATCAACATATAAATCTATATATATTTTTTTTATATATATAATTCTATATGACGATTAATTTTTACTTTGAAATTGTATTTGCAAGTTCTCTGAAAATGAATATTATCAACAAGTAGCATCTTTATTTATATACTTTAAATTGTTAACAAATTTTCGTAATTGATTATATTTTTCAGACCAGTTTCTAACTTTAATCTAAATTAATCACAATTTCTATTCTGGAATTTTGGTGTTTATTATTTCAATTAATTGAAAAGTTTTCTGAATAACTTTATTTATTTTAATATTCATTTAAATTAATTTAATTTTTTTTTTAAATTAATTGATTTTTATTAAATTAATTGATTTTAAAATAATTCCCGATGAGACTGAGCATTTTAAGTCAAAGTTTACATAAGGCATTTGACATTTTTTTGCTCTTAAGTTATCTTCCAAATTTTCAGTATCTCCTTTGTTTAAATTTAAACAAATACAAATACAAAAATACATAATCCACACCAATTCTACAAGATTTCTTCTCGTTTCCTTGCTATATAACCTCTCTTGGGAGCCCAAAAAAATAATGAAAAGTGTTAGGGAAAAAGGACAAATTGACAGCACTGGCAATAGAGGGGGGATATGTGTGGGGACAGGACTCCCCCCCACTCCCCTTTCCCTTCTTCATGTCCTGGCCAGACCATCAGGGCACCACGTGCTTCTAACGGCGCCGGCAGTCGACGCCTACATGTCGGAAATGTTGGCATGTCGTTGTTGTATTTCTGCTCTAATATCCTTTATAGCAAAAGTGCTTGACGTAAATTGACTTGTTTTTACTTTTGACTTTTAAGGCGAACCCCCCGCCAGTCGACCGCCCTCCCCTCCTCCTCCCGTCATTGTTTGTTTGGTTGTTTGTTGTTGTTGTGGTTGCAATTTGGGTACACAGGATGTGCAGGATATACGGGGATATGGCAAAATACATATGCATATGTATCTAGATATGCATATATATGTACATATGTGTGTGTGTGTGTATTTCACACACAAAACGAAAACAAGGCGCACAGGAAGGCCGTTTAATATTTATTTTATCCATGTTGTCCCGATGAAGGACTGGCATTTTCCTATGTTACAAGAAACACGGATCCTGGGATTGGTATTTTTGTTCATATGGGTGGGAGTGAGTTGAAAAGCAGCTAGTAGCTGGCAGGTGCCTATTGCAGGTGCGAAAATTTCGTGTAAATGGATCCCAAAACACACACATGAATAGCAAAAGAGATGTGAGTGTTTTCTCTATGCAATAAATAAAGTAAACAATGTGCACTTAAGAAATTTAAGAGCGAAAATAATAAAATATAAATATAGAAAATATGTGAGATACGTAGAACAATTTTTAAATATTTTTTAAAAGGTATAAAATGCTTTGGAAACCCTTTTTAAATCACAATAACAAGACTTCATTTGTTTCCTAATACAGTTTCGTGTTTTTAGGCTCACATTAATTTACGAAATTAATTTAATAAGCTTTGGCGTGCTACTCTTTTAATAGAAGGTCCTAAAAAAATCATAAGAAAAAGTTAATTACCTTCAACTAGCTGCAATTTGTCGATGATCTTAATTGAAGGCGCGCGCGTTGTACTCGATGAGAAAATGCTTTGTGAAAATATCAACACTTCAACTGAGCGAAATGCACTGCAATAAAAAATTTAAAAAATAATAATTAATAAATAATACAAAATAATAAATAATTAAAAGTAATAAATAATATATAATAATTAATAAATGAAATGACATATAAAATATAAAATCAAATTAACGTTAATCCTTCAAATATTATAATATATCCATATTTATCTGCTATGTTCTATTATTAATTTTATGTAGGAAATAAAGTTTATTAGTTAAATTTAAATTTTGTAGTTTTCAATTTTGAAAAGCCTTAAAAAGTTATAAAGGTGTTATTATAAAAACTTTTAAGAATCCAAAGAATTTAATGATTCCCCATGTTTTCTGTTATTATTATTTTTTTAAACAATTTTAATATTTATATAAATTTGTATAGTTGCTGCTATATTTATGTTTCTCCTCAGATTTCAGATTTTTTTTTATATTTTTCTCACAGTAATCTACTGCCGCTGCTGTTGTTAATGCTATTATTTCTTTTTTAGTTTTTATTCGCCGCTTGCAGTTTACACGTTTTAAGTTAACAACTGCAGCAACTACAGCCTATCGGCCGGCACCATCAATTGACCTTTCGCAGGGGCCAGTCGTGCCCCCTGCCTACCCAGTAACCCCTTTGGGTCCTCCTCCTCCTTAGCCTTTCAACGTAGGCCAAGTGCTCCAAATAAAATACGCTGCCCAAAGGCCCCAGTCTCCGTCTTCATCTCCTTCTCAAATCCCAAGTCCGAGTTTGAATCCAGGAGGCTTATCTTCTTAGCCGGCTGCCGACGTGCCGGGGAAAATGTGGGTTTTTTTAGACTGGGAAAATGCACCAAGTGCTGTCTTAGGTTTTTCTTTATTTTCTGCAGTTTCGCAGAAGGAAGGTTCTCTCGCCAAAATGCAATAAAGTGCGCATAAATTTACCTGCGAAATCAATCTGCTGGGTTTAGAAATTAACCAAAAACAAGTATGGGAAAGGATATATTCTTGGATATACTCTAAGTATAAAAGAAATATATAAAACATCACTAAAAGGTAAGGAAATAAATAGGTTTCCCTGTATTTACACTATGGAAGGCTTAAAAATCTATTCAGTTGTATTTTAAATAATATTTCAAAAACTAGAAACTGCTTTTAATATATTTTTTACTGTACATAAAATAAATTGGTTGTGTTTATAATTAGATAAAGATTTATTTTAAATTAATTGTTGAGTAATAGAAACTTTTCTTTAATATATTACATCTTAAAACCTAAATAACTTATTTAAAAAATATTGTTTTTCTTTAATTAAATGCATTTTAAATCCCTTAAAATGTTCTATACGCTCCCTTATAGAGTATTAAAACATAGAGAAGAGGTGGATCCCTGGCTCCCCATCAAATCGTATTTTAATAGCTGCCTGGACCAGCTTCGCCTTACCCTTTTGGCCCCTTAAGTGTGAAATTTAGCCAAGTTACCAAGAAGCGCAGCGAACCCGAAAACAAAACAGAAAAACACATTGCCAATGCCTTTCGGAAAATGGTTAAGAAAAATTAAAAGAAAACATAGTAAAAATCCAAGAAGCTAGCTTATAACTTGACTTCAAGTGCTGCCAACTTGAACTGATTTAATTAGGGATACCAAGTGGTGTTCCTTCTCTCCCTGAAGGCTATCGATAATTGCTCATTAGATGCTGGTGGGCAATAAAGAAATTATTTGAAAGTGGGAATAAAAGTATTAGTAATAAAACTGTATTAAATATTTTAAGAAAAATAGAAACGATGGGTTTTTTGTGGGTTTTTTTTTGTTCTAGTTTCTAAAGTAAAAGTATTTCCAGCTTGGTTTTATAGATTTTATTAATCATTTTCAGAGCTCTAATAAGTATGAATATTGGAAGTCTATATATATATGTATACTTTCACTGAGTTCCTTGATTTTTCTATACGCATTTCTCCCCCTTTCCCTACCCTAACATTTTCCTCTCCTAACCTTCATTAATAACAATTAATTTGTATTTATGGCTGGGCATTCCTGGCTGTGGGCACCCCTGGCAAAGGATGCAATTGCACAAGTTTATCCTTGTAAGCCCCACATTAGTCTGTATTTCCCTCTCCTGCCCATCTTCTGTCTCTCTCGCTGTCCCCCTCTCTTATCTTCTTTTTCCCGCATCTTATGCTTCTCTTTAGGGTTTCCTTTTCTTTTTTCCGCTCTATTTTGGCTGCCCTCTTTTTTTCGGGTCTTAGCAAATTACCTTCACGAGCCAAAAAGGGTGGAGGATAACTGACAAACCACATGCGATTACCCCAGGGGGAGGGCGTGGTTTTCCCGGGAGGTGGGTCCAAGAGGAAGGGGGAGGTGGGATCCACGAACAAATCGCTGGAAATATGCGATGCGTGTGTCGTTTGGCTGGGAAAAGCGGGAAAATGCAAGGAGCAACCAAGGTGCAGGAGTCCCCCAGAAAATAAAACAGTGAACATCTTTGGGGAGGAATTTAAATTATTTAAATAAAATATAAGAAAATAATAGACTATAACAGGATAATTAAGTGATAAATAAAATATTATAAAATCTTCAATTAACAAGAAATTAATTTTTAAAAAATTTTAAAAATTGTTTTAATAATTTATTTTTATCATTTTAAATAAGTATATTTGTCCTTAATCTTCTCGTACTTTAAAAAAGCTTGTTAATTGGTAATTTACTTGAATATATGTATAAAATTAACAATAAAATAAATTGTATTTTATTTTAAAACAATAAAATTTTCATTTTTGCTGATGAATAATTTCCAACTTAACAAAACTAAATAAATTAATAAACAAATTACCAAAAAAACTTTTGTCAAAAATAAACAAACAGAAATCTTAAAAAATCTTCCTTTTTGTAAAAGCTGGTTAAAAAAAATATTTATATTTTTATATATGTTCCAACTGTTTATTTATTTATTTATTTATTTCCCTTTCTCACTGTATCTTTTACGTATCATATCCTTTTGGCGAAAAGAAAAACTCACAAGGCGCCGCTGCCAAAATGGGGGGCGGAAAAAAGACAACAAAAAATACAAAAATAAAAATAAGTTGGCGTCGGCGGGCAAACAAGTAAAAATCGCATGCAATTTGAAGAAAAATATGCGAGAAGTAAACTTTTGAAACGACGCATTTTTCCAGCTTTTCCGTCCGCATTTTCCCTCCCCCTCCCCCCTGCCTGCTGCCAGCCTGCTGGATGCTCATCATAGCCATGAAATGTGCAAGTGCGTTAGCCCCAAAACCAATTTTCCGTAATGACTGCATTTTGCCGTCGTCTCAGCTTTTGCAAGAGAAAACTCCTCCCCCGCCCCACCATGTTGTCGGTTTAAATGCACAAAAGCGCGCCAAAGGACATGCCAAGGACAAACGTTAGTTGAACCGTTGACGGGGGGGAAATTGGGGGCGGGCAGGCGGCGCCTTGCGTAATTTGCTGCGGCAATGGCGGCAAAACACATCGCAAAATGGCGACAGATCCAAAAGGGAGTTCCCCCTTGGATAGTCCCCCTCCCCCCTACCCATCAGGAGGGTCTCCCCATTCGCCTTTGCGGGTTTTACAATTTTAAGATTTATTTACGTGCTTCGGGGAGTTTTCCACCCCGGATAAATGCATGCGTTTGTTGGCCGAGACGCGCCAAAAAGTTTCCATTTCCCCCTGCGTACCCCTTGCCATTTCCCCCCTCCCCCTCCGTCCCGCGCCTTAGTGCATACGCCAACTGCATACGAAATGGTGGAAAATGCGGGTGGCAGCCCTGGCTGGGTGTGTGTGTGTGTGCAAAAGTCAGCCTGTGACCTGTTTGTCCTCTAAAGTGAAATATTTTGCAGCAGGCGAAATGCAATTTTCTATGTGTTGTGTGTGGGCAGAAACTTACACACACACACACACACACACAAAGAGAGACTGAGGAAAAGCTAAAAGGGCCAGTTTCAAGGAAAATGAGAGCGTGACACGCACTAAATATCGAATTGAAGGGATGTTAGGCAGCCAACGTTGCGTATACTTAATATTTTTTGAGTAAGTTATTAAAAATTTTAAATTTATATGCTTTTAAATATATTTTTGTTGTTGATGATCGAAAAATTTCCCCTATTTTGGAAATACTCATAAAAATTTGATAAATATATTTCAAGTTCTTAAAAAAATGTGTAAAATCCTTACTTTTTAAATCAGAAACTTTTACGTATCAATTTTTAGATTAAAAAAAAGGTAAAAGTAATTTGTTTTTAGAATTACCAAATGCTTAAATATATTACTATGTTTTTAGTGTTTTGGAAATACTTTAAATTCAGCATACAGATTAATTTTAAAATATTTAAAATTAAAAAAGCGTTTCCGAATATGAATATTTTTCTTATTTAATTTTTCCCTGATATTATAAACATATTTTTGGTATATATATTCTGATTTATTATTATATAGATTAAACCATCTCTAATTGCGTTATCCATCTGAACTATCGGCTATTCGACCATTGCGTAAGATGTCGCTGGAGCGTCATTTAATGCGCCGCCAGTTGTCTTAGCAGCCGGTGGCTTGGACAGCAGAGGAGGAGGCTGATGTGGAGGAAGGGGGAGCAGGGGTCAGAAGGAGCAGGGATGACAGTAAGGGGAGCTTGGCGACGTCGCTGGCATATTTCATTTTCCAGCTACTTTTTTGCCGCTTCATTTGACAGGGAATGCGAGAGCGAAGAACGCAGCACTCAACTAAAAAAAAATAGATTTCATAACCCTCAAAAATCGTACAAACTATATATTTGAAAAATAATCATTATAATTTATAAGAATTTCTTAAAAGGTTTTTATGAGGAAAACTTAAGTTTATAAATAGACAACTTCTTGATTTAATATTCCAGTGCATTTTCTCTCAGTGTCCCCAGGGGTAGGGAGTAGGTGCAATGGGATCTCCATCATAATCTTGCCCGACTTACCCCCCTCCCCCCCACTGCCGCCCCCTTTTTCCTGCTCTAAAAACGCAGAATGTATTTGAAATGTTTCAGCATTGATAAATAGTTTTGCGCTGTCCTGCGGGGATGCAGTCAGCTCCTCATCTCGCCCTTCTGGTCCTCCCCCCAAATCCAACAGATTTTCCAATGTGTGTGTGTGTGTGGGTTGGCTTTCGAAATTAGGAAAATTAATGTGGGAAAATGCTGTGCCCCAAAGTGAAGCGAACGAGGCAACAAACGCATTTCATATATCAAACCGACGACAAAAAAAAAAGAAAGAAAATGCAGAGAAAAGGCTGTGGGGAATTTATTTCTGGCATTGATTTTCCACTCAGCTATTTCTTTTATTGAAATTTTGCCGAAAGGAAGCCAAATAAAATCATAAATTTGCCTCTCTCCCTATTTTATATATATGTATATGAATCTTTCTTATATATATTTTATTATTTCTTTTTTTCTACTCTGCTGGCCTCATATTTATGGTTGAGAGAGTTATTTGGGCTCGTAGTTGGACTGCGGAAATGATAACGAGAAATAACAGGAAGAGTTCGTAGGAAATATTTTTCAATCGGGAGATAACTTGGTTATTTTGTTGGGGAATCAAATAATAAAGGAAATTTAATGGGGAAATCGAAGGCGTAAGTTAAATGGGAATTTAAATAAAAACTTAAAGAGAATTTTAAATGAAGTTTTATAAATAAATTGAATTATAAATTGAAAAAGATACAGATAGAGTTTTAACAGAAATAATACGGAATAGTTAAATTCAAATTTAATTCTAATTTTTCAATAAACTTTAATAAGAACTTAAATATATTTTTTTATTAAAAATTGTAATTTAAATGAAATTTCAAAGGAAAATGGCAAATTTAAATATAATTTTAAATAAACAATTTGAATGGTAATTTCTATGAAAAACTAAAGAAAAAAACTCAAAGAAAAAAGGTTATATATCTTAACACAAAGTAAAAAAAAAAAAAATGCATTTAAAAATTATGTAAAACCTGTCCTGCCAATTTCCCCCCTTCTACAACTATATAATTATCATCACAACATTTTTATAAATTTCATTTAAGCCCTGTTTGTCGCCTTATTTAGGTCAATTAGTGTCCCTTTGAGGCCCTCCAGGCATCTATCTCTTAAAGCTTGACAGGTTGTTTTCTCCGGTATTTTTATATATATATATCATTATATATATAATTTATTTTTTGTCGGCTTGTGACTGACCTGTCATATCAAATAATTGCTCGCACCTCAACGCCAAAACCGACACCAAAACCGACAACGAGATGGCAATAAAACACAATTTAAAAACTGGAAATGAAGGAGTTTACATGAAATGTTTCGGTTTCGGCATCGGGTTACGAGAATGGAGAAAAATTGTAAGCAATTTGCACGCGAGGCGATAAAAATCATCTTAAACGTGCGATTAATGTCAATTTTATCAATAAAATTATAAATAAAGACATGAAAACGAGCCGAGTGCGAGATAAGCGCGAATGAAATGCGAACGGAAGGAGTCACAACACACACACACAAGACCAGACACTGGGACACCAACAGCAAGCACCACTAACAACAACAACAACAACCATAACTAGCTGCAACAACAACAATAAGGCAGCGGAACAGCAGGCAAATTATGGAGTGTGTGGCTTGCAGCTCACGTTGCATGAGGCACTAACCAAAGGCAAAGCGCAAAGAGCTTACCTATACGAATCTTGAAATACTCTACAAAAATATTTGTATTATTTAAATGAAAAGAATCTAGTTAATTAACTAAAAATGTTATATACTTTTGCCTGGAGAATTTTCAAAATAAAAGTTATTTTTTTCTCCAATTATGAGGTAAAAATTCTACTAAATTCCTGGTAAATACTTTAATTGAAGAATACCTAAAATCAAACAGAAGTAAATTTTTTGTTTAATTTTTAACATAATAAATATATTTAAAATTTGTGAAATAATAGATAAAAATATTAATTTATATGTATAAAAAGTTATTTAAATATGTTTCGAATAAAATGCAACATACTCCTCGGATTTTAGAGTATTTGGAAAAAATAAAAACGCAGCTGGGCCGGCTGGCTGCTGCCTGGCCTTAATCCCGGGCAGATAAACCCGGCGAAAAAGGGGAACCGACTTTGGAGTGGAGGGCAGAGTTAGTTGATGCAAATGCGCAGCTGCCACATGCTCAGATCAGACTCAGAGTCAGCTTTAGCTTTAGCTCAAGCCGCAGTCGGATCGGTCCAGAAGCTGAATGCCAGTTGCAGCATTTGGCGGGTGTTAGAGACTTTTGAAAAAAAAAAAGGAAGGCAAAAAGTCAAAAAAAAGGGGTCGAGAAGAGTACCAATTCGGCTGAAATTTATTTCATTTCATTTAGCAGCCTAAGCACAGTGTGTGGGCACTGTGGGAAAAAAGGGTTAAGAGATATAAATAAAGCTAAAAACAAACAAAATTTTAAGTCATAATTACAAATTCCCCATAAAACCATACTTTATACTTTTTTTTACTGCAAAAATATAGTTTTTGTGAAATATTTAATTTAAAAAAAAAAAATAA
This sequence comes from Drosophila mayri, assembly GCA_008042485.1. Classification (NCBI taxonomy): domain Eukaryota; kingdom Metazoa; phylum Arthropoda; class Insecta; order Diptera; family Drosophilidae; genus Drosophila; species Drosophila mayri. The sequence continues at coordinate 22,267 of VNJN01005227.1, read as the reverse complement.
TTAAAATTGTAAATTTTAGTAACAGAAACTATAAATATTTTTTAAAATATTTTGCCTCTAATTTTTTCCCTATTTTAGACTACTGTTTCTCGTTCCAGGCGTTCGCATTTCCCACGCCAACTGCCAAATGGCCAAATGGGCGAGTTCAAAGCGTTTTGTGGCCGGCCAAGATTCCGCCTCCAATTACACAAAAGATTGCTGAGAACTCACAAACGCCGAACAGAATCCAAGTCTGACCAATTTTCCAGTGAAAAGTGCAACGTGTCAGATGGAGTGGGAAAAACGAAACACAACAAACAATAAAATCAAAGCAGAAACTACAAAAGCAAAAAAAAAAAAAAATTAAACAAAAAAAAACAAATCGCGAAAATTGAAAACGTCTGCTCCAATTGCAGAGACCAATGACGTCAATTTGGTTATCAAAAAGGTAATAAAGGAGGCTTTATTAATCCACTTGTTGCCCATGGAAAAATATTTAAAATATATATATACATATATATATATATAAAACAAAAAAAATAATAACACTCGCATGCCAAAATGCCTTTTTCCAACGATTCGTAATTTTCGCGATTTGCATAAACTATGCGATTTTGGCCTCAAATTATGCCTACACAAGAAATCCGCTCCCCATTCTGTATTTCATTTTTTTATGTATATATTTATATATATATATTTTTTTTGCTATTATTATTTTTCCCTTTGTCGGCATGGCGTTAGTCGTCGTTGAAGCGCGCAAAATTTTCTTAATGAGCTACAAACAATGCTCGTAAAAAACAACGTCTCGCGGGCCCCCAAAAGCCAGCATATAGTAAATTAATCGTTGGGGAGCATGCGATGCTAATTTGTTATTGTTATGGTTATTGGTGTAACTAGTTTGTCGGACTACCAATTCCAGTTCCAAGTCCAAGTCCAACTTTAGGTGGCTGGAATTCCTAGAGTTCCATTTTTGGTATTAATCCTGAAGGCGTCAAGTTGATGAAGGATATTTCTGTTGCAGGTATTTTTCCTGTAAGGCGCTATATGTATTTTTGAAAGTGATAACTCTGGTTGGTTGGTTGGTTGATAATGAAAGTTTGTACTTTTAAAATGCCTTTTGATAAATTATTCGAATAAAAAAATTAATATATAATGTTTATCCTTTTTTAGGAATAATTAAATTTTCTTTATTTTGGGTTGCTACCAAATACTAATGCTTTTTAAAAGCCTTTAGAATGTGTTTAAAATTATTCAGATAAAGTTTTTAAGTAGCAAAATTGGTGTACTTTTTTCTTTAAGATTTAAAATGTTTGAATTATAAAATAAATGGATGGTGATGAATTTTATGAATATTACTTGATTATTATTTGTATTATTTTTACTATATTATTGCTATTATTATTATTACTAAAGTATTTCCTGTTTTTATTTTTTACTATTAATGCTTTAATATATTTTTTTTTTCATTCGCAGCTAAATCCCTATACCAGTAATCCGTAATCCTTAATCCGATTAGAAGCCGAAACAATCGCACTTCATTGATCATCCTTGTGCCTTGTGCAGATTCCATGATTAATCTTGAAAGCCCAAACGGATTGCAAAAGCTGCTCCTTTTTTTATTTGTTGTCTCCTCCAATTTCCATGTCCATTCGCCAGCTCCGCTTCCCATTCAACTGTGGCGAGGAGCCACAAGTGATATGGGAGATCTCAACGATCTTAGGGATCTCGGGTATCTGGGGGGATTCCCTCAAAGATCCTGGCCTCGCGGCGTAATCAATTACATGACCACGCACATTGGCTTTGATCATTTTGAGGCCCCTTAACACTCTGGTTACCTGGTGACAATGCGTTTCCTCCGCTCCCCTCTCTCCATCCCTTCCTCCCCCCTCCTGTTAACCCTCTAAAGTGGCCTCGATCAATGCAATCTCGATATCGAGCCATTTTTTTAATGTGCACCTTTTGTTTTCTGTGGCAATTGCCCACACACACACACACACACACATCTCATAGGTATATATATATATATATATATACTATATGGATATATCGAGGGGGGAGGAAAACACAACCGACTACTGGCTTGGCTGCCGAAATGTCAAATGCCAGGCCATATTTCTTAAACGCCAAATACTTTTTGACATAATAGTCCAATTACCTTATCGCGCGATCTCAGATGCGGTTGCCGTTGCAGTTGCAACTGCTGCTGCTGCTGCTGATGTTGGTGTTGTTGTTGTTGGTATTGTTGGTGTGGCTGCTGCTCCTGTAGCAACTATTGTTGTTGCTGCCTGAGAGTCCCATGTTGCTGGTGTTGTTGCATGCTGCTGCTCCTGCTGCTGCTGCTGGTACTCGGGTTGCTGCGACACCGCCAACATTGATGCTGTTTTCCACCGGCAGCAGCCACTGCGCGATTATTTATGGCGATCAGTGTTTCCCTGGGCCCAGTAGCAGAAATTCCATTTAAATTGCGTACCAACAACAGCAACAACAGGAGCAATTGTTTTTATGGTAGGCAGCGTTGGCGGCGGTGCCTCTGAAGAGCTTACAAAAAAAGAAAAACAACAAAAAAAAAACAGCCACAACAAAAAATAAAAACAAAAAAACCCAAACAGAAGCTCAGCCAATACAAGTTAAAAAAGAGGACAAAAAATATATAAGAAAAGTCAGGCAGTCTTAAGACGGTGAGCCAGATTTTTAGCTAGATTTTCCAGCTAAATCTTGGTATATAAATTTTTTATATATATATTAATATATAATAAATATTAATATATAATAATATTAATAAATAATTAAAAAAGGGCTTTAGAGTCACAGATCTTCTATAAGACTTTTAAAGAAGCTAAGCTTAGTGTTTAGAGAAGAGAACATTAAATTTATTTATTTATATTATTTTTTCGTATTTTTTATTCTCATTCGTATAATTTTATTGTTTATTAAATTTATTTATAATTATTCGTTTTGAACCTAAATATTAAGCCTTTCTCTTTCTTCTTTAGAATAATTAATTAATAAATAATTAATATTTAATGTAAGTTTTTGGAATATTTTTTCATTCCCCTTTCTACTCTTTTCCCTTTTTAAAGCCAACATTAATTGGCCAACACTGTTGCAATGGGCGGAAGGAACACCTTCGAGGAGATCCCAGGCTCAACATCTATTCGAGGCAGGACAATCGATTTGGCGGAAAGTGTTGGACACGCACACACACATTGATACTAAGATATTTAGATACTCGGTATCTGTGAGATACTCGGGGGCACTATGGAGAGCTACTCATTCGCTCAGTTGTAAATGAGTCTCGAGGGCCAAGTTCTTGCTGCCTGCCACCGCGCCCGCAATATGTCTTGTTGCTTGTTTGACAGTTGTTGCAAGTTGCTGCTGCCGCTGCAGCAACAATCGTAGTTATATTTTTAAACGCAACTACGCGCTGCTCACAGCGATATTGATCTTATTTCAATATGCCAGCTACCAATGCCGCTGCTCTTTTAATTTGCTGCTGCACGTTGCTTGCTGCAAGCTCCTTGCCAGTTGCAATTTCCTTGTGGCAGTTGACGTTGCCACTAGTTTCGGGGGATCCGATCGCACCTATAGGAACCTTCGTAATCGGCGGCATTTGCACCATTGATCTTTGGCTTCTTTCCTGTTTCTCCTGCAATTTCCTTCTTTTTTTTTTATTTTTTTTTTTTTTTGATTGTCAACTCGTTTGGCGGGGAGCGGGGGCAGGACTTTGATTTAGTAAAGTGTAATTACGTTTAAGTTGCCAGGATAGAAGAAACCCAATTTCAATTGGCCACAAGACACTCTTCCGGAGGGGGGCTAAGGGGATGGCAGCTCTTAGAGGTTTACATGATGAATCTTTTGATTAATTGCCTTTGCCTTATTTTTGATTTAATTTTTAGGGTTTTTTTTTATTATAATATAATTTTTTATTGTTTTTTATTTAATTTTGATTTTTTTAAAATGGCAGCTTACATATTTAGCTTTTATTTCTCTTTAATTATATTTTGTATATATTTTTTTAAATCAATGTTTATAGAATTCCTTGAGCCTAAAGTTCGCTTTCAATCTCCATAATTTTAATTATTTAATTTACATTTATTTAAAATCGTATCAATTCTCATTTATTATATTTTGTATATATTTTTTGTTTCCTAAAAATGAACTGAAAGTGAAGTCCTCCTGTTGCTCGTCACTTCTTTTGTATGAAATATCAGAGGCATTAAAAGGCCTCGCCCCGACCATTTAATTAACCAGAATAAGATTCTCAACCTCCAAACATACAGGAGACACACAAAAAAAAAACACAACAAAAAAGGAGAAAATAAAAAGCAAAATTAAGAGAAAAAAGATGAAGGGACTGGGGGCTATGAGAACAAGATGAATTACCTTTTGCCACTGCACGTGAAACTGACACGCCAAGGTGTGTCCAGGGGTTAAGGTATAGGAAAATTTGAGAGGGGCTATAGGAGGGGGATACAAGAGGCTATATAGACGGCGGATATATGTATAGGAAACAGGGGCCACACAGGGCTTTCAACACGTTTTTGGCCATTGCAACTTCTGCGTGACGACGGCAACGGCGACTGGATGATGGCTTAATTCATTTGCTCGCCTGGATCGCCCAAAATGCATTTTTAATTTCATTTCATTTCGGAGGGAAAATAAATTGAATTATTTACTCAAAACAACCAGAAAAAGAAGAACAAGGCAAGAACTTGGCTAAGGAATCCATTAAAATACCAACCAATATGGCCGTGGAACGCTTTCGATTTGGATTATGTGCCGACCCTCACTCCCTATACCCTTTTTTAATTGCCCAACCTCAATTATGATAAATAGAAGAAGCCAGAGTTTTTTTTTTTTTTTTTTTTTTTTTGCATAATATTCTGCGCCACGGATTATACGCAAATCGTCATTGTGGGCTCTCCTCCTCCCGGTTAATTTTCATATTTTCTCCCCCTCTCAGTGTCGGCATTTTCGTTTTCATGCATTTAATTGGATTTGTAGCTGGGAGTTGTGAGTCTTTTTTTCATTTTTTTTTTTTTTTTTTTTTTTTTNTTTTTTTTTTTTTTTTTTTTTTGAGCAACTGCGATTACATTCTAATTATGAAAGGAACATTTTTAATAGCCAAATGATAGGGTCTTGGGATGGGATCTGGAGTCAGACTTGGGTTTCTTACAAGGGTTCCTAAGCCCTTAAATAATGTTTTATTATAGTTTTTCGATTTTAATTTAATAAAACTATATTTTTTGGACATCTAAAAAATATTTATAAAACTTTTGTGGCTATATTATTTGAATATTTATTTATTGTATTATTTATTTTCAAAGAACTTCCTCTTTAAACCTTTAACATCCTATAAAAAAAAAAACGTTAAACCGCATACCATAATAATAATAATAATAATTGCTTAATAAGCAATAAAATAATAACTCTTTTGACTTAACTATATTTATATACATATATAAAATATATTCACTTAATTACGTAATTGCTTGAGACAAAACCGTTTATATTTCCAATTGCAGGAATTTCCACTTTTTTGAGAGTTGTCAAAGTCAAAAAAAGCTGCGACAACGGCAACTGACTTGTTTTTGCATATGCCAGGGAATTGTTATGGCCATTTATGAACTCTAAATGTTGTTGTTGTTTTCCTTTTTATTTTTTGTTTTTCAATCTTCTAACTATTTTGGTCAGCTTGACGTGTTTTTGCCCAAATGCGCATATCAAACATCAAAATGGGCAACATTTCAACGGCAACTATGACTTTGAGTAGCTGCAACTTGTGTCAAAGATTTGAATATCGAGTGGTAGGATTTTTTTTCATTCGAATTTTTTATTTGTTTCGATTTTTTTTAAAGCAACTAGTGTATGTTGCAGCAACATGTTGCCTACGATCACCTGTCCAATCAGAAATGACAAAATATTACCCCTTGATTGAGCGTAAAACGATGTTAAAAAAATTTTTTATTGAAAAAACTCTTTAGATTCAGGGTGCTTTTTATTCTCTCTAATTGGAATTTTATCTTCGTAATAAAATATAGGTTAAAAACTATTTTAATAATTTAATAAATTAATCATTAACCAAAAAATATATTTTTACTAGATTTTTAATCATTTATTATTTATTAAATTTATTCAGCTGCATTTCGAAATGTGTGAACTGTATATAAAAATAATTAATAATTATTATAAAATAGATATTATTATTAAAATAACATAATTAATGCAAACTTCTATATATTTTTCCTCAATTAAAAATAAATTTAATTCACTTTTCAATATGATTTATTATTAATTTTAATTTTTAATAATTTTAGATAAAGAAAAATAATATTAAAAAAAAGCCTGTTTCTTCAACAATCTCTATGTCTCAAGTGCTTCATTTTCCTCATTTTTTTATTGCCAAATTGCGCCATTTGACAGACAGACAGACACAATTGAGAATTCTGACAATGAAGCCTGAGCTAAGCCAAAATGTTGACTGCAATGCGGACATCGATGTGCGTGCCTGACCAAAAAGAGCCACAAAATAAGGAAAAACTCGCCACTCGCCGCGATTCTGCTGCTCGTTTTAATTGAAAGATGTCAATTTGCAAACGCACAAAGTGCGTTGCGCAATGGCAACAACCGCGGGTAACAACCGCAGGTAAGAACAGCAACAACAACGACCACAGTAAAGACAACCGACCACCAACCACCGGACAAGTCGACAGGCCAACAGGCTTTAAGTCCGGCCAGCAAAACTAGGAAACAACAAACGTGGCGACGTCTTCGGGCTCCAAATAAATTGCAACCAAATTGCCAACGTCAGCGACGCTATCAGCGGCATTTATCAGTTAGCCGCTGCGCCTGCGCGCCAGTTTAAAAATCCCAAGTACATGGATGAGCAAGGGTACACTTAGCGGAAATGGGCAACAATTGGGGGCAATTATGAGGGTTTTTTTTTTAGGAGAAATTAAACCAAAGATATACGCTAACTATTTAAATATATACTTTTCAAAAGAAAAAAAAGAAGAAAAAAATATAGAACTAGAAAATATGAAATTTAATAAAAAAAAAAAAATATTAAATATGAAATTTTTAGGGAAATAAATCTATAAATAAATACAACAAATTATATAGAAATTAATATGGAGACAGTTAAAAGTTAAAGCTACCAAATTTGTTACCAACCTTCCTACATATTTTTTGCAGCATCTATTTTTTCACATTTATAACTCTTTTATATTTGATTTCCATTTAGTTTCTAATTCTCATTAACCTCATTAATTACAAGAAAAACTCCTTAAAAATCTTACGTTCAGTGCATCTTTTGTGTGCGTTTGGTTTTCTGTATAGGCTGCATGCTTTATCGCAATATTTAATTGGCAAAATATGCGTCTAAACGCACATAAATTGCATTGCTAACGCGTTTGTGTAGCCTCTTTCCTCACTCCCTTTGACTATTTCTTGGTCTTTTACGACATCATCTGTGGTGGCTGCCTTCTGCTTCTTTCTCTATGGCGACCGCACGCCAATTACCCCCAAACAACAACACCAACATCCACACGCAATGCCAAAGCATTTCACTCAACTGTTGCTGCTGGTTTTGTTTGGTACAGTAGTCACTGGCTTGGAATGACCCTCCAGATATTATGTAAGTAACTTTCTAAAGTTACGTCACTTAATTTTTGTACTTAATTTGAAATGTTTTGCTCCCCAGATTTCATTATTATTATTTGTGTATTTTTAAAGATTTATTTTAAGAAATTCACTGTACTTCTTGGGCAGGTTCTTTGGCTGCTTTGACTACCACCGATGTTGCTCTTTGCTGCAATTTTTATCTTCCTCTATTGAGGCTGCTGCCGTTCATCGGCAATTGCTGTGCCCCAAACCCGGAGATCGGAGATGGAAGTGGAAATTGAAGGACTAACCTGCCGCAAAATGTCACAATTGTTGTAGGCCTTACACTAAAAGTAATCGGGCTTACACATTATAAATTCTAAAAAAATTCAAAGATATATCTAAATCTGTACAAGTTCCTAATAGGAGATTATCTTTTTGAGATCCAAATTAAATCCGAAATCCATCTTTTAACCTCCTTATTATTGAGGTGTACCTTGGCTTCTTAAATTGTGGCAAAGTTATGAGCTGAGTCTCAACTGTGGGGGTTATCCCCCCGCGGCCTTGTGCTCCGCGATCGCTTTAAGCCAACCTTGAAAAAAGGCAACCTCTCTGCAAATATTTATATAAACTTTATATATCGTTGAACTTGGCCCGAAAACTTTTTAACCAGCACAACGACCTTCAGTTAAAGTTGTGAAAAATTCACCGAGAGCATGAGGGGATGGGGAAAACTTTGTCTTAAAGTTCAAACTGGAGCAAAAACTATTTGCCCCAAATGCGGCGGCCACAATGCATTCCATTTCCTCCAGCTTTTCCTCTGCCACCGAGCAGACTTGTCCCGGAACACATAGATACTTATGTGCAAACATTCATATATATAAATACATATATATGTGTGTATATATAATGCTTTATATATACAGTATAAAGCATGCACTCGGTCTGGAGTCTGAGTGTGTATATAACTCTTTTTTATTTGAATGCCAGTGCATTGCCAGACATTGAACAGTGTGTAAAGATTTATTTTTTGGGGAGGGAAATATTTTTAAATTTTCTATAATGAATTCAAATTTAAGAATTTATTTCAAATTGTTTTATATTTTTTTAATGTTCTAGGCAAAGTTTTATTGTACTTTGAGGGAGAAATTTGGCTACAAATTAAATAAATTTTAAAATTAATTTAATTTTAATACATTTTATTTGCTTAATAAATTTATTTAATGTTGATTATTATTATTAATCATATTTTATTTATAAATAAATTTTATTTTAAATTTGGGAATTTATTGAAAGGAATTTGGAGTTTTTTATAATTTGATTGCAATTATTCTATTATATTTTTTGTCTATAATTTATCGATAGCCCTGGCCCCATGGTGGCAAAGCGACGTCGCAGATGTTTTCGCGAGCAACTTGAGCAACGTCCTTGGCCATTTTCCTGCTTGCACTTAAGCCTTTCTCTCACCGCACCAGCCCCTTCCCTTCCTCCCCCCCCCCCTCACCTCCTCTTAACCTTCTCTTACCCTCTACCTCTGAGCACCCCTTTCTCCCTGACTTTACCCGGAATTTTCCTCTTTTTCCTGCTGCTGCTTCTGCTGTTGTTATTGTTGTTGTTGGCTTGTCTGGCGTTGTCTGCAAAGTTTTCCATATTTTTAGTGCCAACCAGCAACATAGAGAGTGAGTGCAAGGGAGATAGAGAGATGGAGAGGAAAGGAGATAGAGACAGATAGTTGGAGTTTTCCAGTTTCCCACTTTGCAATAAGTTTCAAACTTAAATAAGGATAATAAAATGCTGTCGACTGCTAGAGCAGCATCCTGTGACTCGCTCTATCTCTCTGTATGTGTGTGTGTGTGTGTGTGTGGATGTCTCATTTGTACCCTTCCCCCCTACACCCAGCCAGCTTACCACCCACTAAGCCAACGTCCTTGGGTTTGTCTGCGCGCTGTCTGCTCTCTTCCTGGAAAGCAACAGCAACAGCAGTAAGAGGAGAAAGAAGAACAAGGACTTTTCCCAAGCAACCTTGCCATTGCCCCCCACCCCCCCCCCCCTCTGTACCACCCCCTAGATCCCCACCCTTACCACTTAGACCTCCCCCTTTGATTCACTCTTGAACAACTTTTTAACATAATGAAATCAAATAAAATGTAGGTAGAACGCTGTGGCAGCTAAGGATACTCCGCCATATCTCTAGCTCTCTCTCCCTCACTATATACATATATATTTATATACTTATATATGTGTGTGTGTGTGTGTAGAAACAGGAATAATAAAATTTATATTTCACTTGTCTGCGGTTCCCAGCTGCTTATTCTGTGGAACACTTTCGCTTTCCACTGAAATGCAGTCACCGCTGGAAGATACAAATAAAAGAGAGAAAGATACGGGATGCGGATGCAATAGATACTTTCAAGACACGCTTAACCCCTTGAGCTGAGCGGTTAATGTGCCACTTCAATGATGATTCTGGACTTTAAGTAAGTCACATCAGATATCTAAGGAGGGGGGTTAAGAATTACATATAAAGAAGTTTGGGTAGTTTTAAAGGATTAACTTCAAGTATAACAGGTAGAAGGGGAAGGGAGTCATGTTTAAATTTGATTTTTTGTAAAGGAAATAATTTAATAATATTATTTAAAATGATGTGGGATTTAAAGTAGCATCTTTTGTAATATTTTATTGAAGAAGAAGCCTACTCGAACCTGCAATTCTGGGATCTCGAAGTCCGAATACTTATAATCTTTTTTGTTAGAAAATGTATCTTAAAAATACACAAGATATATTTACCACAATTAAAGCAGTCCAAAAAGAGCTTTAAGTTGTAGTTTAGCTTTAGTTTTCTTAAAAGTAATTAACAAAAAATCCAAATAATGAGCAGCTCTCATTGGAGGCATCTTTTGTGTTAAAAATCCAGTTCCTCCTGTCGTATACTTATTATCTTTATGCTTTAAACATTATCCTGACTTCAATTGAGCCGCAAAAACAAAAAGCCTCTCATTTCGCTTCATTTTCGATCTGTCCTGTTCCAGGTCCTGTCCAATTCAATTGTGTGTCTGTGCTGCCTTTTTTTTTGTTCGTCCTTTGGCTGTCTACAATTTAAATATTTCCTAACAATTTGCCCAGCCCAATTGCGAAATGAAAATTGGTAAAAGAGAAAAAAAAAAAACCTGGAATAATAGGGGGATAAAGGGGTAAGGGAAAGCGGTAGGTGTGGGGAATCCCCCCTTCATTTTGGCAAACAGCCGCTGGCAGCGACTCTGGTTTACCCCTCCTCCTTCCTCCCTCCTGTCGACATTCTCTGTCATCATTTTGGATGACAATTGCAGTGCAACTGTTACAGTTGCCCCAGCTTCCAGCTTAGACCATCCTTTAGACTGTATTCTTCAGTATTTTTATATATTTTTTTCTATTTTTTTTTCATTGCAACTAACCAGAGCATGTAATGAACTAGTCCTGTGCCCTTAAACATTTGATTTTTGTAGAAGACGTGTTAAATATTTAATCAAGATTTCTATAGGAGTTTTAATTGTGTTTTTAGTAGTGTTCTCTTTTTTTTTTTTTTGTTAATTAAGAATTAATTACAACTACAGTATATTAAATTAAAAGAAAGCCCTTGAAATGTATTAAGAGGCATCAATAAAAATTATGTTTGAAGATGATAGTAAATAATAAATAAATAATAAAAAATAATGCAATACAAACTTAAATACTTTTCATCTTTCAAAAATAACTAAACATGTAAAGATTTAAATAAATATATTAAATATACGTTTGAATATATAAGATATTTTTAAATATATTTCAAGGCTTTAATATAATAAAGTATAAATAAAATTAAATAAGAAGTAATAATATTTAAATACAATAACATAACAATATTGTTATATGAAAATATGATAATTTGATTATTTAATTTTAACTTTTAATATTTTACCATGAAACAAATCTCTCGTTTTCTAACTTTCTAGCTTTCAGCTTCCAGCTTTTGACTTGGCCAACTGCCTGTGACCCCTTCCCCGAATTGCACCACCCATATCAACGCCACCCACCTCCCACCACCCACCACCCACTCTCATTCCGCGCTTCATTTCGTGCGCTGTCGTCCATCAGTGAAATAAAAATGTCACTCCCATTGCAATCCATCACGTGACAAATGTCCTTCTCCTGCTGCTCACTCGGTCTTCCTTTCTCCCCCCTCTCTTATTCTCTTTCTCTCTCTGGGACGTAAATGTGCCAAAAAAAGGAGCAGTGCCAGGATCAGAGACACTGAGAGCAACATTAAAGGAAGATCAATATGAAATAATATTAAAGATAAACTAGTAAAATGCTAAAAACAAAATAATAAAAATATGTAAATAATAAAATAAAAGAGAAAATAAAATAAATTATAAATAAATAAAAAAACACTTAAGGAAAATGTAAAGAGTAAATCTTGAATTAATCTTTATTGAATATTTTTCTAGTGTTAAAGAGTTATAAATAATACAAAACAAAGCTCTAAATTCAAGCTTAACATTATTTTTAAATATAATTTAAATATCTTATTTATTGAATTTAAATTTGTGAACCCAAATTAAACCATATTTTTACACCCTAAAATCTAGTGTTCTGCCTGATTAATAAGCTTTATTACGTTATTATCTGATTTTAAAATGTTTCTAGATATTAAAATAAATTTTTTCAGGGTGCAGGGGGGGTGGGGTGTGGACGGCCAAAAGCCAAAGCCAAAGAAAATGGCAAAGCCAAGCCCAGCGAATGACGTGACATGGCGAAAAAGTTTTAGTTCGCCCGCCGACGCGCAATGGGCGTGCGGCAAAGGGGGCGTGCCACACACATACACACATTGTTTTTGGTGCTTATTTTTATTTTTAAATTTTTTTACACATTTTTTTAGCAATTTTTTGTTGTTTTTTTAGTGTTATTTTTATGTGCCTTAGTCGGAGTTTGTCTTTCGCCTCATGGCTTTGCTTCAGCGTCTTTTTTGTTGTAGACTGCATCCAAAATTTATGGTGTATGTGTGTGTAAAGGGAGGGTGGTGTTTGGGGGGAGGGCGTGGCCCGTGCCAGGACTTGGCCAAAATGGCCGCTCCAAGTCGATTATTTATAAGCACTGACAGCGTCGCGTCAACTTGATGATAAACTATGTTTGCCGCGGCGTCCTAATTGAAAATAATGTTAGTCTGCCCAGGCCAACCCCACAGAAACTACTCCCTCCCTCCCTACCTCCCCCTCCCTCTCCGTATACTGAGAAAAAAAATTATGAATAAAAATAAGTTTGAAAGTTGGAAAAATAACTAGAAAAAAGTGCAAATTCGGAATATAAAATGTATAAAATATGAATTTATAAATATTTACGTATCTTATAAGATAAATATAATTAGTATACAATTATTTTAAGCCCAGTTTTTTTTCAGTTTGTTGGCTAAAACTTTCTGCCAGAGCTGTAGGCGCACTGGACGTATACGCAATGTCACGTAGGCGGTGGGCGGACCGGAAAAGCGGCCAAAGCTAAGAACGGGCGCCAGGAAAAACGTAACTGAATACAAAAACAAGACAAAAAACAACTTAAAAAAAAAAAAGAAAAACTAGAGGAAAAATAGAGAGAAATGTAGGAAAAAAAACTAAGAAAATGGCGCAGCCCCCGAAAAATTGCAATCAACTGCAAAATTGCCGACGTAAACGATGGCCAAAAAAGAAAAAGTACAACAAAAATTTGATATTATCAAGGGGGGGGTGGTAGAGGGGAGGAGGATGAAGAAAATCGAAACCAGGGCGGTGGGTAGTAGGACGCCAAGGGGGGGGTTTAGAGGGAAAACTGCAGCCAGCAGCTGCCAGGACACGTACATCCTACAAGCGTCGTAGAAGCCTGACGCTGATGGAGTCAGGAGCCAAAAACGATGTTTGTCCCTGGCCCCCCAACATCCCCCCCCCCCCCCTCCCCAGACCCCTTCCTCCGCTTTGCACCCACCTGACTGCGTTTATACTTCCCCCCTTTTTTTTTCTCCTGCCTTTTTTTGTGTGTGTTGTTTTTTGCGCCAAGACCGTCGTAAAAACAAACTGAACTGAAAAGCAGCCCAAGGAAGCAGCCGAAAGGAAAACCTACTATTTCCACCCAATGCCGCTGCAGCTGGATCTTTCCCATCTCCTGGGAAATTCGGAGAGGAGGTGGTCTTGCCAAGGAGCCCAGGAAAAGGCCAAGCAGGCAAAGGAATCAAGTGGTTAGCAGCAAGGAAACTCTCGGCATGCCCTGCTGTTAAATCGAAGAAGATGCGAAAATATTTTCAGGGCTTCAAGGAAAGTGTAAGGAAAATGAACTCTAATTTATGGGATATATGTAGTTGGAATTATTTAAAAATAAATAGTAGCAAGAGAATTTTATTTAAATATAGCAAAAACAAAAAATTTAGCAAAGTAAATGAGTAAACTCATAAGAAATAAATTTAGAATATTTTTAACGTCTTATGAAATGATTGAAGTAAAGATTAAATATTTTAAAACACCTAAAATTTATAAAAATAAATATAGAATATTTTTAAATAGCTACAAATTATTATAAACTCTTTTAAGTAAATATGAAAAGTTTCTAAATGCCTAGAAACTGATTTAAAAATTTTTTACACACTTAAAACATTTTTAAAAGCATTGTAAATATATGTAAAACTCAAGGTTATAATATAATATTATTGCTACTTAAATTATTATTTTAAAATACCCTTCAACTTGGATTTTAAATAATTAATAACAATTTCTTGTAACAAGTTTAGCCCACAAATCCCACAGGTAAAGGCATTAACCCTTTGTGGACTGCGTGACTGTTAGAGTAGAGACTAGCGAGAGGGAGAGAGATGCAGTGAAGGGAGAGAGAGGGAAGAAGGTTGAAAAACAGGCAGAAATTCCATTAATTTTTGTCCTTCTTATCGCTCGGTGGCTCACTGGGCCAGCACCCCAAAGTTTTTCCCTTGAAATTTACCCACCATTTTCCCTTGCATTTTCCCTCCATTTTCCCTTGCATTTTCCCTCCATTTTTCCCACCTCCTTCCCCCCGTGCAATCGCTCGTTTTCAGGGTTCCCTGCGTGCCGCTGTGTGGCATCTTTGGCTTAGCAGCGTCACGTGCTGCAGCGCAAACTTAACGCATTTCCGTGCCCAAGGAGCTGCTGCACCACTCAAAAGTCACCCACAGCCAGCAGCCACCCAATGCCACCCACCACTGCCACCCACTATCAGCCCAAAGTCGCACCACCCAACCGAAAAATCGAACATCCAGAGAAATGAGATTCCTTATTTCCAGGGAAATGTATTTCCCAATTTTGTATGTACAATTTTCATTTTTTTATTAAAAATACTGTTTAAATGGTATATGTTTTTTTTTAAACTAATTTATCTGGTTATTAAATACCCTTTTTTCCCAGTGCATTAGGGGGAAAGGGACGTGCCCAAGGACCTTATTGATGGCAGCGACATGGCTGCGAAAATTTATTGAAGCGTTAAGTTGCTGCCTTCGGAGACTCGGTTTAGTTTTTCTTTATTTTTTTTCACCCAAAATCACTCCGCTCTTCATTTTTCCAGCTCCCCTACTACTTCCCCCTCGTACTCCCTCCTCCTCATCACCATCCTTCAGGTAGCTCGAAAGGCTCCTTTGCATGACCTCCCCCCACAACCAAAAATAAAGTAGCCCCCTTCAGCGTCTCCTTCGAGTGGTTTTCAGTGTACACTTGTCCAGCTGTTGGTCAATACACGAAAAATGCATTAGGACTGTGTAATTTTCATTTAATTAGTTGCTCCAAACAAAGCCAAGGCAGATAAAAAAAAAATATATATATATATATTATAATAATAATAATAACAAGTCAAAGGGAGAGAGGTAGGAGCCTAATTTACTGTTCATTCACTTTCGTATTTTTATATTTTGAAGAAGGTTAAAAGAAGAAAACAGCAAAAATGCACAAAATAAGTTATAAAAATTTTAAAATTGCAATTAAATTCATTATTAAATTGTATTTGAAGTATCAAAAGATTTAGTTTTAGTTTAAAACTAGCACCAAGTTTATAAACTCCCCAATACAATTATTATGTGAAATATTTGTTTTTTTATGCATAAATCATATAATTAATTATTAATAAATCAATTATATAAAGCATCAAATAAAAAATAAATGGTAATCAAGCTGAAAATTAGCTTTAATAAGTAAAAGAAAAAGTATTATAATAAGAAGATGAATAGTTCTTAAGGTTAAAATCTCAATATTACTTTGGTAATAATTTATTTTAAATGAAATTATACAAAATATGTAAATAAATCACTAAATCTGAAAGAAAATTGCAAATTCTGCATCATATTTAAATATTCATATGGAATATTAATTAAGCATACAAAAAAAGTATGTAAAAAATAACTTTTAAGCACAGAAAACCGGGCTTTGACATTCTTTTTAAATAAAAAAATAAAAAATGAGTTAATTAATGAGAAATTAATTAACGAGAAATACTAAAATATAGTTAAACTAAACAAATAAATATTACTTTTGAATGTAATATGTATAATATTAAATATATAAAATATTTACTTTAAAAGTGTACTAACAAATAACCCTCAAAACTCATAAAAGAAATTCAACAATTTATTGGCAAGCTTCAATGTCGCTTCTTTGCTATATCCTTTTCGCCTCCCCTCCCCTACCCTCCCCCATTATTCGATTTATCCATAATTTATTTATTTATATTAGTGGCACTCATGCATATTAGTTGTACCCCTCTTAACCCCATCCCCCCTTCGGGCTGCCACATTCCTGGACAGTTTTACAATTTCAGCAGTTGGCAGGCGATTTTCCGATTTTTCGCTGATATTTTCCATTGGGGGAAAAATGTTTATTTGCCGACTCTTCATGTCTATTAAGGCAAATTAATTGTCTATTTATTTTTTGTTTGTTGTTTGCTGCTGCTGCTGTTTGGCTGCCATCAAAATAATTCGACATTTAACATGGCAGGTGAAATGGCAGGCGAATGTTTTTCGGGGGAAAATCGAAGCGAAAAACCACTCGAAAGCAAATAGGAAAATTTCCACGGTTGTTGTGCCATTAAAAATGAATTAAAGATAAGTTATTTCGGTGGGGAAAGGGGGAGGGGTGCAACAATCGGCCCCCCATTTTGTTTTGTTGCATTATCGATGAGGCGCCACCAAATTGATTCCAAGTGCAGTTACGTGCATATAATTTGAAATTTGAAAATGTGAAAAGAGTTTTAAAAAAAGTGTGGAACTTACGAGGAGTTTCCATCATTTCAAGCGGGTTCTTTTTTAGGTTTACAAGAAATTTAAAAACTTGAAAAAAGTTGTATATAAAAAAATAGTTTAAATAGCCTCAAAAAAAATGATTTATTTATATTTAAGTCTTTAAAAATGAGCATTTTGAGGGTCGAAAATATATAAATAGTCATTTTAACATCCGAAATATGCATTTTATCGCTTGAAAATATTCAAAATAATCATTTTAAGTGTAAAAAAAAATTATTTTAACAGTTGAAAATATGCAAAATATACTAAATAAATTATATATTAAAATAAAGTTACACCTAACATTTTTTTGTTCATATAACTAATAATAAATTCACATTTAAATATATCCAACGAAAGCCTTTCTTCTATTTATTTTTCATTTTCGGACACCACAAAGTTGTTTCTTTTGTTGGCGCAAATTCCTTGGCAACATTTTGATGTTGCATCAACAACTTAAAGAGCTTGGCGACAAAAGTGCAGCTAAAGAGCAGGCAAAGCAAAGAGACAGTCCCAAAGAGCGAGCGAGATACTAAAATAAGGTTGAACTTGCAACCAAAGTTTCACTCAAACAACGCAGCAGCAGCAGAGGCAGCGCTGTCAACGTTGCAGCTCAAAGAGATGCAAAAAAGAGAAAGAGCCAAAGCAAATGTAATGACTGACAGAGAAAGGCGAGTGCAATTTTGTGAGTAAAAGTTGAGGCTTAAGAGGAAGTGAGTGTAAGCCGTATGTGCGTCAGAAGTGAGTGCAATTCTGAAGATGAGCACAAACCTAGTGCAATTCGAGTGCGAAGAGCAAAGGCTTAAATAAGAATGACAATTTATTATTAACTATTTGTAATTTTAAATATCAAAATATAAATGTTAAAATTTTGTATATAATTAAACAAAAATATATATATGTATTTATATATAAAACAAATTATTGTTTATTTTTGGCGGTAAGTCTAAGTTTCGGAGCAAAGCCACAAAAGAGCAAAATAGCAGAGAGTGCAGTTAACCGCTAAGAGAGAAAGTTAGCCTTTAGCCCTTGAGTGCATTTGCTGACCAGCTGTTCGCTGCTTGTGGGGGGGCAGTGTAGGTGTGGGTGTGGGGTGTGTGTGCGGCTTCAATTGTTGAGTGTGCGATTTTTGGCAGCGAAGCCGGCAGCGGCAGAGGCATTGAGCCGGCGCACGTGGCCACGAAACTTCGACAACGTTCGACGTTGCAATGAGTGTTAGTTCTTTTGAGGGGAGTGGGGGAGTGGGCGAGGGTGCCTGCCCCAGTGGGTGAATCGAAGCCTCCCCTCGTGACCCCCACCCCCATCTCACGCATTCGCAGCCGCAGTTGAGCCCACTGGCCACGCCTACGCAGCGGAGGCGGTGGAGGCGCTGGTTGGGATTGGTGCGCCGAACTGGACACTGCCGCCGAAGAGAAACCCCCACCCACTGCGCTATCCTTGCATATATGCGGCCCCAGCCCCTCTTTCTCTGCCTCACACCTCCTCTTCTTCTTCGTACTTTTCGGACATGACGCGTAAAAAGCCGACGTCGGCGTCGGCGTCGACCTTTCCTGTAAAAATTTTTGGGGATTATTGATGCGAGGCGCACACCGAAAGGAGACTAGGGGTGAAAGTGAGCGGGAGAGAGAGTTGTAGAAAGAGAGGTGGGGAGAGTTATGCATGTAGGTGTTGGGTGAACGTACAAATGGAGTTGGAAAATGCACGTACAGAGGGGGGGGCTGGGGTTGGAAAGGTGAAGAAGAAAGGTGTTCATAGGTGGCGCCAGAAGAGAGTTTCGGGGGCAGCGTAGAAAGAGAGTTCGAGTAAGAAGCTTCGCGGGGGGGAGGGCAGTAAAAGGGGGCTAAAAAAAATGAGCGCTTGTTGAGGGAAGAAAGTACCCTCGGAATATCTGTTAACGAGAGTAGGACGAGGAAAGACACAGAGGCTTATGAGGAGGATATAAAAAAGAGTTGTGTTTTGGGAAAAGAAAAGGAGTTTAAGGGTTAACAAAAAACAAAATAAAATTCGAAGAACAGCAGTTCCAGAAGAATTCAAGAAGAATTACAACAAGCCAGAGAGAGAAAGAGGTAAAGAAAGTGATCTAAAAGAATGTCGGGAGAAGGCTTAGCTCTAAAAGAAGTTGAAAGAAAGTTTGGAAGACACAATTTAGCTGCACAAGAACTAAATACAAACAAATTATACAAGAAAATTTGAATAAAAACCTTAGAAAACTTTCAAGAAAATCCAACAAAAATCCAAGAAAATTTTCAATGAAAATCCAACACAAATTTAAGAAAAATCCAACGAAATTCCAACAAAAACAAGAAAAAAATCAAACAAAAGGCAAGCAAACAAAAAAATGAAATAAATAAAGAAAAATTAAACACGTATCCAAAAATTATTCCATAAGCTAAGATCAAAATCAGTGCGAGGATTAAGGATAAAAAGAGAGTTAAAGCTTGAACTCAACCTAAGGAGAAAGAGACAAAAACCCATTGAAATGAGACAAGATCGCTAAAACATAAGAAAAACTTAAGACTAGCAACAACAAATAGGCATCAGGAGAAAAATCGGAAACAAAGGAAAAGAGAAGGCAGGTTGGGGGTGCAAAACTATTGTTATTTTGCCATTTCCCTTCTTTTTTTTTGAATATTTTGTTGGGCAAGCGCAAAAAGCAAATGAAAAATAGTAAAAACTATTGATGAAGCACATGCGAAAGAGAGGCAGATACCAGACCAGAAAGAGAGAGGGGCATACAAGTGGGAACGAGAGAGAGATAGAGAGAAAGTGGGAGAGAGCAACTGCAAGCGTGTGTGTGTGTGCGGGTGGACATAACGACATAAATGAGGCTTTAAGCTTGTTAACAGCCAACGCAGGCTGCGCTGCCGGCGCCGCTGCCACAAAAGTTTCTAGTATTAGTTACGAAAACTAATCGTGTGTGTTTATGGGGGGTGAGGGGGGCGAAGGCGGCAGAGAGAAAAAGACAGGGAAAAGAGAGACGGGGGCTGGTGACCCCAGCAAAGTTAATATGCAATTTTTCGCGACCATTTCCCTTTTTCACATATTTTGCGGGTTAATTACTCCGAGTTTTTCGGCTATCCTCGCAGGGTGGACCCAAAATAAAGTGGGGAAAATGTAGATGCAGCAGGCAGACCACCGGAAATTTGTCAAAGTGAAAGTTTATCACATACTTAAATGGGTTTTTCGAATTTATTATTTACTAGTTTATTTTTATAGCTCTGCAAGGTGTTATTAGAGACATTTCCGACCCCATAAAGCATATAACAATCTTAATCATCGACAGGACGAGCAGAAAAAACTTCATTAAAATTGTAAAAAACTAAAACCAAAGGATTAAACAAAAAGTTAAAATTCATATATGCAATATTTTTCAATATCAAAATTATACCCTTTCATATCTTTGATAATTCATTTAAATTGCTTAAAATAATAAATAATATTAAATAAATTAATATTCGTCATAATCAATAGTGATTTAGCAGATTTTAATTAGCAGATTATTTAATTTAAACTTTTTATTTGAACTTATTATTCCATGTCTTAATTAATAAGCAAACAACTACAATATTTAATTTCAAACCGTTTCATTTAAAGAAAACATTTTAGAGCTGAAAATCCGTTGTAGCCGAAAGGCAGACAAAGTCTCAATTTCAGTGACAGGACAAAAATCAATTTGCGCCCTGGCCCGAGCACAACTGTACCTGTGTGTTACCTTAACGCTCACGTCTGTGTTATATCGAATCCTTTTTGGGCAACTCGTCGCGACATGGCAATCGCTCTAAACAAACACAGAATGCAATAAATTTCCAAGCCCAGGACAGGCAGTATGAGGGAGGACTATCGATTATGGGCCCAAAAATCCGCATTCGCAGACGGACAAAGGAGGAGGCCAGAACATGGACTCAGACCCAGACCCAGGTTTGCATGTGTGGCCAATAGATACGCATTGATATAGTTCCGTCCGGGGAATCCCAGACAAAAGGGAGCAGGGGGATCCTGGCCAACCCGTAAACTCCGAAACAGAAAACCGAACTCGAAACCGAAACCAAAGCCGAACTCGAAACCGAACTCAAAGCGAACACTGAGGACCTGTCCGGTTCACCCATCCACTCCTCCCGCCCTTTTTTTCCTTTTGTTAATTAAGTTTCGTTTGTTTTGCGAGAGACCCTCAGACCGCACTGTTGTCGTATTTGAACTTTTGGCCAGGACACGCCAGTATGAGCACGAAAATATCCACACCAAAAAATAAAAGTGTATATACATATCTATGTATATTTCAAAGAAAAATATATAACATAAAATTTAATTTATAATTTATATTTTAATTTAAAATTATTCTTAATCAAAATGTATAATTTTTTATTAAATCATTAACCAATTTCTAGTTTTCAAATATTTCTTCTTTATTTAGAGCACGAGCGCTTTCCGCCGTATTTAAAAAAAAATTATCAAGGAGAAGAAAAGCGAGGAAACAAGAATAAGAAATCGTTCTCTCTCCCCCACTCGTTCGTGTTGCAAGCGGAACGGAACGGCAGAGCCGATCCCAGAGCAGCGAATTGCTGGACGAACACATGCATACACACATACATTCAGCGGGAGAGCGATTCCGCCGGATCTCAGCGATAGAAGCATTCAAAGACAAGAGCAAGAAAGGGCGCGCGAAGGAGCGGTAATGCGAGGATGCAAGAAAAAAGCAATGGTTCTGTCTCACTCACCCCTTTGCATTTCCTATTGCTGCCGCTGTGGAGAGATCCCCACGTTTTTGGTATACACACACGCACAGAAAAAAAAGATTAGCCAAAGAAAACGCAGTGATCTCGGCTATGTGCACTTTTTTAAACACCTTTACACACTTTTACACACTTTTACACATATTCTTCACTTAAAAAAAACAAGCACCGAGAGAATAATTAGCCAAAAACCGCACTTTTGGCCAAGGCGACAGCGGCAGGCCACCGATTTGCGGCTTTTCCGGAGCCCGCTTTCTCCTGCCGCGTGCCGCTGTTTTCCCGGCGTCCGTTTTCCGCATATTCCGCGTTTTCCGCGTTTCAACAGCGATCGCCATGCGTGCAGCCTCCGACCGTTAGGCCGCTCCGTTTCCAACTGCTCGCACTCTTTCCCCCACTTCAATCGGTAACCGAAATTGGCATGAATTCCCAATTCCCGGCGGGAGAGCTGCTGAGCGGTACTGGAAGGAGGCGATGTTTTGGTGGGAGCGGGAGAGGCGCGGCCATGTCCTCAACTGGAGTTGGTGACGAGCGGAAAGTCAAAGCAATTTGTATTTTCAATATTTTCCCAATTGGATTAAATGAAGAGATAAATAATAATTTAGTTTAAGGGAAACTGGGTTAGCCAAACATATGTTTTGTTCATATTTTTATAATACCTTTGCAGGGTATTATTGTTTAATAAATATAA
>VNJN01005225.1:0-11173 GCA_008042485.1 Drosophila mayri | reverse complement strand
CAGCGAAACAGTGTCAATGTTTTGCCGACTGCGCTCGTGCGGATTGACACCGGGACCCGGATCTTCGACACGGGGGCCCTCATTGACCCGTGCACGCCCTCGAGCTGCATTGATGCTTCGCTAGCGGCGTGTTTTCGTCTGCCCACTACTCGTGTGGGGGACGAACAAGTCTGTTCGGCCACCGTGGGATCCAAAACCGACGAGAGCTGAGCGATGCGGTGCTATTTGCCAGCCACAATTTCCGTCGTTCTGGGCGCGGACATGTATCCGCGCATCATTCAGCCGGGCTTCCTGAAGATTCAGGACAGGCTACCGGTGGCCCAAAGCACCGTTTTTGGATAGGTCGTGTCCGGAGCCTGCCACCATCCGTAACAACGTGGGACCAATTGCAACCCGAGTGATTGCAAGGGAGGCGGGATGTTTAGGTGAGGGGCCCTCTGTGCCGCCTTGGCTCACCAGAACTTAAGAGCGCACCCGCGCTCGCCCCTTTTTTGTGCTCAGGGCCTCGGGTCCGCCGTCGCTGCTCCCGCTCTCGCGCTTGGCCTTCCGCCGCTCGGGCCCGCTCCCGTACTGTTAAGCTGAGCTTATCGGTCGGGAGCGCGGCCCTTATGTTAAGCTATGTTAGTTCAATGTATGAAGTCGACGAAAATACATGCGATTGTGCCCATTGAAGATACCACGACGCCCCCGGCTCTACTTTTTGTTTGCGCAGTGGGATTTTCCTGGGTGCCACCTACAGTTCTCCAACTTCAATTCCTGGCTATCTTTGGCGGCAGAAGCGCCCTCCTACACACCTATTGTTCACAACAATTTCTGAGTTTTGATTTAAATGTGGCGGGCGCCGTTCGCTCACCCGAGAAATATCTCTTCCAAATTGTCAAACTTTTCCTTATCTTCGGTGTCCTTGTCGTGTGGGGGTCCTCGTTGTCCTGGGTTTCGTGTTCTGGTCTGTATATATATATATATTTCCGCGGGGTCACTTGATCTCAATTACATTTGTCACACTTAAATCGCTGCTGGCCTAATTACGAGTGATCTTTTGTTCCTCATTCCAGCCGTCGCGTGACCCAATTCTGCCCGCTCCCTTAACGGCTGCGCTGCCACGATCGATGGCGCGTGCCGTTCCGCATTCCACACATTCTTTTGTATGGCGAGCTTTCCGTCCCGCTCTCTCTCTTGGGCGGCAGGTGGTCCATGCAAATTCCGTTTTTGCATTCCGCCGCTCTGTCGGCGCCTGCGCCGCGGGTCTCTGCCCGGATCGCGCTCTCCGGCCTCCTCTGCCGGTAGCTGATTGGCGGATCTCGTGTTCCAGCCACTGCATCGTCGTTTCCTCTCGTTCCTCGAGGATGTTGCTAACGGTGCGGGTAATGTTGCCCGTGACGTCAGGCCTGGTATGGCCGAGGTGTGGGCCCGGCCCTTATGATTCCCTAAAGCCTATGGCCCTAACTGATATATACACTTATTCTACTCTTATACCTAATCTTAGCCTACTATTTACATTATTTTACTCCATATTTACATGTTTTGTTTCATATTTATACTCGTGACGGAAGCCACCTCGTGACCGGCGTCACACCCCCCGCCTACTTCCGGGTGGGGCGGAGGAACACCCTCACCTTGCCCAAAATTCTAATTTGCACCCGGAAGCGCTGCCCATCTTCCTCCTCCAGATAGCGGCGGTTCTTCCGGATCCTTGTCCGCAGTCGATCCTGCACCCGTCGGGTCAGCGGTGCTGGCAACCTCCCGCCCGGGGTCGACCATTCGGTCGGGGCCGTCAGACACGGCTCCGGGTGACGCCATTCCGCCTGTCGTGCCCGCGGCTCTTCCTCCTCCGACACCCTACTCGGGGAGTCTTCCCAAGGGGCAGAGCGCCTCCTTGGTCGGTGGCGTCGGACAGGTGCCTCCGCGTCCGTTGGCTGCCGCGTCGCCGGATCGCGGACCGTGGCGGACGCGCACTTTGTGGCCGGGTGCCTGGCCAGGAATGGTCCTGGCCCAAATATCTCGTCCGGGGTGGGCGAGGCCAGCGCGCTGGGGTCCACGGTTGCCTTGTAGCTGTCCCGCAGTGGGCTATATGTCACCGCCGTGTCCCAGGGGATGTCCCGTCCGGGTGTCCGTGGCGACGTCCCGGGTCTCTCCACCAGCGGTGGTGGTCCCGTGTCTCCGTCCCACCCATCATCCGCGGCCCACAGTGGTTCGGGGACGATATCTCGCCGAAACAGGCCCTCAGCTCGGCCTCTTCCTCGGCCGTGACTTGATGTTGCTGCCCAGGCTGGAGTGGGGCCTCCCAGGGGAGTAGTGTGGGCGACCCCGGTGAAGGTGGGGTGGACATCTCCCATGGAGGTGTTGCTACCTCCCGCGGTGGGGTGGCTTCCCACCGGGCTCTCCCGAAGCGGGCGTCGGGCTCCACTTCTTCTTTGCACTCGCTCGAGAGCTCTATCACCTCGGGCGCCTGTTGAGACACCCCGGTGGCAGGTACCACCGTCATTAAAGGGGGCCCGCGTTGTCGCCGCGGGTCGCGTTGCGGTGCGCTGCCCACGTCAACATAGAGGGGCCGCCCAGATCCTGCAAGGGCGACCACCTCTAACGGATCGTCTCCGGGAACGGAGCGCACAATATCGACGAAGTTGGGGACAAATCGGCGATACCAAGATGCGATTCCCAGGCATCTCCGAAGTTCCTTCAAGCAAGTTGGCGGTTTCAGCCCGCGGATCGCGGCTACCTTATCCGGGTCCGTGTGGATCTCTTCCTCGCTTATTAGGTGACCCAAGTATGCGATGTGCCGCTGAAAGAAATGACATTTGTCCCTATTTAGCCGCAGGCTGGCTCTGCGTAATCGGCGAAACACCTCCCGAAGATTTTCGACGAGTTCCTCCAGCGTCGACCCGATGACTATAATGTCGTCTAAGTAGGCGAACGCATGCGGCTCCATGTCCGGACCGATTACCGTATCCAGGGCCCGCTGAAACGTCGCTGGTGCCGAGTGAAGTCCAAATGGCATGCCTCGCCAATGGAATAGGCCCCGGCCAGGAACCGTGAAAGCTGTACATTCCCGACACTCCTGAGCTACGGGAATTTGCCAGTAACCATTCTTCAAGTCCAATGTCGAAATGAACTTGGCGTTTCGTAGTCGCTCCAGGATCTGGTGGATCCAGTGGTACCAGCGGGTACGCATCCGGCACAGAGTTCTCGTTGAACTGCCTGTAGTCGATGCACATCCGTGCGTCACCATTCTTCTTGGCCGCGATCACAATCGGGGCACTGTGCGGGCTCTTTGATGGCTCGATACGGCCATACCTAAACAGTGTGTCTATCTGCCTATCAATGACGGCTCTCATGGCCGGATTCCGGGGAAAATACCTCTGTTTTATCGGGCGGTCGTTGGGCATTATGATTCGGTGCTTCGCGATGTGGGATACTCCGGCCAGATTCTCAAATTTTCCCAATTCCTGTTCTAGGAATTCCTCCACCCAGGGCTCTGGGTATCCTTGTCCCGATTCTGGCGAGTCCGGTTCCTCGGGTGTATGATTCACAGAGTCGACCGTGCCGCAGAGGGGCGCGTTCTGCTCCGGCGTTTCCTCGGAGGAAACGAAAATGATTTCGCTGCGCGGCGGTGGCGTTAGCCACAGGCAAAACATGGCTCCAGCTGTTTGGCCGACTGGTCGAGGGTACCTCTATATCTCGGGCTGTTCCCGTGCATGAATTTTTATTTGCTGCCCGCGGGGCAAGGGTAGGCGATTGTTTTTGTACAGTACGCGGCTTGGGTACTGGTCCTTGTGTGGCGATCGGACCCTCCTGGGTAACCGTGCCAAATAATCCTCGATGCGTTTCCTCTGTTATTCCTCAGAGCGGATCCGTCGTCCCGTCAAATGAGAGTCCCCACTTGGTCATCCGATCCAATAGTGCGGCTCCCGGGTCCCCATGGTAGTTCGTTGTGCGCGGTGGCTCCTCTGTTTTCGTCGACAGGTGTCTCCCTGCCGCAGGAGAGGTACTCCTGGGCAGCAAAAGGGTAAGTGGTGCCGTCGGCGCCGCAACTCCTGGTGAGTTTGCCTCCGAGTCCAAATACATGGGCGACAGCAGCCTCGCGTCCCCGGTGGGGGCGTTCCCGAAGTTCCTTCCCAATTCCTCGAGACGGATTTGTACCGCCTCTGGATGGTCCTGGCGCGCAAAGGCAATCAGCCGTGATCGCTGCTCCTCTACCATGCCTCCGCGTTCCAAACCAAATTCCAGGAGTATGGTCTCCAATTCCAGCTTCTTCCTGTAACTGATCCAGGTGACACCCATGGTTGGTTTAGTTGTTTTTTTTATATAGCTTATTTGATTACTTATTTCTAGAATTTTTCTTCTGTATTCCGGTTATTCTATCCCTTATTTATTGTATGTTTATTCTATTGTCTTTGCCTATTTCTTTTCGATTGTTAAAATTCTATTACTCATTCTTTCCCTTGAATTTTCCTCGCCTTATTTTTTCTCGGTTTTTTTCTCGATTATTCCTCGGTCTTTCCTCGATCTTTCCTAGCCCTTTTCCTTGATCTTTCCTCGATCTTTCCTCGATCTTTCCTCGATCCTTTTCCTCGGTCTTTCCTCGATCTTTCCTCGATCCTTTATTATTATTTATTTTTATTTATTTTAATTAATAATTATTATAATTTATTTAATTTTATTTTTTATTTCTGTTATTGTTATGATTATTTATCTTATTATTATTTTTTATTTATTTGTTTATTTTAATGCCTAGCCTTGTTTATTTTCTACGCGCTCGATTGTCTTATTAAATTCTCCCGGAGTATCGTCTAATTTAAATTTAATACGCTTCCTCCGTTTTTTTCTCTTTGTTTAATTCCCTGTGCCAATTGTTGAATCGATTTATTTTGCTTTATTTCTCCCGGTGTATTCTTTTGATTCGCTTGCTTTATTAACGTCCTTTAATTTATTCGTTTATTTTATTTAATGGTTTTATTTAATTTATTTATTATATTTAGTTTTTTTTTTATTTAATGGTTTTATTTAATTTATTTATTTTACTTTGTTAATGGTTTTATTTAATTTATTTATTATGTTTTGTTTATAGTTTTATTTAATTTATTTATTATATTTTGTTTATTTTCTTTAATGTTTTTATTTAATTTATTTATTATATTTTGTTTATTTTATATAATGGTTTTATTTAATTTATTTATTTGTTCACTTGTTTCGTTTTATTTCCGGCCCTAATTTATTTTATTTGTTCAATGTGCGCGGATCTGTATGTCCTCGTAGCCGAAGGATTATTATTCTTTGTCTTGTATTCGCAGGATTTCTTGGTTAAATTTCCAGGATTCTATGTATTTGCGACGATTCGATTTTTCCTTGAGTATATTTTCTTTCCGATGTGTGTTCGACGTAGGGTATTTTCTGAGTGTCATACTTCGATAGAAAGGGCCAGTATATGAGTTGGTCCCCGCCCTGATGGCGCACTATGGGGCCGAGGACTGGTTTTGGTGGCAATAAGATATTTTTTAAAAGTTGTCCGAAAAATTTTTTAAAAATATTTTTATGTTAAGATAAGATTAAGCTTCAATGTTGCTTACTAGAAATTTTGATAGAACGGTCCAGTGTTGAGCAACCAGCCGCCAAACTGCGCTGTTAACACTCACGTTTAATGGCAAATTTTGCAGACGCAAAATATGCTATTTTTAAAGTTTAAAAAGGTAAAGAAAAAGTTGGATTTGTGAAGAGATTCGTCATGGAATCGATTCAGAGGGGTTTTTACTAAGTGTTTGTGGGTCTACATAGTAGGAGTTATTTGTATTGTCCTTGTAATTTTATGTTTTTGTGAACCCTTCCACGTGTTAAAAGTTAAAGTGAAACTTAATTTTTAAATAGAGAAATAAAAAACTGTATTTTTAAGCATTCAATTCTTTTTCAAATGAATGTAGTCTCAAGGTGCACTTTTGCGCACTTTTGTTGCAATTTGAATTTTTTTAAGGTAACCTCACTGTCTTTTAACGCCGATTTGGTGGCTGTTTGGAGCAGCAAAAATGGCCGTCTTGAGCAACAATAAAGCTTTTTGTTGCTTTTTTTCGAAAAAACAAAATAAATTATTAATTTAACTAATACTTAAAATAAAATACTATTTTTAACTTTTTAAATATGAAGAAATGGGTTTTTTTTTATTTAGCTGCACTTATGGAAAAACAGTGCAATTCAGCATTTTAGTCTGATAGTTCGTAGGGAAAGCGTTATCTGATGCAGCTCAAAATTGCTATATAGTATTCAAATAGCAAGAAATTTCAGCTGCTAAAATTTCATAAATTTATCTTTAGTTTTACCCGATCGTTCCTATGGGAGCTATAGGATATAGTTTCCTGATCCGAACGATTTTCATACCATATGTGCGTAGGGGCAAATTATGACTATATTAAAAATTTCATGTCAATATCTCGAAAACTGACTGAGTTATTAATTAAGGACACCAAAACCGGTCCGCGGCCTCATAGTGTGGCGGCGCAACCAAGAGCGAAAATTAGTATCTTTGAATTGTAAGGATGCACTACGGCCCAGAGTCCCTTCCAGTTAAATTTATTTAGGAGGAGGCCGAGGTTTTCGAGAGTTTTAGGGGTGGGTTTGGCCGACTCTAACTGCCAGATTTCTATTTGCCCACGCTGGGCGGGATTCCGCTACCGGCCCTGGAGTTCCCAGCGGCCAGACCTTTCCCCTAGAGACTGGAGCTGTGGCTCGGGGTGACCCAGCAGCCTGCTCCCGCGCCCGCAACCCTGACCTACGACCGTGGTGCCGGCGTGCCCGAGCTACCGCGGCCCGTCGGCTGCACCGTGGTATCCCAACGGTGGCCGACGCCCTCCTCTAAAATATGTTCCCCTTGACTCGCAATCTGCCAGCGGTGGCGCCCAAGGCTAATCCCTGCGGCGCATCCTGAGACTGGGCAAAGACGGCTGGGATGTCCGGATTTTAACCCAGCAACGTGCCGCTCCTGCCCCCGTCCTGCCCGAGTCCGCGCCTGGAATTACCCAACGGCGACTGAGGCGGGGAGGAGGGGGTACAGTGGGGTGTGAAAGACTGGTTAGGGTGGGAAATAAATGGGGCCACTTGTTTTACTTTCATTTCTCTGATTGTTTTATTTCATGTTTTAAATTTGCTTATTTTGCTATGTGTTGGTGCCCCGTTTCTACTGTATATTTCCCTATTCTATGTGTCCTATTTGTAGTGAGAGGACTTGATCCTGGTCGTCGTTTCCTAGTCGTGTGGGAGGTCTTGGTTGTCCTGGGTGTCCTGGTTTTCCGTTTCGGTGTTTTGCGGGGTCGTCGTCACTTGCTTTGTCACAGATTTCAAACTTGTTCTTTCGCTGGCCTGATTACGAGTGATTTAATCTACTCCCTGTGTGGCCTAATTCTGCCCATTCCTGGCGGCAGCGCTGCCGCGATCGATGGTACGCGCTGTTCCGCACATTCTTTCGCCCGGCGAGCTTTCCGTCTCGCTCTTACTCCTGGGTGGCAGGTGGCCCATGCAAATTCCGTTTTTGCAAGTGTGGCTCTGTCGGCGCCGGCGTCGCAGGCCTCTGCCCCGATCGCGGTCCCCGGCTTCCTCTGCCGATTGCTGATTGGCGGACTTTATGTTTCGGTCCTCCAGCTTTTCATCCCGTTCCCTGAAGGTATTTTGGGCGATGTTGCGGTCGATGTTGCGGGCAATGTTGCGGGCAATGTTGCGGGCAATGTTGCCCATGACGTCAGGCAGTGTTGCCCGTGACGTCAGGCCTGGTGTGACCGGTGACGAGGGCCCGGCCCTGTGATTTCCTATCACCTATCCTATTGGCAACTCCATATTTACATTGTTTTAACCCCACTCTTACCCTATTCTTACCCTATTCTTAAAATTAATCCCTAACTACCTAACTTAACCTACTATTTACACTTAGACTACTTTATACATTATTTACATCGTGGCGGCGGCCGATCGGCGACCGCCGTCACATCCCCCACCTACTTCCGGGTGGCCCGTAAGAAGACCCGGACCTTCCCGCGGGTATCCATTTGGACCCGGAAGCGTTGGTCTCCTTCCTCTTCCAAATACCGGCGGTTCTTCGGGACTCGTACCCTCGCCCGCTCCTGGATCCTTCGTATGAGGGGCGCCGGTAAACGTCCGCCCGGCGTCACCCAGTCGTGTGGGGCCAGTACCCATTGGCTGGGATGGGTTCTTGGCGCCCGTCGTTGCCCGGGCTCCCCTTCCTCCTCCGTCGCGCTACTCGGCGAGTCGTCCCACGGGGCCGATCTGTGTCTGGGCCGTCGTCCCGGCCTCGCCGTCTGAGGAGCTGGCGGCGGCGGTTGCGCAGCGGCTGGGCGGGCACCGAGCCAGGAATGGCCCGGGGCCGAAGATGTCCTCCGGGGCCGGCGACCTCCTGTCGTCTGGTGGGGTCCTTGGCCTCCAGCCTTCTCTGGTGGTGGTCGTCGCCCTCGGGTACCGGCACCAGCTCGGCCAGTGTCCGAGGCGACACGTCCCCGAAACATCGCCGGAGCTCTGCCTCCTGTTCGGCCGTTATCCGGTGTGATCCCGGCTGGGGCGGGACCTCCCACGGGAGCAGGGTGAGAGAGTCTGATGACGGCGGGGTCGACCACTCCTCCATGGCCATCTCCGTTGCTCGCGGTGGGGTCGCCTCCAGCCGTGCCTGGCCAAATCGGGCGTCCGGCTCGACCTCCTCGTCGGCCTCGTCCTCCGAGGAGCCGATCAGGACGATCACCTCTTCTGCGTGTGGCGGCGCGCCCGTGGCAGGCACCGTCATCAGCAACGGTGGGCCTCGCTGCTGCCGTGGGTCGCGTCGCTGCTCCCTTCCGACGTCCACGTATAGGGGCCGTAGAACGTTCGGGGGAGTGGGCGCCTTTAACGGGTCATCCCCCGGAACCGGGCGTCTCCGACCATCCAGGTGGAGGCCCAGAAAGGTTTCCTCGACCGTCGAGGCTAGCCACTTATAGTCTCGGGTCGGGGGCGGATCTCCCGGTCGGGGGCGCGTGTACCGCGGACGTTAGTGGCGGCGGGCCCATGAGGGCGGCCGTCACTCCCACTCGAGTGAGGGGTTGGCCGGGAGGCCACAAAAATATGGGAAGTCCCCTTCCCGTCATGGCTGTCCTGGTTCTGTGGGAGAAAAATGATTAGTTGGTGTCTCCTTGTTCATCCCTGCCTATGGTGTGCCCAACTTGGTCCCTATATGGTCTCATTTCTTTTCCCCGATGGAAACCTGATCTATCCTCCTACCGATGTGTTTTCTTTTCCTCGCTAGTTTTCCCCCGGCGGGAGAGCGGAGTGTTGGACGGGCGCACCCGTCATCAAGTGACTCTACGACTTTCTGTCTGTTGCGACAGAGTATTCTGGTGGCGATTTCGCGATTTCGGGTCCTCCGAACGCGGAGTTGTTCTCGGCGATCGGGATGTCCTCTTCGTTTTCTTCTTCTTCCGTGTCGGCCTCCTCGCCGTGGTATGGTTTTAGTTGGCTTAGACTGGCGGTCCGCCGTCTACGGCTGCCTGGTATGTACAGCTGCACGATGTTTGGCGACGGGAACTTGGCGACTTTGAACGGTCCATCGTATTTTGCTGCCAGTTTCGCTGCGAATACTTCCGTGGCGTTTGATAAGGCGTGTCGCCGAACCAGCACCAATGATCCCACCGGCGGCTTCCATTCTCGCCGGCGGAGATTGTAATGTCGTCTCTGGTCAGTCGACGCTCGGTCGGCATTGTTCCTGGCGACTTCAAAGATGCCGTGCAGCTGCCTACTGCGCTCCGTTGAGGTTACTTCGGGGGTTCCGCGTCCCGGAGTAACTTCGTCATACAAGGCGTTGGGTAGCCGAGGTTCTCTTCCCTGGACCAGGAAAGCTGTGCTGAATCCCGTCGTGTCGGAGATACTGCTGTTAATTGCTAGTGATATCTCAGGAAGTAGCTTGTCCCACTCGTTCTGGTCATTCCCATCCAGATACTGGGCAATCATGGGCTTGATTGTCCGATTTGCCCTCTCCGTCGGATTCTGTCTCGGCGTGTAAGGGGCCGTGTGCTGCAATTCCATCCCTAGTGACTTGCGGAAATTTCGGAATGAGCAACCCGTGAATTGGGTGCCGTTGTCGCAGCCGAATATCCGTGGCACCCCGAAACGGCTCAGGATCCGTTCCCGAAATGCACGTTCCAGGTGTGCTCCTGTGGCTCTGCGTAATGTGATCAGTTCCACCCATTCGCTGAAAGAGTCAAGGAAAACTAGCAGCATCGTATTCCCCTGCTTCGATCGCGGTAGCGGACCGACGAAATCCGCGCAGAGAATGTGGAATGGCTCCTCCACTTGGCGGCTGAACATGTGTCCCGCCGGTTTCTCTTGACTGACCTTGTATCTCTGGCAATTCAGGCAGTAATACCTTTGGGCCACGCGATTACTTGTCTTCCGGACTCCCAGATGTCCGGCAGCGGGAATATCGTGGTTCTCTCGTAGAACCCGATGGCGATAATCCGCCCCTACACACAGCTTCCATGGTGTGTATTCCTCCTCCTGTGGCCGTAGCCCGATGCGGCGATAAAGCTGTCCGCTTTCCTCCCTGTAATCTGGGAACTTGGCTGGTTCGGTCCGAACCTTCTTCAACATCTTTGCGAGCCACTTGCAGTTTGTCCCTTGTACCTACATATGCTTGCTGCGCCACTGGCAGCGGTTGGCGTGAGAGGGCGTCGGCCACTAGATTTTGGGCTCCCCTCCGGTAATGGACGTCATACTGATACTGCTGCAAATCGAGTGCCCATCGAGCGATTCTCCCAGTCGGATTATCTATGGAATTTAACCATTTTAAGGCCTGATGATCGGTTATTACATCGAACCTGTACCCTTCGATCCATCTTCCTTACGGCCCATACGATGGCGAGACACTCCTCTGCGGTCACCGAGTAGTTCCTTTCCGCGCTATTTAAGCGACGGCTGGCATAGGCCACCACTCGCTTCTGCCCGTCAATGGTCTGGGTCAGTACGGCTCCAATGCCGTACTCGCTGGCATCTGTTTGTAGCACGAATTTCTGCTCGAAGTCCGGGCAGACTAAGACAGGTGCTTCTGTAAGTCGCGTTCTCAGCTCCTGGAACGCCTGATCCTGTTGCGGCGTCCAGTCCCATTTCTTGCCTTTCTTTAGCAAGGACGTCATCGGCTCCACGATATCGGCGAAGTTGG
>VNJN01005223.1:0-16436 GCA_008042485.1 Drosophila mayri | reverse complement strand
CAGGTTGACGAACCTTTTCAAGTTCTCTGCGCCGGCTTTTTCGGACCCCTGCCACGATCCAAACAAGAAAACACGGTACTACTCGTGTTCCTGGATTCGTTCAGCAAAAGGATCAAGCTGGTACCTTTGCGACGAGAAACGGTGCCATATCTCGAGCGGACAATTCGGGAGCGTTTACTCAGTCGCTTCGGCATCCCAAAAACGCTAGTTTGTGACAACGGGACTCGGTTCACAAGTAGAGCGTTCCAAGGATTCTGTAAAGCACTGGGTATGGAACTTCAGTTCACCGCACCGTACACACATCACCAGAATCCTACTGAAAGGGCCAACAGAACGGTCATGACGAGATAATCGCTCAATATCTAGGGGAGGAAACGCAGTCTACATGAGACCAGTTTTTTTTTTTTAAATAAATATTTCTTTGAGCAAGTAGGTAAGCTGCCTGACCTATCCAGCCACTTATATATTACTGTGTCAGCAATTTAAAGCGACAGTTAGGAACTTCCTAATTATAAATTAGACAATGCGCCGGGATGGCAGCTCCGGAATAGTAAAACGTCTCAGCCGTCTAGATGTGCGTGTCCTTGTTATCCGTCTAGCCAGGCGGTTAGGGTGTCTGATTAGTCTAAGCCGATGATTGGCAGCCAGAGAGTTTATCACATCACCAACTGTACTCCAAGTTCCCTTCTAATGTCAACGTTTCTAATATACCATTTCGCGTTGGCGATACGTCTCAAAAATTTTGCCTGAAACGCCTGAACCTTCCGCAAGTGCGACCTGGCTGCTGTCCCATATCTAGCCACCCCATAGCGCCACATTGGGGCTAGGAGGGATTGATACAGTCGAGTCTTACAACGCAGACTTAGCTTAGACTTTGGACCTGTTAACCAATTAATACGACTGGCCGTACCTTGCAGCTTCGCCCAAATCTGTTTGGC
Source organism: Drosophila mayri (assembly GCA_008042485.1). Taxonomy (NCBI): domain Eukaryota; kingdom Metazoa; phylum Arthropoda; class Insecta; order Diptera; family Drosophilidae; genus Drosophila; species Drosophila mayri. The sequence goes on along the minus strand of VNJN01005223.1, from coordinate 15,498 downwards.
ATGCGAGCCAAATGTTATCCTCTTATCAAGAACTAATTGGGGACCAGTGACTGCCAGAAATCTCGCTGGCAGTCAACAGCAGCGTGTCAGACACCACAGGGTTCAGCCCCGCCCTCTTGGTGCAGGGACGCGAACCACGGCTGCCAAACAACCTATACGATGATGTAACGCCAGGTCGAGTAACGGAACAGCTCCCGCCTGAAGAGCGGAGTCGGCAACTACACGAGATCTTCAAAGTCGCGAGGAACAATGCTGAGCGTGCCACCGCCGAGCAGTGCAGGTACTGCAATCTGCGGCGACGAGACTGGAGACCAGCGCTGGACGCTCTAGTACTCGTGCGCCGGCATGTGTTGTCAAACGCAGCCGAAGGCTTTGCCGCCAAACTCGCGGCGCAGTACGATTGGCCCTACCTTGTTGTAAAAGCTCAAGGATCCTGCCAACGCGCAAGCGTTCCTCCGCCAACATTAGCCTTTTAAAGCCCTATCACCAGGGCAACGGTGACGACAGTGTGGCCACCGCTAACACAAAGAGCCAGCGCGCCACTAAAAATCAAAAATTCAATTCAATTCACGATCCCTCCCGCCAACTCAAACTACCGCGAGGTTGTCAGAGTAGCCATACGCCAATCGAATACACAATCGACGGCAATCTAATCGATATTATTATTATTAAGTTATGGAGAAGAACGCGAAAAATAACGCAGATCCGCCACCCGCACTTATCAGGATCGGGACCCCGAGGCCGGAGGAGAGGGGAGGAGCACAAACCAGGCTCGATGGCTGGGCTCCGGGGCCGAGCTCCCCGGCCATAAGCACAAATTGGTGCGGGGGACTCACCCTCGAAGAGATGCTGGCAGCGCTCGATGAAAAAAACGGCGACCTACAGCCGGAGAAACTTATCCGCCTGGCCACCGAGCCAGCCGCCCCTCTCGTGCTTGTCTTTTCCAAGTGAACGGTCGTGTTTTTTTCTTGCGCTCTCGTTTTTTTAAAAACTACGTTAAAACCACCGGGGTTTTTTTAAAACTTCTACTTTGTGCTCTAATTAGTTCCCGTTCACTTCGCGTGTGCTTGCAGCTTTATTAATCTATTCTTAATCTCTTTATTTTTCAATAATTAATTGTGCTGCCTGTGTTTGCTTTTTCTATTCTTTTTGTGTTTTCTCTTTTCACCTCTCCCGTTTAGCAGTTGTTGCTCTGTCGCGACAGTTAAACGTTTTCGAAGCTTCGCTTACTCTCACACTCCCCCGCTCTTTAGTGCTTCAACTCTCTCGGTGCAGCTGCACTTTTCCTCTCACATCTTTTGCCCTATTATCTATTGCTACAAGTACAGTGGTAAGTCTTTAATAATGTCTTGCGATGTCGTCTGCTTCTCCAAATCCTGCAAGAAGGTAATTTTGTCAAGTGATCTTACCATCGGCTGCTGGCTGTGCGACAACATTCTGCATGCAAAGTGCATTGGGGTTGCCGGCTGGACTGTTGATGATGTGAGAAAAAACATCGGCTAGCGCTACTGTTGCGATGTCGTGTAGTTGAAAGGGAAATGTCGTCTTTCATGCGGCAAACCAAGGGCAGTTTTAAGGAGTTGTTATCGAGTTTCAATAAAACTCATAACAGCTACCTAGCGCTTGAGAAACAATTTAATAGCCTTACGCTACTAAATGAGTCTCCAAGGCGCAAAAAAACTGCATTGCGACGGATCTCAACAAACCCGCGGCGGGCTCTCAACAGCAGCCGCCTTTGACTCAGCCTTCGACCTCAGAATTAAATCCCAGAATTCTGAGGTCAAGTGTTATGAAAGATTCGGTTCCGGAAGGTGCTGTGGGACTTAACGTTCCACCGCAAATTTAAATTTCGTTTCCTATGGGAGCACAAATTTTGACCCCCCATAGCCTCGTAAATTTATCCCCCCAGGAATTACCGGCCAATATGGGCACTACAGGCACTCAGTCTGTTTCACGTCAAGCCCTCATAGCTGTCCCACCTACGAACAGATATTTGTTTCGCGGCTCTCCCCTGGCCAAACATCTGAAGATGTTATTGCCTTTATACGAGGAAAAGTTAGTGTCGAAAAATTTAAATGTGAAAAAAAATCAAATTTTCTTACGCTAGGGATATTTCATCCTTCAAAATAAATGTCCCAAATGAGTTCTTTGGCACGATATGCTCAGCCAAATTCTGGCCTGAGTATGTTGTAGTTAAAGAATACGAAGCTAAAAAAAAAAACGGCCTGTTGGGATAACTCTTCCTAAGCCCGATCTGACCACTGTGCCCTCTACCTCCTCGGACTCTGTCCAAATAAACTAAATACTTCGCTGTTAATCTCCTATCAGAATGCAAGAGGCTTGCGGAGTAAGCTGCCTAAACTGTATTCTGATAGTTTTGCATTCGCTTCCCATGTTATTGTGTTCACAGAAACTTGGTTAAAACCGGAGATTCTTAGCTCCCAGCTGTGTTCACGATTTATCGGCTTGATCGGCCTGTCAGGCGCGGGGGTGGGGTCCTCATAGCGGTCAACTCCACTTTCACGTCTGAATTAGTAACTTTCGAGGAAAACAACGAAGTTGAATTCCTTTGTCTGAAGCTATCATTTAATGGTCGCTTTGTTTTTATTACATGTTCCTAAATTCCCCCACTGTCGGAACTGCCTATCTTCAGGAACCACCTTTCCGCCATTCGGATGGTTTCCAAAATGCTTTCTGATGGAGATCATTTAGTGTCTTGGGTGATTTTAATATCCCTGGGGCTATTTGGTCCCTAAATACCTCCTCTAGCACACTTCAATCCTCAACGCATCATGATGTTATTGTTGGCTTGCTCGACATTTCGCTGTCTCAAGTCAACCATGTACGAAATTGTTTAGAGCGCTTGCTTCATCTTTGTTTCGTCTCTGACCCGGCCAGTGTCAGTTTAGCGAGGGTGCCGCCTCTGACGCAACCTGAAGATCCCTATCATCCTACTTTCGATGTGACACTCGATATTGGGGCTGTTAAACAGAGAATATCTGATAGACCAGCCAAAAGAGTTTACTGCTTTTGCAAGTCTGACTTCGACCGGCTGAATAATTTTATTTCTGACTTTAACTGGTCTGATTTATACATGTGCACTGACATGGCTGATGCCGTAGACATTTTTTACATTGCGATGAATTCATTCTTCTCGGACTGTGTTCCATTATATTATTACTAAATAATTGAGTCGCTTGAAAAATGTAAAGTCAAAGCTGTACACGAAGTTTAGAAAAACCGGTTCTCGTTCTGACCTCTCTAATTATATATTGGCTCGGTCAAACTTCACCGTACTGAACGCACAGTGCTACAAAAATTATTTGACTCGTTGCAGGGTCCAATTTTCCTAGGATCCTAAACAGTTCTATAATTTTGTTAATACTAAACGTAAGGCTGTAACTCATCCTTCATCACTTTCGTTAGCAAACGCAACTGTGAAGGGCGATCAGGCACTTGCCGATCTTTTTGCCCAATTTTTTCAAAGAACATACTCCATTTCCACTGACCTAAATCAGACTTATTCTTATAGCTTGCCCAGTTCGATCTTAATTTTCGGTCCATGTTTAAATGAAAGCTCTGTCCTTTTAGATCTTCATCGTGTAAAGCCAGTTTATCTGCCAGGTCCCGAAGAAATACCGGGCTGTGTGCTTAAGTATTGTACCGATGCCCTGTGCTTGCCCCTTCTTAAATTGTTTACCTTATCCTTTGAAACCTCGAACTTTCCCCTTATTTGGAAGGAATCATTCATTATTCCTCTCCATAAAAAAGGTAACAAATCGGAGGCCAACAACTATAGAGGCATCTCTAAGCTTTCGGCCATTCCTAAACTTTTCGAAAACATTATTACGCCACATTTGTAGCACCTTTGTAGATCGTTAATTTCTCCATGTCAACATGGATTAGTTAAGCGAAGATAAACAACTACAAACCTTCTGGAGCTTACTTCCTTCATTATGAGGGGTTTTCAGAATAACCTTCAAACGGATATAATTTATACTGACTTCAGTAAAGCATTCGATTCTGTTAACCATTCCCTTCTCCTCAGAAAACTCGACTTAATGGGATTTCCAATTGATCTTCTTAGGTGGATCTCTAGTTATCTGACTGGCAGTACGCAAAAAGTCCTCTTTAATAATAATTTATCTAATGTTCTCCAAGTCATCTCTGGTGTCCCGCAAGGGAGCCACCTGGGGCCCTTATTGTTTACATTATTTATTAACGATCTGCCCAAAGTTATGACAAATTCTAGAGTACTCATGTACGCTGATGATGTCAAGCTTTGCGTGCAATATAAAGACGTTGCTTACCAGTCCGATTTACAAACAGATCTTGTTAGCTTCCAAACCTGGTGTTGTATAAACCAACTAAACTTAAATGGCTCTAAATGTAAGCTAATGACATTCTCTCGTATCGTTCCCAAGCTTGCAACTTACACACTTAACTGCTGCTCTTTGGAGACGACTTGGGGGTCCGTCTGGATCCCAAACTTGACTTTATCGATCATATTTCGTACATGGTAAATAAAGCCAGGGGTATGCTGGGATTTTTTAAACGGTGGTCGAAAGAATTCGATGACCCTTATGTAACTAAAAATTTATATAGTTCTTAGTCCGCCCTATCTTAGAATATGGATCTTGCGTTTGGAGCCCTCAGTACGGAGTCCATAGTAAACGCATTGAATCGGTTCAAAAGAACTTTTTGCTTTTCGCTCTACGCGGTTTAAACTGGGATGATGACCAGAGATTACCCTCCTATTATAGTAGACTTCTTCTAATTAACTTACCCTCCTTACCCAACCGTAGAACTATGCTAGGCATTACCTTCATTTATAACCTTATTAACGGCGACGTGGAAAGTACTGACTTGTTAGGACAGATCAATTTCCACGTTCCGAGTAGAAATACTAGATCCTACATACCTTTAGTTTTGTGCCATTGTAGAACCTCCTATGAACTGCATGAAGCCTTTAAAGTACTGTGTGCAAGTTACAATGATTTGTACTCGGTAATCTCACTTGCTAATTGTCTTCCAAAACTAAAAACTTTAATCCTTACCCACTTAAATTGCATGCAAGGAAACATTCAGGCAGCTCGCCGGTAGCTTATTTCCTCGTATTCTTTCCTATATTTTCAATCGCGTCTACTAATATCTAACCCTAACAGGCAAATGCCTGGTTTCATAAGGGCCACTTGAGTGTACTGACCATAGTGCATCAACGTCCAAGAGTATTAGGATATCACCGACGACAAGGTGATTGTCCTCAGCAGCGGGGGAGGACCCCGTTCTCACCGTCTGGCTGAACCCTGGGAACTGGCACGGGCAGCCTAGCGCCGTCGACGCGGACAGAACCGCCAGAAGCAACGCCCACAGCAGCGCCAGCAGCAACGCCAGCAGCAGCACCGGCAGCGGCACCGAAATCGGCGTCGACGGTGGCAACAAAAGGTCCGAAGGCTCCGGTCGGTCCGACCACGGCTAGAGGCGACCCGACCCGGAGCCACACTCGCGGACGTCGGACGAGAAGCTGGGGGAGGAGGGTCTCAGTGCCCGAGCCCAGCCGCATCACCGCTTCAAACAAAAGAACGACCACTTCGCAACTCCAACATCGGCTGCTCTCGAACATGTTTGAAGCGAACAAGAGAAGCAGCAACATCAAACCAACCAATGAGCACCATACTCCCTCCCACTCTTCATCCATCCTCGCCTGACTGCGGCGTTGTTCTCCGGCCTCGGGGACACACCGGCCGAGGGCCATCCTCGCCAGACTCCGGCGTTGTTCCCTTGCCTCGGGGACACGCCGGCCGAAGACCACCCTCGCCCGACTGTGGCCTTGCTCCCCGGTTTTGGGGACACGTCTTTAGAAGGTTATCCCGCCCCTCGCAAATCCCTATTGTGGCCAGGATGCACCCGATACCCGGCGCACAGGGTCAGGGCGTCCGAGCGGCCTCTAGTAGAACAGCGGGGAAAGGGCGGTGCCCCTGGCTACAAGGGGCCGCCTCCTACCCGCTCCCCGAACGGGGAATCCCGCTACCGAAACGTGGAGACGAGACACGGGTTCAGTGTCGTCATCCAGGGTCTGGATCGACGCCACTGGCCAGGCAGATGCTACGATTCGCCACGACCCCGCCTTTCTTCCCCTCTCCTTGCCTAAATTCAGCTCCGGCCGACGGACCTGCCTGTCCTTGTAAACATATTGTTTTTTTTGTTTTATTTCGCGCGAGTCCCACGCCCACCTCCCGCCCAACCGACCGAGGGGCGCAGCCGTGTAACGTACGGCACGAAACGCGTACCAGATAGACGTGAAAAATAAAAGATAGAATAGAACGAGGAAGATTCAAGATATACTACGGGCTAGTACTACAAGCAATACAGTTTTAGTTTTTCAAGGCTTTCTATGCCTTCAATACTACTAAATAGGCGATTGTAATCCGTACATAAAACCCTAAAGGGTTCATGTACTTTAAACTACTAAAGGGATAAAGTTTCTAAATGAAAGACGGGGAACATGGAAATTGAGCTGGCCCAAAAGGTAGGGGCTCTCCACATCTCCGTGAATAAGTTTATGTAGGAAGACGACACCAAGCAGCGTCCTACGGTTAGCTAAAGAAGGTAGGTTACGTAGGAGGAGTCTACTAGAGTAAGACGGTAATCTAAGATTAGCATCCCAGGGTAGGCCACGGAGGGCGAAAAGCAAAAAGTTCTTCTGGACAGATTCAATGCGGCTACTATGGACTCCATATTGAGGACTCCAGACACAAGAATCGTACTCCAATTTAGGGCGAACTAACGAAGTGAAGAGACTCTTCGTTACATAAGGAGAATCAAATTCCTTCGACCACCTTTTAACGAATCCCAACATGCCTAACCTAACCATACAGGAAATATGTTCTGAAAACGAAAGTATAAGATCCAGGCGGACACCGAGATCGTCAACAATAGAAATTCTTTCCAAAGAGCAATTGTTAAGCGTATAAGTGGCAATCAGGGAAGTGACACGTGAAAATGTCATTAGTTTACATTTTAGAGCTGTTGAGATTTAAGTCATTAGCATGACACCATGCTTGGAAGCTATCAAGATCCGATTGAAGGTCAGATTGGCAAGAACTGTCCCTATACTGCAGGCAAAGTTTAACGTCATCAGCATACATGAGTACTTTGGTTTTTGTTAAAACCTGGGGCAAATCATTGATAAACAATGTAAATAGCAGTGGTCCAAGGTGACTACCCTGTGAGACGCCGGATGTGACCCTGGGGCTATTGGATAGAACGTTTCTGAACTGAACCTTTTGGGTCCTGTCACTTAGATAACTCGAAATCCATTTAAGAAGATCACTAGGAAATCCCATTGAATCAAGTTTCCTAACCAGAAGAGAATGATTGACCGAGTCGAAAGCTTTACTAAAGTCCGTGTAAATAACATCGGTTTGAAAGTTTTGTTGGAAGCCCCTGATAACAAAAGAGGTAAGTTCCAGAGGATTGGTCGTGGTTGATCTTCGCCTCATAAAACCATGTTGATATGGAGAGATAACGGATCTGCATAGATGTTGAAGGTGAGGAGTGATTACATTCTCGAAAAGTTTAGGGATAGCCGATAACTTAGAGATCCCCCTATAGTTACTGGCATCCGATTTGCTACCTTTTTTGTGGAGAGGAATAACAAATGATTCCCTCCAAATAAGGGGAAATTCTGAGGATTCTAAAGATAAGGTAAACAATTTTAGAAGGGGGTTACACAGCGCCTCAGCGCAATACCTAAGCACAGAGCCCGGTATACCATCGGGACCTGGTGAATAAACTGGCTCAACACGCTGAAGATCACGAAAAAGTGAGCTTTCGTTTAAACTGGGACTGAAGATTAAGGAGGAACGGGCATAACTGGAGAAAATGTATGATCTGAAGATGTTGAGTCCGAATAAGTAGTTTTGAAAAACTCTGCCAAGTTATTGGCTATTGCCTGATCAGAATTTACTGTAGTAGTATTAAATTAGAGCGAGGGAGGGTGTAATGTGGGTTTACGTTTAGAGTTAACAAAGTTATAAAACTGTTTGGGGTCCTGACTGAGCTGGACCTTGCAACGAGTTAAATAATTTTTATAACACTGAGCGTTAAGCACGGAAAAATTAGATCGAGTACTTAGGTAAGATAAGAAAGCCGTTTTTAAACCAGTGAGTTTAAATTTATTATAAAGCCTAGATTTTACGTTTTTTAAGCGTGTCAGCTCTTTGGTAAACCAAATTGGTTTATTAGAGACCGACGGGTAGGTTTCAGGAACACATAAAGAAAAAAATGAATTCATGGCACTGTAAAAGATATCACCGGCGTATTCCATGTCAGAGCCATGTCAATCAAATTCAGTTATTAGAGTGTTTAGCCTCTGATAGTCAGCCTTTCGGAAAAAGCGAACTCTGTTTAGTCTGCTACCAGATTTAATTGCTAAAACTGTCCCAGTGTCAATAGTCACATCGAAAGCGGTTTAAAGAGTTAAAGATATGGTTAACTTGGGATAACGATAAATCGAGCTGGCTAGTTATAAAGTCATGCAGTGCCGCAGTATGAAAAACGTTAGACGCACCATCAGAGGACCAGTGCGCTCCAGGATATTGAAGTCACCCAAAGCCACTAATTGGTCCCTATCAGAAAGCCAGCTGGAAACTGCCACAATTGCCGAAAGGTGTTTCCAATAAATTGGCTCTTCCGAAGATGGAGGGATGTGGGAGCAGGTTACATAAATACAACTACCTGTGAAAGATAGTTTAACGCAGATAAATTCAATGTCCAAAAAGTCGCTAGATACCAACCGTTCAGAGATGAGGCAGGAGTCAACGGCAATTAAAACTCCACCACCACGCTGGAGCTGGCGATCTAATCTATAAATTGTGTACTTACTTGAAAGAACTTCGGAGCTTAAGATCTCCGACTTCAACCAGGTTTCGATAAATACGATCACCTGGGATGCGTAGGAAAGGCTATCCGAATACAATCTAGAAAGCATACGATGTAAGCCCTTAGTATTATGATAGGAAAGTAGTAAGGAAGAGGTTAGTTTTGTGGGACAGAAGGTGCAACTATGGGCACAGAAGGTTGCGATGGCCTGGGCAGTTGTACTCCCACAGGTCGATTTCTCTTATTTCGAGCCTCGTACTCCTTGACTATCACGTACTCGGGCCAGAAGTCACCCGAGCAAATAATGTCAAAGATCTGGGATGAGACATTTATCTTGAAAGAATGATACAGATAAAGATAAAAACAAATATTGTTTTCGAAGGTGAGACTGCTGTGAGGGGCTTGCGTAACGAATTGTTAGTATGAATTTTTCTGTGGAGGATCCTAGGGCCGACAAGTATATATCCCAGACGTGAAAAGCATCCTTACAGTACACTTTATTATTAATACATTTTAAATAACACTTTATTTACTATTGTTTAATTTTGTCGAAAAAATTAAAAAAAAAAAAAAAATTTAATTTAAAAAACCATAACTTTTTGGGTGATAAAAAATTGATGTCCTACGGTTGACTCTAACGGATATGTACAAATAATTTCACGAATATCGGTCAAGCCATTTCGGAAGAGTTCAATGACTAACTCGTGACATGAAAATTTTATATATTTTTTAATAGTGTATTTCTTTCTTTCCAAACAATAGTGAGCGATGTGGTGTTCGTTCATACTGTAGTAATAAGTAATAAGTGTACATATTACTACAGTAACAAAAGTAATAAGTGTACATTTGTTTAATTTTAGTCGATTTTTTGAGCACTGCAATACAGTAAATTTCATAAATAAAAAATCAGACTTGGAGTAATTGTGACGGTCTACCGCCCAGTTTCCCAGATAGCTCCGGGACGGCCAGAGTCCGCCTAGTACTCCGAGTGCTAGCTGTTAGAGATGTTTCCCCCGATTCCCAGTAAGAACAGTGGAGCGAATTCGGTAACTTAAGTAGGTTTCTTAGTTTATTCAATATTCGGGTTACAGAGGTGTCGATTCGGATCCCGGTTCTGCTCCCGCCTGGTCGTCTCGGCTTCTGAGGGTCCCGACAGTCAGTTCGGCCCGTAGGTCGCCGCCGCTTCGGGCGGCCCGACGGGTTCGCTCGGGCGAGGGGTACGTCGACGCTCCGATGATCACTTCGGCTTGGAACTCGTCGGTGCTTCGGGATGCCCGACCGGTCAGCTCGGATGGTAATGGGCCCGGGAGCCTGCGGAGAAAAGAGAAGAGAGAGAGTGGGGACTTGGAAGTCTTCCCAGAGGGCGGAGTCGGAAATCTTCCGGGAGTCGTGCGGCGGACTCGTAAGTCTTCAGAGAGTGTGGTGGACTCGGAAGTCTGCGGGGTGGAGAGGGTGGACTCGTAAGTCTTCAGAGAGAGAAAGAGCGGTGGACTCGCAAGTCTTCAGAGGGAGAATTCGCGGTGGACTCGAAAGTCTTCGGTTGGCGGTAGAGAGAGGGCGATGGACTCGTAAGTCTTCAGAGAGAGAAAGGGCGGGCGAACTCGTAAGTCTTCAGAGAGAGAGGGAATTCGGCGGGCCGAATTCTACGTCGAGACTCGTAAGTCCTTCGGCGAGAGGGCGGGCGGACTCGTAAGTCTTCAGAGAGAGAGAGAGAGAATTCGGCGGGCCGAATTCTAAGTCGAGACTCGCAAATCCTTCGACAATTTATTGGCAACCCAAATCCTGGGATTCTGGTCGCCTATCAAAAAAGTGACTTTGGCTGCTGACTACTAGGAGTTGGCTACTAGAGACTTACCGCTCCCGATCGCTGTCGGCTGCTAAGTGATTTCCTTCAGCCAGCGGCTCGCCTTATATAGCGCGTAGCGGGTTCTAGTGTGCCCGCCGCGATCAGCTGCTTCCTCTTCTTTCCCCGTGCAACCCTGGCTTTTCTAGTGTGGCCTTTCCTCGGCGCGCGCGCGAATTTAATTCAAATTCAAATTTCATTCCCCTTAATTAAATTCAAATTCAAATCTCATTACATTTATTATTCTTTTATTTCTTTATTTATTATTTATTTATTTTTTTGTGCGCGGCACGCGTCACATCTCGAGCAGATGTAATTTTGTCTATGAGCGAATGGTAGAAAATTAGAGTTTTGAAATATATCTTTAGGTAAATTAAAGTTTAATTTATAATTGCAAAAAATCGAAGCGGGGCGAATACAGTGAGAATAAGGAGTATGCAAATAAGAAGATCTGAAAGAATAGATACAGAATGTTCGTATTAACATGGCGATATTGCATCATGAACAATCAAAACGTTTTATAAAGCGAGCTATATTTTTCACATGGACAACTTTAAGTGGCGCGCTCTTGAGTGGGTAAACCATCCAGTTTATTTATGTGAGCGAAAAATGGGAAAACAAAAATACTGCAAATTCTATGGCATTAAGAGATTGATTTTTATACCCGCCGCTACCCACAGGGTACAAAGGTATTATAACTTTCTGCCGGCAGGAAATGTATGTAACAGGTAGAAGGAGGCATCTCCGACCCTATAAAGTATATATATTCTTGATCCGCGTCAACAGCCGAGACGATCTAGCCATGTCCGTCTGTGTGCCTGTCCGTATGAAACACTTGATCTAAGAGACAATATGAGTTAGATCTCTAATTTTTCTTCGACATTTTTTGTTATGCTTGCACGTAGATCAAGTTTGTTTCAAATTTTTACCACTACCACTTCCGCCCCGCAAATCATCAAAAAGCGTAATTTTGGTACATACATCAAAAACTATAGTCTATGTGATTCCTGAAAATTTGGTTGCGATCAGATAAAAACTGTCGAAGTTATTAAAGAAATAATTTTGTATGGTAACAAACGGCTGCTGCAGCATGCTTCTTTTGGTTGGCCAACTAAATATTCTTACCAGTTCTTGATTCTGATCGGATAAGAATCTTATAGGATATTCGAGAAACAATTTTAATAAATGGTAATAATGCAACGCTTAAATGAAATAATAACGCGTTATTGCATTTGTATTTGGCTGTTATGTTCAAAAATGTATTAACTAATTACTAACTTACTTACTTACTTGTTCTAATTTAAAAAGTATCAGTATTTTTTTGTTTTTTTTTGGCTTATAAAAAAAAAACAAGGCGCGAGACGATTTTCGCGCCCCATGTATATACTTTGTACTGTTAGTTCTCTGGCCGGAGTAAATCGTATATTCTACCCCGATGCCGTGTGTCGCGATGGCATTATTGACCGCGAGCGACCTTCACAAAGCTTGCAGTAGCTTGCCTTAATTGGCGATGTCTGGAATTTGACCCAGGGACGGGAATGCCAGCAACCTGCCGACTACGCGTCGCGAATGGCGTGGTGCCGGCTGGGCACGGATTCGATGCCGTGTGCGGCGTACGGGCTTTGCGCGGCCGTCTAAGCAACAATGGGATCTCCCCCGCACACATGAGGCGAGATAAACGCTACATGAGATCAGACACACACAACGGCGTGAATAACAACATCGACAAACATTGACAGAGTCCCGGCAGAAACAGCATGAGAACAAAAATAGAAGGGAAAGAGAACTACATACAACACTTTAGCAAGGCTCCGGCGTGAAAAAGAAAAGCGATGGCAAAAATGCACCCCAAGGAGAGTCCTTTAAAAATCAGCGAAACAGAACAGAAGTGTGCGTATAAGCAAAATCAGGAGAAATACAACGTGGAGGGCACGTGGCCGTCGGCTGCGCATTATTTAAATAAACACAGTAAATCACCAACAAAACGCAAGGCTAATGTTCTCCCTCAGACTCTAACCACAAGGCAAAGTTAAGGATTGCATCCGGCATGACGAAGCCATTCTCCCTTTAAGCCCACGGCGATATCTTCCTCCTCTCCCTCCGTGCTGGACGATAGACCCCGGCCGTCTCCCCCCAATCCTCGCACGGATCTGCCAAACCGACACCCGGTAATCTGTGGCGGAATGTCTTCCCGCACCCCGATTCGGAAACAAACTGACTCCCGAGCAACGGGACCGGCCCTCCGATTTGGGTTTCCATTCTGGGATCGGCAGAGCCATCACACGGTCACGTTTGTGGATTCCTACGTCCCGGAAAAACTCTTTTCTTACAGGCTTGAAAATCGGCATTCCGCCAAGAGGCCCGATACGCAGGTTTAGGCAATACGATCCGACACTCGAGAGTCGGCTCTTTAACGCGCCGCATCCTCCAACTTGGACTCATCCTGTTCTGGTCTGACGACCGGCCTGGACGGCGAAGCCGCCGACATGGCCGTGGATAATCACTTTCCTAGCTGGCGAAGCGATATCCGGCAGAACGCTCGCGGTGGACGGAGTAGGCCATCAGCGTATGGACTACGGGCCGATCTTTCGACGACTCTCGTACGAAATAAAACCGGTTACCGGCGCATCCTGTATTCCTGACTGTCTCGGAAAATATAAATTGATTTCCTGGGATAATCTTTTGACGTCCCAGATATGGTATTATGCGCATTAGAAGAAAATTTTCGAAAAAATTGCACAGGCATAATAATAGACTTATTGATCTATATACTTTTATAGGTTGGCAAGAGTGGTGAGGCCCAATCCTAGAGCCTCCAGTTATAACTAGGCTTCGCTTTGATCCTAACCCTCTGAGTTACTGTCGCATGTTTGTAGCGCATTCTGCATTCTGTTTAGTGATTTTACCTTTGGACGTTGATGCACTACGGTCAGTACACTAAAGTGGCCCTTATGAAACCAGGCACTTACCTGTTAGGGTTAGGTGTTAGTAGACGCTATTGAAAATACAGAAAAGAATACGAGGAAATAAACTATCGGCGAGCTGCCTGAATGTTTCCCTGCATACGATCTAGGTGGATAACGATCCCAGTTTAAACCGCGTAGAGCGAAGTTCTTTTGTACCGATTTACTGTGGGCTCCAAACGCAAGATCCATATTCTAAGATAGGGCGAACTAATGAGATATATAAAGTTTTAGTTACATAGGGGTCATCGAATTCTTTCGACCGCCGTCTAATAAATCCCAGCATACCCCTGGCTTTATTCACCATGCACGAAAGATGATCGATAAAGTCGAGTGTGGGATCCAGGCGGACACCCAAGTTTTCAACTGAGCTAATTCTTTCCAAATAGCAGCAGTTCAGCGTGTATATTGCAAGCTTATGAACGACATGAGAGAATGTCATTAGCTTACATTTAGAGCCATTTAAGTTTAGTAGGTTTATGCGGCACCAGGTTTGGAAGCTATCAAGATCTGATTGTAAATCAGACTGGTAAGCGACGTCCTTGTATTGCACGCAAAGCTTGACATCTTCAGCGTACATGAGTACTCTAGAATTTGAGGTGAGGTGATTCGGAGAACATTAGATAAATTCTTTTTAAAGAGGATCTTTTGCGTCCTGTCTGTCAGATAACTAGAGATCCACCTAAGAAGACCAATTGGAAAACCGATTAAGTCGAGTTTTCTGAAGAGAAGGGAATGATTAACGGAATCAAATGCTTTACTGAAGTCAGTATAGAATACATCCGGTTGAATGTTATTCTGGAAACCCCTTATAATGAAGGAAGTGAGCTAGTTTTGTAGCTGTTGATCTTCGCTTTACAAATCCATGCTGACATGGGGAAATTACTGATCTACAAAGGTGCAGCCAATGTGGAGTAATAATTTTTTCGAAAAGATTAGGGATGGTCGAAAGCTTTCCTCTATAGTTTTTGGCCTTCGACTCTTTACTTTTTTTTGTGGAGAGGAATAATGAATGTTTCCTTCCAAATAAGAGGAAAGTTCGAGGTTTCTAAGGATAAGAATAAGGTTAAGGATAAGGATAATTTCGGAAGGGGCGAGCAAAGCGTATTCCGTCGGGACCAGGCAGATAAACTGGCTTTAAACGAAGAAGATCTAAAAGAAGATAGCTTTCGTTTAAACATGGACAGAAAATTAAGTTCGATTTCGGCAAGCTATAAGAATACGTCTGATTTACGTCAATGGAAGTTGTTCAGTCACGGCAGCATTACTCATAAGCAATATCATTTAGAATTAGACATAATAATTCCTCAGTCGCAGCCACATGCATTTGTCGTTAATAAAGTATCAGTTACCAGGTCAAGCGAATATGCATAACTGGCGGACAACAAAATAGAGCAATAAGTGTCAGGTCATATATCTGACAATAACCCACATACACAGTAACCCACATTCACAGTAACCCACATTATATTGTTATACGATATTTGTTACCATAAGCATTTTGTACCTATATATACTGTTAAGTTTTCATTAATAAAGTCAGTAAGAGTTCTACCTCAACCAAGAGCTTTTATTCATGCCCGACACCATCATCGCCGTGTCTTTATGCACCCAACTCAACTCCAACCAAACCAACCACTGTTCCTGGCGACTTCGAAGATGCAGTGCAGCTGCCTACTGCGTTCCGTTGGGGTTACTTCGGGGGTTCCGCGTCCCGGAGTAACTTCGTCATACAAGGTGTTGGGTAGCCGAGGTTCTCTTCCCTGGACCAGGAAAGCTGGGCTGAATCCCGTCGTGTCGGAGATACTG
>VNJN01005215.1:0-13163 GCA_008042485.1 Drosophila mayri | reverse complement strand
TTTTTTTTACGTTTTTAATGTCTTAATTTTTATAATAATGATAACAAAAGTAGATCGAATATAGATATGTATATTAAATATATTAACATTTTTAAAAGGAACTTTATTTTATGCACATTTTTAGGATTTGCAACCTTTGTATCTAAAATAAAAACAATCTTAAATATTATTTAATCATAAAAAAAGGACATTGAAATATATATTAAAAAGGATATTAAAAAAATATATAAAAAAGCAATGCTTATTATTATGTATTGTTAAAATATTTGTAATATGAATTTAAAAACAGGAGGCTGTTTCGCTTTTCGGTAATTATATTACCTGCTAAGGAAAACACCCTTTGAGCTGCTTCTCTACTTGCTGGTATTGACAGAATATTCAATGCCAACTTTGATAAAAGCGGGTACCCTTTCTCATTATTTTTTCACTACTGAAGGGCCTCAAAATTTTCAGTAAATGGTAAATGGTACTTTTTCTCTTGTATATTTATCCAATTCTTCTAGTGGATCTTAAATATATTGATAATTCGAAGTATTTATTAAGTTGGAGAAGAAGAATGAGGTTTTAGAGTCTGTTTGGCTATTGGCTATTATTGATGCTTTGCTTTCTGGAGACGGATGAGAGACGGGTTGACTCAAAAAAATTGAATTTATGTTTAAATTTTGATCTAATTTTGACATTTGGGCACAACAAAAAACTTTACTTTCCAAAATATTTTCTTCTTTCAAATTCGCAGCATTAGGCTCCCGAAACTCTTTAATTTTGGCAATTTGAGGCAAAACAAAACAAATAGACGGCGAGCTACATGTTTGTAATTCCATGAATATCCGTTCAAAGTCATCAAAAACAATGGACATGCGCTTTTTAGAGTACTATCTTAATTTGTGTTGTAAATTTGCTTTTTTAAAATATTTAACTATTTTCTTGCATGTTTTTAGAATTTTTGCCATTTCTTCGGACTCATCACACGATTTTTCTAAAACATTTGCCAACAAGTGACTGGTGCAATTTAATCGAGTATTGTATTATAAAGCCTATTTTATATTTGCCCCACTGTCGGTTGAAAACTTCACACAATCGATGTCGTTAATATTAAATTCGGAATTTTAATGAAAATTAAGGGTTTCATTAAAATATTTTCTGCAGTCGAATTTTGAAAGTCCATTGACTTCAGGCCCAGGATTATATCACACAGTGTCCCGTTTTGTTCATAGTGAAAAGTGACTCCTAGAAAATTCCTCTGAACATAAATATCAGTCCACATGTCGACGGTCGCAGCTGCTCCTCCATTATCCACAGCATCCTTTAGCTCAGTCGAGATAAGCGTCCTTTTTTCTGCAGCTTCCGCTTTTGCCTTCCGACTTAATGTTGTAGTATCAGGTCGGAGAGCTTCGGTGTCTACGTTATCGCCATAGATGACTCCGATTTTAATAAAGAAATGCACAAAATTTTTTAATCCCGGGCCGCTTACTGCAGAAAACGGTCTACAGTCCTGAAATACCCACTTTTCAATGGCTTCCATTTTATCACTTTTGGCAACCGTTTTGAATTCTTGTGGTCGCTTTAATGATAAGCATACATTTGACGAGTGATTTGTTGTATACCTTAACACTTTCCGGCATACACTACAGAACACCCATCAATCCACAACTGATGCATCTTCTCTAGTTATTTCATATAAAACGTTCCAAATCCCACTTCTTCCTTTAGATTTTTTCACTGTAGAGTACACACAAGTGTGCCGCGTGCCGCGCACAAAAACCTTGTAAACAAAAAGAAAATAAATTAAAAGAAAGAAAATAAAGGAAAGATAAAGAAAGGAAGTTAAAAATAAATGAAATATAAATAAAAAACAATTGATTAGAATAAACAAAGGGGATAAATAGGGGAAGGAGGAAAGATGAGAGAGATTTGAATTGAAATGGGCGCGCGGGACAAGAAAGGGCCACACTAACGGCTAGGGGCACACTGGACGGCCAGGGGCACACTGGACGAAAATGAAGAGGAAGTAGCCGATCGCGGCGGGCACACTGGAACACGCCAGGCCCTATATAAGGCGGATCGCTGGCCATAGGAAATCACTTAGCAGGCGACAGCGATCGGAAGCGGTCAGACACTTCCAGTAGTCAGCAGCCAAAGTCACTTTTTTGTGCGATAAATTGTCGGACGACTTCCGAGTCACGGCATTTAATTCAGCTTGCCGAATTCTTTCTCTCTCTGACGACTTACGAGTCCGCCTGCCCTCTCTCTTTGCCGACTTACGAGTCCGCCCGCCCTCTCTCTCCGACGACTTCCAATCCGCCCGCTCTTTCTCTCTCTCGCCCACTGAAGACTTTCGAGTCCATCGCGAATTCTCTCTTGGAAGACTTACGAGTCCGCCGCGTCTCTCTCTCGCTGAAGACTTTCGAGTCCAATCATTCTCTCTCGCCGAAGACTTTCGAGTCAAAACGTTCTCTCCCGTGCACTGAAGTCTTTCGAGTTGTAAGGATGCACTACAGCCGAGATATAAACTCAGCGGCACAGAGTCCCTTCCAGTTAAATTTATTTAATGGAAACGCCAAGAAATGGAGGAGGCCGAGATTTGTGAGAGTTTTAGGGGTGGGTTTTGCCGACTTTACTGCCAGATTCCGATTTGCCCACGCTGGGCGGGATTCAGCTACCGGCCCTGGAGTTCCCAGCGGCCAGACCCTTCCCCTAGAGACTGGAGCTGTGGCTCGGGGTGACCCAGCAGTCTGCTCCCGCGCCCGCAACCTCGTCCTATGACCACGGCGCTGGCGTGCCCGAGCCGCCGCGGCCCGTCGGCTGCACCGTGGTAGCCCAACGGTGGCCGACGCCCTCCTCTAAAAATATGTTCCCCTTTGACTCGCAATCTGCCAGCAGTGGCGCCCAAGACTAATCCCTGCGGCGCATCCTGAGACTGGGCGAAGACGGCTGGGATGGGTCCCGCAGCCGCCGCCCGCGTCCACGTCCGGATTTTAACCCAGCTACGTGTCGCTTCTGTCCCCGTCCTGCCCGAATCCGTGCCTGGAATTACCCAATGGCGACCGAGGCGGGGAGGAGGGGGCACAGTGGGGTTGCAGGGGTAGCTGAGTTGCCAAGGAGAAAATTATAACTCTTCTAGTTGTTCATATTTCATTACTTTTATTTATTCTTAGATTAATGCGTGTTCGTTTCTCCTAGGCTATGTTTTCTTCGACTTTTAATTTCTAGTTCTCTTCCCCAGCCTTTTCCCCCTCTCCCTCACACCAATTATTTATGTGAAAAGCAAATGTATGGCGCGCGGGCGCGATGATTCACCCGAGCAAATCTAGAGGATTTCTTTGCCGATGTCTTCTATTCCTGGTCGTTATGGGGTCCGATATGTCCTGTGTTTGGGTCCTGGGTTTCGGTGGTGGTGGTTGCGGGGTCGTCGTCACTTTGGGTTTTTAATTCACTGTTTTAAACTTGCACTTCTGCTGCGATCGATGGCACGCGCTGTTCCGCATTCCGCACATTCTTGTGTCTCGTGAGCTTTCTATCTCGCTCTTACTCCTGGGCGGCAGGTGGCCCATGCAAATTCCGTTTCGCACTTGTATCTCTGTCGGCGCCGGCGTCGCGGGCCTCTGCCCCGATCGCTGTCCCCGGCCTCCTCTGCCGATCGCTGATTGGCCGACTCCATGTTTCGGTCCTCAGCTTTTTTCGTCCCGTTCCCGGAGGTATCTCGGGCGATGTTGCTAGCAATGTTGCGGGCAATGTTGCCCGTGACGTCGGCAATGTTGCCCGTGACGTCAGGTCTGGTGTGACCGGTGATGAGGGCCCGGCCCCGTGATTCCCTAACGCCTATCCCCTATCTTAAATTCTACATGACTCCATTATTTACATCTCCTTAAACCTACTCTTACCCTAACTACCTAACTTAACCTATTATTTACACTTAAAACTACTATATACATTTTATTTTACAATGTTGTGGCGGCGGCCACGCCGTGACCGTCGTCACAGAGTCCACCGCGAATTCTCTCTTGGAAGACTTTCGAGTCCACCCTCTCTGTCTCCCGCCTACTGAAGACTTTCGAGTCCACCGCGAATTCTCTCTTGAAAGACTTTCGAGTCCCCTAGACCATTGTCTCTTGGAAGGCGTTCGAGTCCGTTCAGAAAGACTTGCGAGTCCCCCACCTATTCTCCTTTCTTTCTCCACAGGCTCCCGGGCCCATCGCCCTCTAAACTGACCGTGCCCGCCAGCCGGCACCCCCCGCGGACCGACTTACCCGGCGGGTCTCCTAGAAGTGACCGACTACCAGGCGGCGGCGTACCCGAAACACACATATCTTACCCTGTAAAAAGAAACATTGAATAAACATCTCAACCTACTTAAGTCAACGAATTCTCTCCACTGTTCTTACTGGGAATCGGGGGATCTCTCTTACAGCTACCACTCGGACTACTAACGGACTCTGGCCGTCCCTGAGCTACCTGGGTGGACATGTTGATGTTCTTAAATAAAAATCAAATATAAAAAGATCTCTCTTAAACGTTAATGAATTTAATTTTAAGATTTTATAATCAAAATGAAGTTAATATGTTTTTTAAGAAAGGAATAGGCGAAATTATTAGTATATTACAGTATACCTCTGTATATCCTCTGCAGTACTGCGCGCTGGTTCTTAGCTGGTGAAATAAGCGCTTACCAGCAGACCATCCCTACTTACCCATCGGGCCCATGCAATGCGATTTTTTATTTCCGTTTTTGTATGAAATGTCCGCAAATAGGGTCAATCGCCACCGTGTCGTATACCCAGGAACTAATGACATAGTGCCCCATATTACGGGAAGTAGTGTAAGAACTTTTTTTGGAGCTGCAAGGCTTTTCGCAGCTGGTCCTCAGCTGACCCAATACCTCCAACTGCATTTATGGAATCTGAGAATAAGAAAAATTTAATTATTATTAATCTTAATTTAATGCCAATGTGTAAGTAACGACCACCATCCATTTGTGTTATTTCTGCCTTTTTGGCTGTATTTATAAAATGGGTCGACATGTAAATTATTTTTTTTCCGGTATATGAACTAAGTCAATTGCACTGTCACGGGTGGGACTATGCTTTAGAAACCACATTTTCAAATCCTCGTTTAAAGTAGTATTGTCTTTCTCCCTTTTGGTATTTAAGTCACAGTCAATATTATTTGTATTTATTTGCTCGTTAACAATATCCACATCACTGTCATTATTTACACTAGGTACAATTTGTACCATAATGTCACAATTTTCAATGTTCACTGCATCTGCTTTTTCCAGTGTAGAATTTTATTTGTTCCTATATTCCTGTTTTGGCTGCTACTTCAGCCTCCTTAAATGTCTTTTACTATACATTTTCGAAATTAAATTTGTTGTCGTACTTTTATTATTAATTCAATAATACATACCATACATACACACACACGTATTTAATATAATTAGTTTTACTTACCAATTAATTTGCGTTTGCTCCGCTTCTCTCCACTCAACTGCAATACTTAGAATAACTTTGACAACCGGCAAACACAAATGCGTTTCAGCGAAAGAACGGCGCAACATTAATAGAACTAACTGTAATCGAAGGTCTGCTTTCAACTTTTTTTTTTTGCCCTTTTGCTCAAATATCAAAAACAAAGGCGATGCTTATTTTTTTATTATGAATTTTCGTTTCTGCTTTCGTGTGCATACATATTTCTATTAGGTGGTTCGGCGTTCGATAACCCTAGGGCCCTTAAAGTAAGTACCCATGTAGAATCCAGCTAGTAGCTGGTTCGAGCTCGTTTACCTTAAGGTCAGTATAGTAAGTACCCATATAGTAACCGACAAAGTAAGCAACTACGCAAGGCCACTTCCAGTACTGCAGGGTATATATATGAAACAATCGATAGTATCGATGGTTTCAAAAAAACAATCGAAAAAATCGATAGTGCCCACCTTCGATTATTTTCCAGCTTTAACCCACGCCGGGTCATTTTCTTGTCGGGGGACTCCTCCTTGCCATCGCAAAATGTGGAATAAATAGTGCCAGCACTTCTATAATCAACCGGTGGCAGCACCTTAAGCAATTTCGCCTGCGGTGGAAAGAGGAGTACCTCAAGGAGCTCCATAAACGCAACAAGTGGCAAACAGCCGCAGAGAACCTTGGCGTAGGCGACATGGTCGTTATTAAGGACGACAATCTGCCATCCAATGAATGGCGGCTCGGCAGGGTCGATGCTGTGTTTCACGGACGGGATGGTTATTCAGAGTAGTGAACCTTCGAACTGCCCCACGTCGACGCAGCGTCGTCGTTCCTACCGCTGCCGAGTCTGCCACGGAGTTCATCCGCTGCGAAAGTGTCGTCGTTTTCTTCGTCTCAGTGTGGAGAAGAAACTTCGCGCTGTGCTCGTTAACCGTTATTGTGCAAATTGTCTGACTCACGATCCCTCCTACGGAGCGTGTCCCCGGGGTTATCTTTGCAAAGTGTGCCATCAGGATCACCACACACTGTTGCACCTGCACGAGCGTCCGGCACCCTGCCGGCAGCTACATCGACCGGCGTCTTCGTCCTCTTGACATTTGTCTACCGCGCCCTGGCCCACGTTCATCGCACGTGAACCTGCTCCTAGCGTTCTTCGGGACGCGGCTGTCGCCTCGCAGAGCGCTGTCGACTCGGCAACGGCGCCGTCATTGTCGTCACTCCTGCAGCGGCACAGCGTAAACGTCCTTCCGACGGCGTCAATGCGGATCAATACCGAAACGCGAGTCTTTAATACCGCGGCTCTCATCGACCCATGTACACCGACGAACTGTATCGATGCCTCGCTGGCTATATGCTTCCGCCTGCCGACGACCAATGCGGGTGGGGAGCAGGTTTGTTCGACTATCGTGGGGTCTAAAGTGGATGCTAACCTCCGGCTTAACCTCCTCTTCAAGATTGAGCCGCACGTGCGGGGCCGCACTCCGTGCTCTTAGCGAGTCTGTGCGGCTTATTTACGAAACATCACATTGGCGGATGACCGTTTTTATCTCCCGGCTACAATCTCCGTGGTCCTTGGTGCGGACGTGTACCCGAAGGTGATGCAGCCGGGCTTCCTCAAAGTACAGGGTGGCACAGAGCACCGTGTTTGACTGGGTCCTGTTCGGAGCCTGTCACCAGTCAAGAGGAGCAGCGGATCAAGTTGCAACCCGCATGGTTGGAAGGGGGGCGGAATGTTTACGCCAGGTGTCACTGCTGCCGGAAAGAGCGGGTCTATGAGCACCGCTTTACCAGTCTGAAGTCCGATCTCTGCTTTGTTAAGCAAGGTTCGGGACCGAGATGTGCCTATCGCCGTTGCACTCCCGCTCTCGTTTTCCTCTGAAGTTCTGTAAGCGGGAGCGCGGAGTTAGTTCTGTAAGCTAATTATTATGTTACAAAACTGAAGTCCAATAAAACAGACTTGCTATACCACCATTCGATCCAAAAATTCAACGTTTATTTCCTGGGCCTGCTGTGCGAATTAATTCCTAAACTCCAATATGCCATCCCGAATTGCTGTCGAATCTGAAAATATTCTTTGACGATGAATTCAAAATTATTAAAAAATAATTAATTTTTGTTTCTGGGATCGATTTTATATACAGGTATAGATAGAAAAAAACCTAAAGGAAATGAAATGTAAAGAAACAAGAAAGAACTGAAAATAAAGGAAACTAAAACGGAAAAAGAAATAAAATAAATAACGGAATTGGGAAACGAGAAAGGGAACGAATAAAGGAAGGGGGGAAAAAGTCAAACTGAAATGCGCGCGCGCGCCAAGAGAGGGCCACACTGAAGGCTCGAGGCACACTGGACAAGGATGGAAGAGGAAGCAGCTGATCGCGGCGGTCACACTAGAGCCCGCCAGGCCCTATATAAGGCGGGCTGCCAGCCGTCAGAAATCACTTAGCAGTCGACAGCGATCGGAAGCGGTAAGCTTTCCAGTAGTAAGCAGCCAAAGTCACTTTTTGGGCAACCCGAATCTTGGGGAGGACATTTCGGCTTGCCGAAAAAAAGCTATGCCGACTTACGAGTCCACCACCGCTCTCTCGCCACCCGCAGACTTTCGAGTCCATCGCGAATTATCTCGCTCTGCAGACTTTCGAGTCCACCGCTCTCTCGCTCTGCAGACTTTCGAGTAAACCGCTCTCTCGCTCTGCAGTCTTTCGAGTCCCCCCCGCTCTCTAGCCACCCGCAGACTTCCGAGTCCATCTCGAATTCTCTACGGAAAGACATACGAGTTCATCCGGCCTGCCTCCCCGAAGTGCCTGACGACCAGACGGCGGCGCTCCTGAATATACATACGGAACTCTGTAACAAGAAGTATTGAATAAACCCATCGAACCTACTTAAGTCAACGAATTCTCTCCACTGTTCTTACTGGGAATCGGGGGATCTCTCTCTTACAGCTACCACTCGGACTACATCGACTCTGGCCGGCCCTGAGCTATCCGAAACTGGGCGGCAGACCGTCACATTGGCACACGAACAGGAAGAGTGGTAGTAAGAGAAACCCGAGAACAAGAGAACATGTCCAGCTGGGTGTACATGGCAGCGAATTCCGAACTAGCCGAGTACGCGGAGGAATTCGGGTTAGACCAAGCAGGGAAAGTAGAAGACTTAAGGAAGGAGCTCGCGGCATTCTGTAAGAGAACAGATCAGACGCAGAGTATAAGACAGAGATTGGCAACCCTAGCGGAAAAACACAAAAGGAAAAAAGCCCAGCAAGAGCGCCAACGATCGTGGTAACGGGTGAAATGGAGAGCCCAAGGGAGGAGAAACAGGGGAGGAAAGTGGAAATAGAGGTCATTGATCGGGTGCGAGGATGGGGAATAAGGTACCAGGGAACATCAAACCCACTGGAGTTCTTGGAGAAAATAGAACAGTGGGCACGGGGATACGGCATGGCTATGGACCAGTTAATCCAAACTATGCCATTCATCCTGGAAGGGCTCGCAGCAGACTGGTGGAACACCGCGCCGACGGAGATCGCAACCTGGGAACAGTTAAAGGAGGAGCTGCAAGACTACTTTCTACCGCCGAGGTATGAGGAGCAACTAGTAAAAAAAATCAGCCAGATGAAGCAAAGGGAAAACGAACCAGTACGGGAGTACGCAACCGAGTTACGGAAGCATATTCGGTTCACAAAGCTATCGAAAGGCGAGAAACTGGATCGGGTGTACAAGAATTGCAGGAGCAAAATAAAATTATACACACGGAGGAACGGGTTCAGCACATTAACAGAGTTCCTAAAATTGGCGGAGGAAGTGGGGGAAAACGAAGCCGCGAAATGAGCAATACGACCGGGACAACAGCAACAGATAAGGCAAGAAATGTGCTTTAGGTGCGGGGGCACAGGACATGCAGCACGCAACTGTGGAAACCCGCCAAGATTATTCTGTTGAGTTTGCGGAAGAAATGGAACGAGGACGACACAATGCTGCAGGGCAGCGGCGGGAAATGCACAAGGCCTGAGCAATTAAATCTGGCAGCTCAGGCCACGAAGCAAAGGACAGACCCAAGGGACGATCTGACATGCGACGGGTTCCAAATCATAGCGAGGATTGGGATCGGGGAAAGAATAATAAAGGGAGTCGTAGACACTGGAGCATCACGGAGCGCGATCAGCAGAAACACATACCAGGATCTGCGGGAGCAAGGGAGATGGAGCGGAGTAAGGGCGGAGATAACATTGGCCAACGGAATGAAGCAGCACGCGATAGGGGAGTTCCATGCCGAGATTAGATTCGGAGGAGCCCGAGTAGAAGCATCGTTCAAGATCATGACAGAAGTAACTGGGGGCATCTTGTTAGGAATGGATTTCTTAGCGAAGGTACGAAGCACGCTATGCTGCGGAAATCTAGAACTAGAGATAAAGGAGGCGGGATGCAGCGACAACGAAGGAAAGGAAATAGCGGATGCAATGGACCCGGAAGATGCACTGGACGAAAAGATAGAGACCTTTCTGAGGGAGCAGAGGCAAGTTTTCGAGAACATGCAGGGGGTCAGCAACGCAGCAACACACAAAATATACCTGACGGACGACAAACCAATAAAGCAAAGATATTACCCGAGAAACCCGAGGCAACAAGCGATTATTGACGAACAGGTGGAGGAGTTACTGTCGCTGGGACTGATAGAAAGGTCAAGGAGTCCATACAGTGCACAGGTGGTATTGGTCAGGAAAAAGAACAACGAGTGGCGGATGTGCATCGATGATCGGTTGTTGAACGACAAGACGAAGAAGGATGCGTACCCGGTACCACGAATGAACTTCATCCTGGACCAATTGCGGGAGGCGAGATACATAAGCGCGATAGATCTAAAGGCAGGGTATTGGCAGATCCCAATGGACAAGGAGAGCAAGCAATATAAGGCGTTCACGGTGCCCGGGATGGGATTGTTCCAATGGAAAGTAATGCCGTTTTTGCTCACGACGGCCCCGGCGACCTTCCAGCGAGCATTGGACACAATCATCGGGCCAGAGATGGAGCCCCATGCCTTTGCATACCTGGAGGAAGGAAGGAGGAACAACTATGACGATTACAGGAGGAAGGGACAAAAATTCGAGTGGACGGGAAGGCAGCAGCAAGAGTTCGAGGGCCTAAAGGATAGCCTTACACGAGCGCCAGTACTGGCATGTCCCGATTACTCAAAGCGGTTCCAACTACAAACAGATGCAAGCGACTCAATTCTTTAGTAAACCAAGGTGGTTTATTTGAGATTGAGGGATAATATAACGGGACACAGTCCGAGAAGAATGAATTCATCGCATTGTACAAAATGTCTACGGCATCAGCCATGTCAGTGCACATGTATAAATCAGACCAGTTAAAGTCAGAAATAAAATTATTCAGCCGGTCGAAGTCAGACTTGCGAAAGCAGTAAACTCTTTTGGCTGGTCTATCAGATATTTTCTGTATAACAGCACCAATATCGAGTGTCACATCGAAAGTAGGATGATAGGGATCTTCAGGTTGCGTCAGAGGCGCCACCCTCGCTAAACTGACGCTCGCCGGATCAGAAACGAAACAAAGATCAAGCAAGCGCTCTAAAGAATTTCGTACATGGTTGACTTGAGGCAGCGAAATGTCGAGCAAGCCAGCAATAAAATCATGTTGCGTTGAGGATTGAAGTGTGTTAGAGGAGGTATTTAGGGACAAAATAGCCCCAGGGATATTAAAATCACCCAAGACTACTAAATGATCTCTATCAGAAAGCATATTAGAAACCATCCGAATGGCGGAAAGGTGGTTCCAAAAAATAGGCAGTGCTGACAGTGGGGGGATGTAGGAACATGTAATAAAAACAAAGCGACCATTAAATGATAGCTTCACACAAAAGAATTCAACTTCGTTGTTTTCCTCGAAAGTTACTAATTCAGACGTGAGAGTGGAGTTGACCATAGCTGGGAAAACTTCGGAGCTAAGAATCTCCGGCTTTAACCAGGTTTCTGTGAAAACAATAACATGGGAGGCGAATGCAAAACTATCGGAATACAGTTTAGGCAGCTTACTCCGCAAGCCTCTTGCATTCTGATAGGAGATTAACAGCGAAATATTTAGTTTTTGTGGACAGAGTCCATGGAGATAGAGGGCACAGTGGTCAGATCGGGCTTAGGAAGAGTTATCCCAACAGGCCGTTTCTTTTTCTTAGCTTCGTATTCTTTAACTACAACAAAATCAGGCCAGAATTTGGTTGAGCATATCGTGCCAAAGAATTCGTTTGGGATATTTATTTTGAAAGATGAAATATCCTTACGCTAGGTAAGAAAATTTGAATTTTTCCACCTTTAAATTTAAATTTTCGGCTTTAACTTTGCCGCGTATAAAGGCAATAACATCTTCAGATGTTTGGCCAGGGGAGAGCCGCGAAACAAATATTTGTTTCGTAGGTGGGACAGCTATGAGGGCATGAGGTGAAACAGACTGAGTGCCAGTAGTGCCCATATTGGTCTGCAATTTCTGGGGGGATAAATTTACGGAGCTATGGGGGGTCAAAATTTGTGCTCCCATAGGAGACGAAATTGAAATTTGCGGTGGAACGTTTAGTCCCACAGCACCTTGAGGA
Organism: Drosophila mayri; assembly: GCA_008042485.1. Taxonomy (NCBI): domain Eukaryota; kingdom Metazoa; phylum Arthropoda; class Insecta; order Diptera; family Drosophilidae; genus Drosophila; species Drosophila mayri. The sequence continues at coordinate 1,101 of VNJN01005215.1, read as the reverse complement.
ACCGAATCTTTCCTAACACTTGAGGCGGGTGCAATGCTGCACTCCAGTAGCAGTTTTTTTGCGCCTTGGAGAGTCATTTAGTAGCGTAAGGCTATTAAATTGTTAATCAAGCGCTAGGAAGCTTTATGAGTTTTATTGAAACTCGATAACAGATCCTTAAAACTGCCCTTGGTTTGCCGCATGAAAGACGACATTTCCCTTTCAACTACACGACATGCATCGCAACAGTAGTGCAAGCCGATGTTTTTTCTCACATCATCAACAGTCCGGCCGGCAACCCCAAAGCACTTTGCGTACAGAATGTTGTCGCACAGCCAGCAGCCGATGGTAAGATCACTTGACAAAATTACCTTCTTGCAGGATTTGGAGAAGCAGGCGACATCGCAAGACATTATTAAAGACTTACCACTGTTCTTGTAGCAATAGATAATAGGGCGAAAGATGTGAGACGAAAAGTGCAGCTGCACCGAGAGAGTTGAAGCACTAAAAAGCGGGGGAGTGTGAGAGTAAGCGAAGCTTCGAAAACGTTTAACTGTCGCGACAGGGCAACAACTGCTAAACGGGAGAGGTGAAAAGAGGAAACACAAAAAGAATAGAAAAAGCAAACACAGGCAGCACAATTATTGAAAAATAAAGAGATTAAGAATAGATTAATAAAGCTGCATGCACACGCGAAGTGAACGGGAACTAAATAGAACATGTTCAGTCACGGCAGCATTACTCATAAGCAATATCATTTAGAATTAGACATAGTAACAGTAACCCACATTATTTTGTTATACGATATTTGTTACCATAAGCATTTTGTACCTATATATACTGTTAAGTTTTCATTAATAAAGTCAGTAAGAGTTCTACCTCAACCAAGAGCTTTTATTCATGCCCGACACCATCGCCGTGTCTTTATGCCCGACACCATCATCGCCGTGTCTTTATGCACCCAACTCAACCAAACCAACCAAACCGTCCACCTAGTTCCAAGTGCTAGTTGCGACAATCAAAGGCAATAGTTTATGCACTATCTGCCAGGCATCGAAGCCTCCGTATAAACATTTTGGTGACCCCGACGAACACGTCAACCTGACGTTTAGTCATTAGGAA
>VNJN01005214.1:0-13663 GCA_008042485.1 Drosophila mayri | reverse complement strand
GCCCAAAGCACAGTCTTTGGCTGGGTCGTGGCCGGAGCCTGCCACCAGCCATAACGACGTGGGATCAATTGCAACCCGAGTGATTGCAAGGGGGGCGGGATGTTTAGGTGAGGGGCCGCTGCTGTGCTGCCTTGGCTCACCGAAACTTAAGAGCGCACCCGCGCTCGCCCCTTTTGTGCTCAGGCCCTCGGGTCGGCCGTCGCTGCTCCCGCTCTCGGGTGGTGCTGTCCGCCACTCGGGCCCGCTCCCGTGCTGTTAAGCTGTGCTTATCGGTCGGGAGCGCGGCCCTTATGTTAATTTAGTTTTTAGTCGCATGTATGACGACAAATAAAGCTGACACGAACAGCAGTTGAATATTCCCACGACTCTTCATTTTCGAGCCTCCGTTTTCATTTCGCTTGCGACGTGGGTTTTTTTCCGCTGGGCCTACAATTGCTTTCTGGACATCTTTTTGCGGCACAAGCGCCCCCCTTCACAGCACTCATAGTCTATCTATGAGCTTACAAACACTCTCATTAAACATATCGAACGACTCTCCTGGCTTTTGATTCCTGGAGCGAATTTGTTCCCGCAACTCTGTGACCGATCTGCTCTCCCCATATTGTTCTCGAAACGCAGTACAAAAGTCACTCCAAGTGAAGATTTGGCGACGGGGAGTGGAAGGAAATTTGTTGTTGTGTCTCACACAGTTGGAGCCGACTAGCAAATGATTTTTTTGCGTTTCGGCGACTCGTTTAATAGCTTCATACTATAACAAGTAAGAAAGCTACAGTCAAGGGAGCTCGACTGTGAGATACCCGCTACCCATAGTAAATAGTTAATATATTTTTGAACATATCGGACAAATGCAAATGCAAGTGTAATATAATCACATGCATACAAAAATACACACACGTGTATCTATGTGTGTAAAAACGCGTTATTATTGCATTAAAGGGGCTTCTCGAATATCTTATAAGATTCTTATTCGATCACAATCAGGAACTAATAAGAATACTTAGTTAGTCTACTTGGTCAGCCAAATGAGGCATGCTGCAGAAGCCGTTTGTGACCTAACAAAATTATTTCTTTAATAACTTCGACAATTTTTATCTGATCGCAACCAAATTCTCAGGAATCACACAGACTATAGTTCTTAATGTACATACCAAAATTCGATTATGTTTCATACGGACAGACGGACATGCCTAGATCGTCTCTGCTGTTGATGCTGATCAAGAATATATATACTTGATAGGGTCGGAGATGCCTCCTTCTACGTGTTACATACATTTCCTGCCGGCACAAAGTTATAATACCCTTATACCCTATGGGTAGCGGGTATAAAAATAACATTCCGTTGCCAAACTCAAACACTCAAAAAAAAAAACAAAAACAAGCAAGGAAGCTTCCTTCGGCTCACCGAAGTTTATATAGCCTTGCAGATTTTAAACAAAAAATTTAAACCGGAATAATAATTAGTTGCCAAATCTCGAATTTGATGAAAATGGTTTGAAACACGGCTAAGTTATGTTTTTATTTTATTTTTCTGAATGTTCCTATGGCAGCTATTGGATTTTTCAAAGTTTCATTCAGATAGCTTCAAAACTGAGGGACAGACGGACAGACGGACATGGCTAGATCGACTCGGCTGTTGATCCTGATCAAGAATATTTACTGCGTTGCAAACTTTTGACTGTAATTATAATACCCTGCAAGGGTGGAATGATGTAAAATTCGAATGGACAGAAGAATGTCAGAACGCCTTTGAACATCTTAAGTCAGCACTAGTAAATTCTACCTTGTTGAAATATCCAGATTTTAGCAAAGAATTTTGCATACGCTAGGTGCTTGCAAGTACGCTTGGGGAGCAGAATAAAAGTGGACTACAGCTTCCAGTGGCATACGCATCAAGATCCTTCACAAAAGGAGAAAGCAAAAAAGCACTACATAACAAGAATTAGCCACTATTCATTGGGCAATAACACATGTCAGACCATATATATATGGTAGACAATTCACTGTCAAAACAGAGCACTTACCTTTTTATTTTCAATGGTAAATCCCATTTCCGAACTAAAACGCATGAGACTTGAATTAGAGGAATAATATTTTACGGTAGAGTATCTAAAGGGTAAAGATAATTTCGTAGCCGACGCGCTTTCGAGAATAACAATCCTTGATTTGAAAAATATGCAACACAACAATACAATTCTGAAAGTCACTACCAGAAACTAAAGTAGAAAAAAATTCGAGCAGGAAATGAAGAAATAAAATTGCATAAGCAATCTATAGAAGAAGCTTCAAAGCCCAAAGTATATGAAGTCATTTATAATAACAAAGTACGTCAAGTAGTGACCTTGCATGTAAATAAAATGTGTTTATTTAAGCACGGAAAGAAAATTACAGCAAGATATGATGCTAGCGATTTGTATACTAATGGAACCATTGACTTAGGGGAATTCTTTCAAAGGCTTCAAAAGCAGGCCGGTATTCACAAAATTAGCAAACTCAGAGTGGAACCATCGGAAAATATCTTTGATCATGTTTCAATTGATAATTTTAAAATTTTGCAGACAACTTTCTGGGACATTTTCACAACCTTAGAACCGCTGAACACACTATAAGAACCAAAAAAACTCAAGAGAGGGAAAGAGAACAGAAGAGCGCAAGAGTTAGAATTTAAGCAGCAGAAGTCACAAGAGCGATGAGAGCTATGAACCGCTTAGACGCAGCGAACAGCAAACAACTCCCGAGCGGTGGAGTCCGGTGGACCGTCCGGCGCGAAGAGAAAGATCGAATTTCATATTGAAATGATTGAGAGTAGCGCTACTTAACACGGTAATCGTAATAAAAACAAATGAAAAAATAGAATGTATATTGTCTACATTCCATGATGATCCCATTCAAGGTTGTCATACAGGTATTACAAAAACCTTCACCAAGGTCCAGAGACACTATTACTGGAAAAATGTGTCAAAAGATATAAAAGAGTTCATAAATAACAAATAACAAAAAAAATAACAAATGTCAAAATAAATAAACACACAAAGACCCCGTTAACTATAACCGAAACTCCACAAAGAGCTTTCGATAAAGTAATGATAGATGCTATTGGTCCACTACCGAAATCCAATGATAGAAACAAGTACGCAGTAAAACTCATCTGCGATTTAACCAAATACTTAGTAGCTATTCCAATACCAAACAAAAGTGCAAATACAGTAGCTAAAGCTATATTTGAAGATTTTATTCTAAAGTACGGTCCAATGAAGACGTTCATTACGGACATGGGAACATAATATAAAAATTCAATTATTTAAGATCTATGTAAATATTTAAATATTAAAAACATAACTTCAACTGCACACCACCACCAGACTGTCGGTACCGTGGAGGAAAGACACAGAACATTTAATGAGTTCAATCGGTACATCTCAGTAGACAAAACAAATTGGGATGTATGGTTACAAAACTATGTATATTGTTTCAACACAACCCCCTCCATGGCACGCAATTACGGTCCATACCAGCTAGTTTTTGGTAAGACTTCAAATTTGCAAAGCATTTCAATAGCATAGATAACACTAAACCCCTTTATAATGTAGACAATACTAAGGAAACAAAATTTAGATTAGAACAGGCATTTAAGAGAGCTAGACTAATGTTACAAACCCATAAGTTAAAACAAAAAATCAATTACGAAAAAACTAGTTCAGATATTGACTTAAAAATAGGAGATCAGGTTTTATTGAAAAATGAAACAGGGCATAAGGATTTTCAATATACATGTACTTATAAGGTAGAACAAATAGGAGCTAGAGATAACTTAACTATAATAAATAATAAAAATAAAAAACAAATAGTACATAAGATAGATTAAAACTCTTTATTTCATAATCAATCCTTTTTTAATTTCTTATATGTATATACCACGCATGGCCTTACAGAAAATAAGTGTATGTAAGAATTTGTGACGGTCTGCCGCCCCTTTTCCCCAGATAGCTCAGGGATGGCCAGAGTCCGCCTAGTAGTCCGTGTGGTTTCTGTATGAGGGGTTCCCCGGTTCCCAGTAAGAACAGTGGAGAGAATTCGGTTGACTTAAGTAGGTTTAGTTTGTTTATTCAGGGCTGCTTTATACAGAGTTTAAAAACATGAGCTCGGATCTCGGGAACGCCGATTCGTGGGTCGTCGGAGCTTTTCGCGCCTCGGGGAGTCAGTTCGGCCAGCGTCAGTCGTCTGCAGGCTGGGGCGCCCAATCCAGGGAGCGAGGGACCCGGAGCCTGCGGAGAAAAGAGAAGATAAGAGGTGTGGGGACTTGAAAGTCTTCCCTAGAGAGGTGCGGTGGACTTGAAAGTCTTCAGTGCGCGGGAGAGAATGGTTGGACTCGAAAGTCTTCAGAGAAAGTATTCGCAGCGGACTCGAAAGTCTTCGGTTTGCGGGAGAGAAAGAGAGGGCGGGCGGACTCGAAAGTCTTCAGAGAGAGAGAGAGAATTCGGCAAGCCGAATTCGATGCCGCGACTCGAAAGTCTTTCGACAATTGATTGCAACCCAAATCCCTACAGATTCGGGTCGCCCATAAAAGTGACCTTGGCTGCTGACTACTGGAAGTGGCTTACCGCTTCCGATCGCTGTCGGCTGCTACGTGTTTTTCTATGGCCAGCGGCCCGCATTATATAGAGCCTGAAGGGTCCCAGTGTGCCCGCCGCGATCGGCTTCTTCCTCTTCTTTCCCGCACAGTGTGCCGCTGGCCGTTAGTGTGGCCCTTTCTTGGCGCGCGCGCGCATTCAATTCAAATCTCTCTATTCTTTTCAACTTCATTTATTTACAGTTTATATTTACACTGTTTATTGTGCGCGGCACGCGTCCGTTGCTTCGTTGCCAGTGCTTGCATGGGCATCTTCGGGCCTGCCACTGCGAATCTCACCCACATCGGTTGAGCGGGTGCCGTCGGTCCCGGTGTGGTCATTCCCTGCCCTCCGATCCCTTCATGCCGCGGTACATGGGTCACTCGTCGCCTGCCCGCGCTTCCATCGCTCGCCACCTCTGCTGCTGCGGTGTTTTGCGCGGCCTCTATCGGTGCCGAGACCTTCTTCCTGCCCATTCTCGCCGGCTCTGTCCTCTTCCTCCCCGCTCCTGGGTGCGCCTGTGGCTCTACAAGCTTGCCCCGAGTCACCGCTGCCGCTGCCTGATCTTCGCCGCGCTATCTTTGAATTTCCCCATCTTGCCTGTAACGAGAACACGAATTCTGTTAGTATGTCTCGTCAGGTTTTCACGTGTTCTATGTTTATTTACAGGCTTATGGAATGTTCGTTTCTGAATGAGTGCAAGGTTAGAATCTGAGCTTAGAGTGACCCGCCGCCCCTATCTATCGATGTATCGTGCCCGTGACCTCTCCCCGCGTGTTTCGATGTATCGTGATTGTCCCTAGCATGTATCGATGTATCGTGATTGTCCATAGCGTGTATCGATGCACCGTGATTGGGTTCGGGCGATATTTTTACATGCGGTTTTGTGTTCCCAATGTGTGCCCGTCTTATTTTCCGTTTTTTTTTTTTGTTTTTTAACGTCACTTTACGGGTGAGGTGAATTCCACTATCCTCCATGGGCCGTCGTTCGTTGGCGCCAACTTGGCGTTGAACTTCCGTTCTACAGATTGTGTGTCTTACATAGTACCCAGTCGCCAACCTTCGGCCTCCATTGCCTTTTCCTCAAATCGTAGCGCTCCTTCTGATGTTCCGCCGCATTAATCATATTCCCATTTCCGCCCTTCCGTTGTTCTTCCATACGCCTCCATCGGTCCTCGAATACCGCTCCTGGTAGCCGTAGTTCCCTACCCAGTATTAACTGTGTGGAACTATATTTTGTTGTCTCCTAGGTGCTACTATTGAACGCCAACATTAGTTCCGGTAGTCGATCTTCCCATTTTGTCTGGTCCTCCTCTGTTATCTGGGCAATCTTTGTTTTAATTGTTCGGTTTCTCCGTTCAGTGGGGTTTTCTTGCGGTGTATAGGGTGCCGTAAATTGTTGTTTTATACCCCATTATTCCATCTCTTGTTTTGTCTTCCTTCCCGTTAACTGGACCCCGTTGTCCGATACCAGAACCTTCGGCACTCCGAACCTCGCCAGTATCCGCTCCCGAAACACCTTTAGAAATACTCCGCCGTCGCTTGCCGGATTGCTGCCAACTCCACCCACCTTGAGTTTTGAATATTCCAAGGTGCCCCGCTACCGCTGCGCTGTGGTTTTCCATCATAATCAGCGAAATCTCGCCGGCAGTCGCGCACAGCTTCTACCGCTGCTGGTCTCTCCCCTGTCCGCTTCGTTTGTACAACCGCCCCTCCGACATCTGGTACTCCTCGTTATGTGGCTCTATTCGCTGCTCCTCCATCCTCTGCCTTATCTAGTCGTCCTGGTGTCTCAATCCCTTGATTTCTACACGCAACCATCTCGACAGGGCATCCGCTACCACATTGAGCTCTAAACCCAGGGCCCACCTGGCGACTCTTCTTGCAGGGCTTTTGATCGAGTTCAGCCATCTCAGTGCCATATGATCCGTCACTACTCTGGCTTGCGAACGAGATTACATGCTCCCCGTCCTCCGCCTCCTGCGTCAGAACTGCCCCCAATCCGAAGTCGCTCGCATCTGTTTGCAACTTGAACCGTTTCGAGAAGCATGGACATGCTAAAACCGGTGCCTGTGTTAGGCTCTCCTTCAAGCCGGCGAACGCGCGTTGGTGTTTCTCGGTCCATTCGAATTACTGCCCCTTCCGGATCAGCTCCTGCAGCGGTCCGACTCGTTCTGTTAAGTTTGGGACGGACCGTCTATACCACGAGGCCATCCCCAAGAAACTGTGTACCTCTTTCGTGGACTTCGGTGCTGGTAGTTCCTGAATCGCCGCCACCTTTTCCGGGTCTGTGCGAATGCCCAGGTTGCTGACGACGTGCCCCAAGTACTTCAGCTCCTCTTGGAAGAAGTGGCATTTATCCGGGTTTATTCGTAGGTTTGCCCTTTGCAGCAGTTTAAATACCTCCTGTAATCGTTGATGGTGCTCCTCCTTAGTCTGCCCTATTACGATGACCTTGACCTTTACCTTTCTTTAGGCCCCAGAGACAGTAACTCATTCACTTGTTCATCGGTAATTGCCTGCTGCTTTGGGTTTCTTGGGTAGTACCTCTGCTTGATTGGCATATCGTCTGTTAGGTATATCTTGTGTGTCGCGACGTTACTGAACCCCTGCATCCTCTCGAATACTTGCCTGTGCTCCTGCAGAGAGTTCCCTATACTTTCCCCAGAGTGTCCTCCTGTTCCTGTGTCTCCGTTACCTCCATTGCTTCGGCGTTGCCGCTTTCCGTCTCCTTTATCTCTAGCTCATGATTCCCGCATCGTAGAGTGCTCCGTGCCCTCGCCAGGAAATCCATCCCCAATAAAATGCCACCCGCCACTTCCGACATGATCATAAACGATATTTCAATCCGTGTTCCTCCGAACCTAATCTCGGCGTGAAACTCTCCTATCGCCTGTTACCTCATCCCGTTGGCGAGTGTTATTTCTGCCCGAACTCCGCTGCACCTCCCGTCTTCCCGGAGATCCTGATACGAGTTCTTGCTAATCGCGCTCCGTGATGCTACCGTATCTATGACTTCCTTTACTGTTCTCCCTTCAAATCCGATCCTCGCCACGATTTGGAATCCGTCACACGTTAAATCGTCCCTCGGGTCTGGCATTGGGTATGTGGCCTGAGCTGCAAGTTTTACTTGCTCAGGCCTTACACTTTTCCCGTCGGCGCCCTACAGCATTGTGTAGTCCTCACTCCGTTCTTCCTACAGACCCAACAGAATAGCCTTGGTGGATTACCACAATTGCGTGCTGCGTGACCCGCATCTGAAGCACATCCCTTGTTTTATCTTTTGTTGCTCTACCGGTCGATTTGCGCCCTCCATGGCTTCAATTTCCTCTACCTCCTCCGCCAGTTTTAAAAACTCTGTTAACGTGTTAAGCCCGTTCCTCCGGGTGTACAATTTTATTTTGCTCTTGCAATTTCTATACACCCTGTACAATTTGTTTGTTGTTCCTTGGTACCTGATCCCCCATCCTCGCACCCGATCAATAATCTCTGTCTCCACCTTTCTCCCCTATCTCTCCTTCCTCGGGCTCTCCATCTCGCTAGTTACCACGATCGCCGGTGCTCTTGCGGGGCTTTTTCCTCTTTTGTATCTCTCTGCCAAGGCAACCTTGTCTCTGTCTTATGGTCTCTGTCTCTGTCTCTGTCTTATGGTCTCTGTATGATCCGTCCTTTTACAGAACTCCGACAGTATCTTCCTTAAGACTTCCAATTTCCCTGCTTGTTCTAACCCGAATTCCTTCTTGTATACGGCCAGGTCGGACTTTGTTGTCATGTACACCCAGCTGGACATGCTCTCCTCGGGGCTTGGGTTTCTTTTACTACCACTCTTCCTGTTCGGTCGCCGGTCTGCCGGCCCAGTTTCCCAGATAGCTCAGGGATGGCCAGAGTCCGCCTAGTAGTCCGAGTGGTAGCTGTAAGAGAGGTTTTCCGGTTCCCAGTAAGAACAGTGGAGAGAATTCTGTTGACTTCTGTTGTTGTTTGTGTTGTTGTTTAGTTTGTGTATTCAGGGCTGCTTTTTACAGAGTCCAGATACATGAGCTCGGATCTCGGGAACGCCGCTTCGTGGGTCGTTGAAGCTTTTCGCGCCTCGGGGAGTCAGTTCGGCCAGCGTCAGTCGTCTGCAGCCTTGGGCGCTTAATCCAGCGAGCGAGGGACCCGGAGCCTGCGGGGGAAAGACAAGATAAGAGGTGTGGGGACTCTTAAGTCTTCCTTAGAGAGGTGCGGCGGACTTGAAAGTCTTCAGTGCGCGGGAGAGAATGGTTGGACTCGAAAGTCTTCAGAGAGAGAGACGCGGCGGACTCGAAAGTCTTCAGAGAGAGAATTCGCGGCGGCCTCGACAGTCTTCGGTTTGCGGGAGAGAGAGCGGGCGGGCGGACTCGAAAATCTTCGGAGAGAGAATTCGCGGCGGACTCGAAAGTCTTCGGTTTGTGGGAAAGAGAGAGGGCGGGCGGACTCGAAAGTCTTCAGATAGAGAATTCGCGGCGGACTCAAAAGTCTTCGGTTTGCGGGAGAGAAGGAGAGCAGACGGACTCGAAAGTCTTCAGAGAGAGAGAGGGCGGGCGGACTCGAAAGTCTTCAGAGAGAGAGAATTCGGCAAGCCGAATTCGATGCCGCGACTCGAAAGTCTTTTGGCAATTGATTGCAACCCAAATCCCTAAAGATTCGGGTCGGCTGCTAAGGGCCTTTTTATGGCCAGCGGCCCGCATTATATAGGGATCGGCTTCTTCGTCTTTTTTTCCGCACAGTATGGCCGTTAGTGTGGCCCTTTCTTGGCGCGCGCGCATTCAATTCAAATCTCTATATTCTTTCCAACTTAATTTATTTACATTTTTATTCAATCATTCCACAATTCACAATTTATTTTCGAAAAAAATTAAGAGTTGATAACCGCCAGACCTGGTATATATAAGAAAATGTATATAATAAAATAAAAACGAAAAAATTCCTTAAAATGTGGATCCCAGATTAAGCCACGAAATACACAGGTTGGGAATATGGGGTTCTTTTTAGGGTTATGTTGCGTTGGTGTGGGGAGAAGCTTTAACGCTGCATAGCTATGACGCACACTTTTTCTCAGTTCACACCCAATTTTTTGCAAGAACGTCCGTAAAAAAGCTTCGCTTCATATCTATCGTATATCATATCTTTGTATTTATTTTCAGATTTGGTCAATTGTTTATCACAGTTGGCTGACATTCGTTCTTTTGATATGGGCAAATATTTTATGGATGATACCTAATCAACGTCGTTCGATGATGCGATCAAGCTTTTTTGTGGTTCTCTATGCCGAATTTCTCCTTATTACCCAATATATATATGGCATGAATCTTAGTAACGACGAGTTACCCACAAAACTTATAGTAAGTAATTTAAATTAATTTGAAATATTTAAAGATTATACCCAGACCTGTGAGCTTAGGCTTATTCTTATTGAGCTTATTTAGATAGTTACTTAACTTTTATGTATATAGAATTTAAGAATTTTAAATAATCCTTATCGTTACAAAACTGTTCGCCTTGCATATCTGTTTCTATGCAAACTAGTCTTTTACATTTTTACGGTATTCATATACCATATTAAACATTTTAAAATAGTTTTTTTTACTGTCTTGTCACTACATACCTTATATGTGCAAATATATTTCTTTAAAAGAACTATTAATAACGTTGAGGTTGTTTTTTAATTAATTAAATTATGTTTTTTATATCATTAGTTAATCAAAAGATTTATAATAATATTTTACTCATAAACTGCAATGATAACTCAAAACCAGGGATCGTTATTAAGAGTTATAAAAAAAACACAACTACCAAACAAGATACCTTTGCAAATAGCAATATATTCCTTAATAAGTAATACACTATTTATAAATAAAACATATTTTTGATACTTCATCTACACATACAGTTTACGTTTCCTCTACATTTACCTATCGCTCTTATATCAGCTACTTACATAAAATAACAAGAAGGAACATAACTTTGGCTCGTCGATTTACATAAAATAACAAGAAGGGAACATAACTTCGGGTCGTCGAAGTTTGTATATTCTTAAAGTTTGCAATTAAACCATACAATTTTAAGCCAAATTGTGAAATAATTAAAAATGGCCATATATCAAATTAGATGAGAATATGCTGAAAAAAGCGAAACTGTGATTTTGTTCTTTTTTGTTAATATAGCAGTTTAATGATCCGAATTTAATGAAATTAAAAAAAGAATTTATCAAATAATAAAAAATAGCCAAATCTCAAATTCTATTAAAATTTCTTTTTGATAAAGTTATATAGTTAAATGTTTATGGTTATTTATCGTTGAGTCGAATAAATCCCACGTCTTTTGGACTGACGACAACGCGAAAGCTAATTAAAACACGGAATCACTGTTGGAATGTGGCGTTCTTTATTTGATTAACTCTGGCTAAAGACTAAAATCTTATGACAGAAAATATTCTGCTCTACCCTGTGCTTTACATTGGCTGTACATGGTTTTGGTTGTATACAATAAGTTCTAAGAATTGTTTATGTTATTATAGAGCGCATCACCTGCTCTAGAAGTACATAGATAGCTTGCATTGGCTTAGCGTGGGATTTTGAATTCTTAGTTCTTGGTATTGAAGAGCGGAACACGTGCAGTGGTTCAGCGTGGGATCTTGAATTTTATTTCTTGGTATTGAAGAGTGGTTCAGCGTGGGATCGCCTATGCTGCATATTTTTATTCTTTAAACATGAATATGTGAATATGTCACTTCCCTCCCCTTAAAAAGGTTGCCTATGCTTGGACTGGAATGTTATTATTTTCTGAAATTAGTTGTAAAACGTCATTGTGTTCTACTGCCTTTATCTTAGTTACATTGATAGGTGAATACAATGGGGTTAAATCAAATTCTGGACTTAACGAATTTTCGCTTAAAATAACATTTCCAATCATAACTTTACATTGTTTTATTCTAATAATTTTGTTTCCACCTATTTTAATATCGCCGTTTAATTTTTGACAATTTTGTGCGATTTTGGTTTCAGTTAGATTTCACGTAAGTATAATATTTGGTTCAATATATTGGATCATTTCTTTGGAGAGAGTTGGTTTAAAATTACAAATTGGGTTTTGTCGCTTAATTATATTTTTAATGCATTCGTCTTGATTGTACATTTTATTCTTATTTTCAAAATATGATTGTTGGTCTGAATAGTATAATTGATACCCGTTATGGTCGGGATAAGGAATTATTTTAATGGCGTTAATGGTCTTGTAGACAATAGGGATATGTGAAATAAGTAGTAGTTCGTTATTTTTGTGGTCAATCCAAGTTGATGTTTTAATTAGAAATAAGGTATGCTTTGATTGTTAATGCTTTTTAGTTTGTCGTAATTTAGTAACTTTGGGTTAAAAAGTCCGAGACTTGAAATTTGCATGCCCATTTCTATGTCTTCAATGTACTCAATAAATTGCATGAGTTCGTAAACAAGTGTGTCAATACCATTGCGGTTATTTTGGTAGTTAGTCAGTTTATTCAGTCCTTTATTAACAAACTCTACTACGCCATTTAATTTATGAAGTTGAATTGAATTTTCTGCAATTAGGTCAATTTTTTGTAAATTTTTACCCTATCATTTTCATCAAGTGTGACAAAAAGAAATTTAAGAGATGAACCTATTATGTCAAATAGTCCACATTTCTGCCTATTTTGCTGTTGAATAGTTATACCATTCAATTCTTTCAATAGTTTATTGTACAAATATTTTATTCTGGGCGAAGTTGTGATTTGGTTACCAAAGGTTTTAGTTATAATATTGATTTCTGTTAAATTAATTCTTAAACAGTGGTGTTCATACACTACCGGTATTTGGATTGGAGTGCTTGAGAAAAGTAAATAGCCAATGTCGGAATCTGGGTTGGTTATTTGAATTTGTTGAGTGTTGCCCGTGGTGAATAATAGAAACAACGTCCTCGTACACAGGGTTCCTGTGGGAGGCATTAGTTTTCTTTTTTTTGTTTCTTAAATTGTGTTTTGTAGTAATTGGTTTCCCTATTTCGATTAGTAATTTTGTAATGGTCTTCATCTATTTTTTATTTTTATTATTTGCTTTAAATGGGTTTTCTAATTTTCCTTTTTGAAGTGGGCCTTTTCTGTATCTAGTGTCAACGTTAAATTCCTGTCTATCTTCATTTATTTTATCTATTTTTCTTTTTTTAATGTTTTGAGTGTCTAATATTGGGTAACCAGCGTGCCCGTGCTGCCTCCTCACAGGAGCTGTGTGGACGTTTTGCGGCTTCTTCTTCTTTTATCAACGGTGCCAAACGAGTAGCTGGTCGTTTGAACGTGCCTGATGCCGTTTTGACGTCTACTACGCGAGCCTGATTATCCTTGCCCGCATAGGTCTTTATTATCCGCCCCATAGGCCAGCAACCAACAGGTTCTTGGCATTAGAGCGACGAACGCCACCAGAAGTCTGGAAAGAATATGTAGATTTCATGGAAGAATATGAGCGTCTTGGGCACATGAAACTGGTACATACCACACACATACCGTCGGATCACTACTTCATTCCACATCACTGTGTATTGAAGCCCGAAAGCAGTACCACAAAACTGCGGGTAGTTTTTGATGCGTCCTGTAAAACGACAAGCAATAAATCATTAAATGATATATTGTACGCTGGACCCACCGTGCAGAGCGAACTGTTTGCAATCTTACTACGTTTTCGCACTCACAGATATGTGTTTATTGCAGATATAGAAAAGATGTATCGGCAGGTGTGGATGCACCTCGATCACCAGTTCCATCAATTAATTGTATGGCAGAAGAAACCATCAGACGATCTAAAGTTTTATAGACTTAAAACTGTCACATATGGTACAACATTAGCGCCATTCCTGGATACTAAATGCTTGGATTATCTGTCCGAAAAAGCCAAGAATCATCTACCGCTTGGATCGTCCGTACTCAAACATGATTTTTACGTGGATGACTGTCTCACAGGAGCAGACAGCATCCCAGAGGCCGTACAAATTCAACAAGAACTAAACAAAATACTGTTGCCTTCCGGATTCAA
>VNJN01005212.1:0-17571 GCA_008042485.1 Drosophila mayri | reverse complement strand
AACATCTTCAGATGCGAGATCAGGGGCAAGCCTCGAAACAAATATAGTTTTCGAAGGTGGGACTGCTGTGAGGGGCTTGCGTAACGAATTGTTACCAACCACGGCCGGTAATCCGGGCAATGTTGGACCCTGGGTCGGTTTTTCTAAGGGATTTTGCGGAGCCAAAGAATTGCACTTAGCGTGCACAACTGCCTCGCAAAGCCAGCAATGGAAACTGGGCTGGTCTGCCAAAACATTTTTTTGGCAATTTTTTATAACACAGATAATATTGTGAGACATGTTCACCAATCCTAAACCACAGTGCACCCAATCAATACCAAAAAACTAAAGAGAGGGAGATAGGACAAAAGAGCGCAAGAGTTAGAATATGAGCAGCAGAAATCACAAGAGCGATGAGAGCTATGAACAGCTTAGATGCAGCTTATAGCACACGGCACTCGAGCGGGGGAGAGAAAAAAATAAAAACGGTACAAGAGCAAAGAGGAGGAAAATAAATTAAGATAACCGTCTTAGCACAAAACAAAAAAGTTATTATTTATGCAAATTAATTACACAGAAAAGTGCATGCACGCGCGCTAGCGAAACGGTATATTATTATTGATATTAGATGATAAATTAGAGGAAACCCCGGTGGTTTAAATTCACAATGAACACAAAAGTCGGAGCGCAAAACAAAAACACGACCGTCCGCTACGAAGAGAGAGAATCGAAATAAAAAAAAAGAAAACAGCACAGTTATTACACATAAATGTTAACACCTAAAACCTAAGAAAATGAAATAAAAATAAATATATATATATAAATATTTCAATATATATATATTTCAATATATTCTTCTTACAAAGTATGGCTAAACTAAAGGCAAATTGTGCGGGGAATTATCAAACATTAAAACTAATTTTGACAGATCATACAAGTCACTAATCCAGAATAGACCTATCCAAAAGAATTGGATTGCTTTAATGAAGCGCGAATGCTAATACAAGATCACGGGGAAAGATTAAATCAAGATCATTGGTCACAGGTATCGAAACTTTTGATACGACTACGATCGAATTTAATATTTGTTAAACAAAAGTTCAGTTTAGAAATATCAGTACCAACCGTTCTAAATACTCCAAAAGCAGTTGACACTGCACCTGACCCGGAATCAACAAAAACAAATGAATCGGAGTCAGAAAAGCTTCCCGAAGTAAACATCAAAATAGAAAATGAAGATTTGAATAATCAGACTATTCCATTCCATAATTCCAGTCAAAACATATTCGTTTCATTTTTCAATGTAGCTACTGGAAAAGAACTTACCTTTTTAATTGACACAGACATTTCCATTTTAAAAGAAACTTCGGATAACTTCCAAAACATCCAAGATGATTACATCACAGACATAAAAGGAATAAGTCAAGAAATAACCAAATCCCAAGGATTAGTTTCTATGGACATACAGACAACTAAATACATAATTCCACACGATTTTCATATCCTAAATTCACATTTCCCAATTCCATGCAATGGAATATTAGGCATCGACTTTATTAAAAAATACAACTGTCAATTAGATTTCAAGCCATCCGAAGATTGGCTTATAATTACACCCAATAATTTAAAATTTCCAATTAAAGTACGAATAGCTCATATGATGACTATTGCGTTCTCTGGTCTAAAACCTTCGCAAGCATTCCTTTATATGGATGACTTAATAGTAATTGGTAATAGTAATAGATATGCTTAAGAACTTAACAGATGTTTTTGAGAAATGTGGGAACTACAACCTTAAGTTACATCCAGAAAAATGTTCATTTTTTATGCATGAAGTGACTTTTCTAGGTCATAAATGTACTGATAAAGGAATACTTCCAGATGACAAGAAATACGATGTCATTATAAACTACCCAGTTCCCCACGACGCGGCCAGTGCTAGACGTTTTATAAAAAATTTCGCCGACAATTCACGGCCCATAACAAGATTATGTAAAAAGAATATTCCTTTTAAATGGACGGATGAGTGTGAAAATGCATTTCAGCGGTCAGTAGAGCTCTTAATCGCCGATTTTTATACCCGCTACCCATAGGGTATAAGGGTATTATAACTTTGTGCCGGCAGGAAATGTATGTAACACGTAGAAGGAGATGCCTCATCTCCGACCCTATAAAGTATATATATTCTTGATCAGCATCAACAGCCGAGACGATCTAGCTATGTCCGTCTGTGTGTCTGTGTGTTTGTCCTTCTGTCCGTGTGAAACACTGGATCTCAGAGACTATAAGAGATAGAGCTATAATTTTTTTTCGACAGTATTTTGTTAAGCTTGCACGCAGATCAAGTTTGTTTCAAATTTTTACCACGCCCACTTCAGCCCCCGAAAATCATCAAAAACGAAATCAAATTATATAATTTTGAAGCTAGAGTCGCGAATTTCGAATTAAGAACTATAGTCTGTGTGATTCCTGAAAATTTGGTTGCGATCAGATAAAAATTGTCGAAGTTATTAAAGAAATAATTTTGTATGGCCACAAACGTCTGGCAGCATGCCTCATTTGGCTGACCAATTAGACTAACTAAGTATTTTTATTAGTTCCTGATTGTGGTCGGATAAGAATCTTATAAGATATTCGAGAAGCAATTTTAATAAATGGTAATAATTATTAGCCCCTTTAATGTAATAATAACGCGTTTTTACACACATAGATACATTTGTGTGTATTTTTGTATGCATGTGATAATATTACACTTGCATTTGCATTTGTCCGTTGCACTTGCACTTTTATCCCGGCATACCAATTTGGCTTCCGAAAAAACCACGGAACCATCGAGCAAGTGAACACATTAACCTCCGATACTTACGTTTTTGTTTACCAAACGATCAAGAGTGCATTTGTCGATTTTTACAATGCCGATTTAATTGATCATAGAAGTGCAATCAAATTTTGATTGGCGGAAAGAAATTTCGGATTTAGGCTTTTTATATCTGCACGCAAATCAAGTTTGTTTTTGATTTGGTGGAGCTATTTGAAAAAAAAAACCATATATCTCTCAAATTTATAAAGTTATGTAAACCATATTCAAAAATTTATTTTATCAAAATACACACATTGCATAAATTTCATCGCGATCGTGCCATAAATAGCGGAGATTTAGGCTTTTTACTTTATACACAAAACGTGTACAAGAGGCAGCCCAGGCACAGGGCTCCAAATAAATCAAAACATTCATATAAACGCATGCGCTGCCTTAGCCACTGAGCTATCGACCTTGCTCTTAAAATGGAAGACATTTGCATTATATGTACATTTTCCTCAGTTTTTTAGTCTTATTCTCCTTCTTTCATATAATTTTGGCACGCGCGTTGTAATGGTACAGGGTATTCTACAGTCGGGACACTGGATTGTATGTCTATCTTGTTAATTTTAAGATTACCAACCTTATTTTTAGGAAATGTTTTTCGCTTATATTCGCTGTGCAAACTTTTTTAAAATCATAGTTTCTGTCTGAATATATAATATATATTAGTAATTTGGATGCGTTTATAACACAACATGTAATTTTGGGCTTTTGAAGCTTCATAAAGGGCTCATACAAGGAAGGAATACTTGACGTAGTCCTGTCCAGGTATGGGATCATCTTGGCAACAAATCTTGGCTAAATCGTACTAGAAATACCCGAATGAGTAAAGGGATACCATCATTGTTTAAGAAAAATAGGTGTTTAGGTGTGGAGGAGTGGCCCATTGTGCCACTTGTCCGCCGTCGTCGGTCATCAGCTCTCGCTTTGACGAGTAAAGCGGGCGGGAACGCTGCGCAATTTATAGGCTTATACTGTTTTCTCACACATCTACATCTGACCTCCCCCATCCGTTGAACAGAAGCTCTATATGAATTTCTCGTTCCAAATCGTTCCATTTCGTTCCACATCCGGTATACATCTGGTGTACATCAAAATTTGATGTACTTGTTTTGGCGATAGTCACGCAATAGTTTTCAAAGCCAATGGAATTGGTGCATTTGAAAAATGAAGGCTCCGAATCCAGATATAAAACTGGTGCCTGAAGATTCTCCCTCTTCAAACGGAGCTCAGGCCTCCGGTTGTCTGCCGCTGGCAAAGTGGGCTAAGCTGAGCAACGACAAAGATCTTGTTGAAATTGCTCAATTTCAAACATTTATTGGTTGGACTTTTTCTGAAGGAATTGAGTCTAGTTTAATTTCCTTGTCAGGCTAGAATTTTTAGAAACTCTAAATAGTCTTTCGCCGATGTACCCAACATGTATAAAGCTATAGCACTCCTTTTTTCATTAGGAGTGGCTTTCCTATATTGAATTGTACCCTCGACGCCCCGAATTCTTATTTCGAGCGTCCGGGTTATTTTCGTTCGCAACGTGGGATTTTTCCTCTGGGTATTCAACGACTTCTTCTGGAAAATGTGGCAAAGGTGCTCGCCCCAATATTTTAGTCCTTAGAGCCGGATCTTTTTGCCAGAAGTTCTCGGCGTTTAGTCCGTCAAAAAGATAAGTTCGACATTTTTCCGTCTCCGTCTGCTCTGCCCGTCGTTCACAGTGCTGTTCGATTTTTTTCTTCCGTGTTAACACCAAGTTTGAGTTTTCCGACACAACGGCAGTTGAGAAATTCCTCTTCGCTTTATCTTCGTCTTCAAAATGCTACAACATTTTCCATCAGTTGGCCCTTTGTGTGCGGTGCCGTATTCCTCGCCGTTTTTTTTTTTTTTTGGCACATATAAACATATATTTATATACATACTATTGTGGGAAAAGTAATAAGAATTTTCAATTTAAAATTAATGGGCTTAAGATGGCGGACTAGTTATTTTTTTTTAGTTGTCGGGAGTATTAATGACATCTGGGGGCAATTTCATGCCAAAGTCAGTATCAGTACTTTATTTACGTTTTTGCTTACCAAACGATCAAGAGTGCATTTGTCGATTTTTACAATGCTGATTTAATTGATCATAGAAGTGCAACCAAATTTGGATTGGCGGAAACGGGAAACGTTGAAAATTATTCCAGGTCGGAAAGCTTAGCCTGACTACTTAATGTAAGCTCTATTAAGTTGCATTTATACATTTAGTTATGATATATATGATAATAATGAGTGTATGTGTCGGATCAAATGAAACAGGGCCTACTTTATTCTCTTGGTCAGAGCCAGTGAAGCGGGGCCTTCTTTAATGTGAAGGGATGCCTTCTTTAATGTGAAGCAGGGCCTTCTTTAATGTGAAGCAGGGCCTATTAAAAAAGGGAGTTAGAAATTGAGTGAAAGCATTGCAGAGCAGGACAAATATAGACTGCTGCCAAGTGAGGTCTGTTCGCTAAGCGCTGACATACATGTTAGAAAGAGACGACTAACAATGTTGATGAATTGAGTAGAAAGTAGAAATGTGGAAAGTTGACGTTTGGGAAGTTAGTTCAGAAAGCGCTAGAAAAACGAACAGAATTTCCTTCTGAGAAATTAATGCAACAAAGAAATGGAAAAGATAAACGACCCTTCGACATATGTATATATGGCATTTCCAGCACAAGTTTTAAGGATACATTTGTGTTCTTAAATAACTTATGCGTAAATACAAAAAAGTTTCCCTATCTAATTTTGACATTTATGTATTCTCTTTATTTTGTCTTTGTAGATTTTTTTATGTGGGTTGCTTTAAGAGATGGGATACTTTAAGACTTTGGTTTTGGTATTTTTGGCCAATGAAATCAACCAGTGTGCATTGTGTTGATTAAAATTCCAATAATTTTGGTGTTGATTAATCTGATTATTTTGTTGCATATTAAAATTTTTATAGTGTTGTTGTGGATTAAGGTTTCCCTGATTTTTGTTGAAAGTCCCCTTCTCTGGATTGTTTCGGCTTGTCCTGCCTTTTCTATATTGGAATCTGATACAACTATTTTCGTATCTGCGAGCATCATTATTTTTAAAGTTTCTCCTAGTCCTCTTTCTTCATATATTTTATCTAGTAATGTACCCTGTATTATTTCTTTAGCTGCATTCACTAGCAAGCTTTCTACATAACTTAAATCTATGAAATTGATTTG
Organism: Drosophila mayri; assembly: GCA_008042485.1. NCBI lineage: Eukaryota > Metazoa > Arthropoda > Insecta > Diptera > Drosophilidae > Drosophila > Drosophila mayri. The sequence continues at coordinate 11,524 of VNJN01005212.1, read as the reverse complement.
CTTATGGTAGACTATTAATTCATCAGTTTTATATTTAATATTCTGAAGATCCACTGCTAGTTCGCTCACCGTGTTCACTCTCAGGTCGCAGATTCTTCGGTAAATTTTGTGTGGTTCTGTATCCGGTCTGTATCGTAGCTTCAGCGTCGCCTTGATCAATTCCCAGTTGTCTGGTTCCGGTACGTTTATCACTACATCCTTCGCTTGTCCTTGAATCGTCCTGTAGAATTTGGTCCTGGTGGCTTCCCGTTTAAGTTCCGGATCTTGAATTGATTGATTGAAGATGTTTATGGTTTTGAACAGTCGTTCTTGCTGTGCCGGGTTGGCCGGAGGGTTATTTTGTAGTTGTACAAAGGCTTGTTGGAGTTGCTCCAACTGCCTTTCCCTGACTGCCAGTTGCTCCAGTAGGTCTGCCTGTGGCATCTGGGGGTTTTCTTGTGCCATTCTTGCCTCGTCGTATTTAGTCGCTCGGTTTCGTCTTCTCGATGCCGTTTTGGATGATGGATCAATTTTAGCTTGACTTGGAAGTCCACTTATTTTTAGTTGAACTCCCTCGACGTCCTGGTTAACTGATTTTTTTGTTTGAGCTTCCTGGGTTTCCTTGGCTTTAGAAGTCCACTTATTTTTAGCTGAACTCCTTCAAAGTCTTTGTCAACTGATTTTTAGTTCAGCTTCCTGGGATTCCTTGGCTTTAAAAGTCCACTTATTTTTAGTTGAATTCTTTCTAAGTCTTTGTCAACTGATTTTTAGTTGACTTCCCTGGGATTCCTTGGTAACTTATTTTTAGTCGCACTTTGTGAGTTATTTCACTGCACTATTTTTGTCGGCCGATTGTAAATTTAAAATTTTATTTTCCGATTCTCCGTTTAGTTAAATTTATTTATTTGTTCGGTTCGATCACTGGATCCTTTTTAATAAAAAAAATCCTACCGGCTGCGCCAATTTTGTACTGCGGGTCGGATTTTAATAAAAAATAAACACGGACACGATGTTTGTTTCCTAGTGGCGAATCATAACTGAAGTCTCATTATTGAAAAAGTCATATTTAAAGGTTTTACAATTGGGTTACAATTGGTTTGTGTTGGTGTACTTAAATGGAATTCTGGTTTAGCTTATTCTATTTGCTTATGTAGGTATTGCGAAATTTATGCTGATTAGACTTATTCTATCTGCAATTGGTTTCGTTGCGAAACCGGATGCATACAAGAGTTTGTTGACTCGTGTCGCGAAATTGTTTACTGTAGGGCAATGAATTTAGGTTTCGGTTGCGAAACCGGATGCTTACAAGAGTTTATTAACTCGTGTCGCGAAATTGCTTATATATAATAATAACTCTTGAAATGTCTGGCTAATTGGTTTTATTTGGGTATTATGTACTGGGAGTGAAGTGGATCTGTACATAACTCGCGCAATCAAAAATCTTGATAACTATCACTGGAGCACCATGGTATGTTTGCAACGAAAACATTCACCCGGATCTGGGTATCCTCGCATTGAAAGATGAAATCCAGAAGCAAAAAGAGTCCTACAAAGAAAAACTGTCTTAACACCCAAATTCTCTGGCTCGGGGACTGACTAGGTTTTCTACCGGATCCCATCTGAGACGCAACGATCTACCAACCATGCAATCGATTTCTAGGGCCGTCTGTTAGTAAAGTATAAAATATAAGATTTGATACACCTCTGTTAGTCTCGCAAGGAGAAGATTCAAGAAATAAAAGCAAAGTCTAAAAAAAAAAAATTACCCCAAAATGAACCAGACATGTTTAATTGATTGCCCCGGCAATCACACAACTCAGTTAATCCAGTTAATCCTTCCTATTGTAACTCGCGCTCATTAAAACTTAAACTTCTGCCTTTGTTTCATATATTATGTGTGCGGCACGCGTCAAGCACCTACGAGTGGAGGGCAGCGCAGAAGAGCTGGGGACAGTCCTCGTCGGGATCGAAGCCGTGATGAACTCACAGCACTGCGGACCCCTGACCAGGCTGGTCTCAGCAGCTTGCGGCGTTGGCGGCAAATGCTCTGGCGGCGATGGTCCCGGAAGTATGTCCTGGGCCTACAAATCCGATTAAAGTGGCACCACCAGCAGGGCAACGTCAAGGAGGGACAGCTCATCGTCGTGGCAGAGGACAACCTCAACAATGGCTCTTAGGCTCGTCGCGACGCACGCAGTCCAGGACGGAATGGTCAGGGTCGACGACATTAGGAGGAGCGATGGAGCTGTTTTCCTGTTATGGCCAAGCTGGCTCCGCTTCCAGTGCACTGGATGGCGTGGAAGGCGTTCAGCGGGGCCGGGGTTGGCTGAATGCAGCGGAAAGGTTTATGTAGATGGGAGAAATCGAGTGTATGTTAATTTTAGGGGGGAGCATAATAAAGCTCTCTCGCGCTCTCGGGCGAATTCACCCCGCCTTCCCCAACCGTCGTGTAAGCTAGGCTAAGTCAGATAATGTAAAAAAGAGAGCACTCGAAAAATAAACCTGAAATGAACACCTGTATCGTCGTTGCCTCGCTAATAAATTATTCTGCCACCCAAGTCTTCGGTTTTCCCGGAAAATTTTTGTGTTCTCCTGCACAGCCCACAGATCGCGATTGTGATCGGTGTTAGTGATCTCAAGCTGTTTATTGGCGTTGGTAATGGCTCTGATGAAAGTCTTACATAGCCAAAACTTTGTTGCAGGGAACCCCTGCCTCAAGGCATGTTGAAAGCAGGCCAGTGTAAGGAAATCACAGTGAATCGCGTTCATCACGTCGGCGTTGATAATCTCTTTAACGGATTCAACAAAAATGTCTTTATTATTAAAGTTAATAATGTGGCGAGTTCTATTGGCAAAAATCAGAGTGTTTTGGTTTATGAAGCAGTTTAGGGGTTTGTCAGTGGTTTCTATGGTGTACGACAGCGAAAGCTCGATTTGCGCCGTGGCTGCATCGGACTGGGCCTCAGCCTCTAAGTTACTCAAGGGTTGCTAGTTTTGTTTTCCCATTGTTCTCACCAATAAAGGCTTTCCATCGCTTAATCTTAGCGTTGAAATTTTTATCGGAAGCCGCGTATGTAAGAAGCTGGCGGTCTGTGAAGATCCGTGCCTTCCTGGTACCGTATAGGTAACTTTAAAGCTTTCCGATTGGCCAGACTATCGCCAACAATTCCCTTTTGTTGGTGGTGTAGTTTAGTTCGCAGTCTTTTAGCGTATGCGAAATTATGGTAATGGATCTTTTTTTTAGTTAATACCGCCCCTATTCCGATTGCTGATGCATCAGTGGATAAGTCGAACGGTAACCTAAAATCGGGATATGTCAATATGAAATCTTCTGATGCCAAAATATTGCAAAGGTGGTCGAATGCGTTCGCTGGGTTTCATCGAACCTGACAACTACTTTTTTTGACATATTTTTACAGACTGTTCCGTTTTCCTCTTTTAGAATGGCGGTAAAAGGTCTATTGATAGAGACCAAGTTTTTTACAAAACTTCTGTTATAGCTTGCCAGGCCGAGAAAAGACCTGAGGCTGAACAGATTTTTTGTTTCGGAAATTTTTTTTCTGGGTCTGTTTTGGTTCCTCATCTAGTGACAATAAATCCTAAGAATTCTGCGCTCTCTTTAAGAGCTTATGCGGGTCAAAAATTATCGAAAAATTTTTATTTTCTATTCGATTGAAATATTTCAAGTCGTTCCGAGAAAAACTAACAGAGATAGAATTTTTGAACGCTCCGACTCGGAGTCCTGGGCGCATAGTATATATATGCAAACGGACAAATGTTTCTTAAACTTTAAATGCATTTTACTCGAAATGTTCTCAAAAAAGTAAAAAACAATGGGTTACATAACAAGTTACCATTGGCATACTTTCTTGTATTTTATATCATACTTTTGGCCAAAAATACCAGAAACTACTATTCAGATAAAATTTAGCCCGATAGTATGAATGGTCGTCCAAAAACAGCCGTTGTACCAGAGAACATTGATGCCGTGCGTGAACTAATAATCCAAGATCCTCATGTGACATATCGTGAGAAAAAGGCATTCTTGGGTATTTCTTCCACCAGTATACATTCGATATTACATGAACACTTGGTTGTAAAAAAACTTTGTTCCCGTTGGATCCCGCACAATTTGTCAATTGCTCAGGGGCTCGTGTGGATTGGTGCAAAGACATTTTGAAAAAATACATTCACTGTGCTTCAAAAGACATTTGTCACAGGTGACGAAAGATTAATCTATGCTTATGAGCCCTAAACAAAGCAGCAATCGACCGTGTGGGTCTTTAAAGACTAGCCAAATCCAACGCAAGTTGTTCGTGGAAGAAGCACTTCAAAGCAAATGGTCGCCTGTTTCTTCAGTAAAACTGGTCATAGGGTGACCGATGTATTGGAGGTGCCTCAATCGAAGTGGAAAAAGTGCTTCGGTAATTGATTTAAGCGCTGGTAAAAGTGAAAAAATCTTGCTGGAAAATACTTCAAAACTAAAAATCCATTTTTTATGATAAACATTCGCATTTCGTACAACGTCATCAACGTAGACGTAACATATTTTGCCAATTTCCTTCCGAAGCACATCATCGAGACTGCTGTCCCCATAGGATATGGGTATAATTTGGAGTAGACAGGTTCGTCTCTCGTAGTTCGAGTGGTAGCGATGACCGAGGTGTTAAAGGTAAGAACTTCTTCAGAGGTCGAAAACACCTTAATTCTTTTCAGAATGAATTTTAATAAAATTGACGTTTTGACCGTCAAAAAACTTGAGCTTTCAGTGACGTTTGCTTACTTTATTACGTTTTTGCCTCGGTCCAATGCTACTCCTGATTTTTAGTGTTCTACCAGCCAACCGTCGCTCGACGAACGGCAGTCGGGAGCGCCTTTAGAAAGGCCTATGGCCTTTGCGTGAGATACCGCGAACGCACTGCTTTCAATGCTGTTCTCAGCCTCCCGGGCTAGCGCTAGCGCGTACGGGAGATATTTTGGTTGTGCTGGCATTACCAGCAGTGACTTGAATGGTCTTCTAAGCCCTAAAATGAATCCATGAAGGGCGTCGTCACTAACCTCCTTATTCAGGATGGTTGCCGTGTTCGTATTATGTGACAGAACTATCTTATTAGTAACGAGCTTGAGGTTTAGTAGTATATTAGAAAGCTGTGGAAATTGAATCTCGGGTAAAAAGACTTGAGTTAGTTTTAACAGAGATTATTGAAAAGGGTGGTATGCAAATGAATTTGTAAAATCTGAATATCTGGAAATCATGAGTAGAGGGGGTATTATTAATGAATTACATGCTCCTGCTCGTAAAATTTTTCCGCGTAGGAGGGTTATTACAAAGGGGATATATTGGTTATGGCAGGCTGATTTGGTGGAAATGGGAAAGTACTCGTCCACGAATAATGGGTGTCGTTACCTTCAAACAGAAATTGACACATTTTCCAAATTAGCGTGGGGTGAAGAACTTTAAACTAAGACTGCGAGGGATGTTGCTGAAGCAATGGAGAAAATATTCAAATCTGGTCGTGGCATACATAAGCATCTACAAACAGATGGCGGAAAAGAGTTTTTAACACCCAATTCAAGTCTTTGATGATTCGTCATCAAATAAATCATTATTAAACGTATAGTACTCTAAAGGATTCAATTGTTGAGCGATTCAACAGGACATTAAAAGAGCTTATTTGGAAAGAGTTTTCTTATAATGGAACATTTATATGGGTTGATATGTACAAAAAGTTGATTGACTTTTACAACAACAAAATTCATAGAACCATTAAAATGGCTCCCATTAAAGTGAACACTGAAATTGAGAATTGGGGACGATAAACAATAAAATAAAAATGTTTGCAGGGAGCAAACTGAAAGTCGGAGACAATGTTCAAATTTGTAAATATAAAGGAGTATTTGAGAAATCGTACACTACAAATTGGAATGTTGAAATTTTCAGAATATACAATATTTAAAATACATGCAACAACATATCTATTGGAATATTTAAATGAGAATCCTGTTAAGGGTGGGATCTATAGGGAGGAGCTAAAAAAAAACAAATTCCCTAATACCTACCAAGTAGAGAAAGTACTTAAGAGGGAAGGAAAAAATCTCTTGTACGTTGGTTGGGTTTCACAAAAAGTGATGACAGCTGGATAAATAACTCTGAAATTTGTATTTCAAATATTTTATAATTTTTTTTAATGGACGTTTATGCACTTCGGTCAGTACACTCAAGTGGCCCTTATAAAACCAGACACGTGCCTGTTAGGGTTAGGTATTAGTGGACGCGATTGAAATATAGAAAAGAATACGAGGAAATAAACTAGCGGCGAGCTGCCTGAATGTTTGCATGCATGCGATCTAAGTGGGTAAGGATTAAAGTTTTTAGTTTAGGAAGACTGTTAGCATGTGAAATTACCGAATACAAATCATTATAGCAGTTCAAAAGAGGTTCTACAAAGGCGCAAAACTAAGGGTATGTACGAACTAGTATTTCTACTCGGGACGTGGAAATTGATCTGGCCTAACAAGTCAGTACTTTCCACGTCACCGTTAATAAGGTTATAAATGAAGGTTATGCCGAGCATAGTTCTACGATTGGCTAAGGAGGGAAGTTAATAAGAAGTCTACTATAATAGGAGGGTAATCTCTGGTCAGCATCCCAGTTTAAACCGCGTAGAGCGAAAAGCAAAAAGTTCTTTTGAACCGATTCAATGCGTACTGTGGGCTCCAAACGCAAGATCCATATTCTAAGATAGGGCGGACTAATGAAATATATAAATTTTTAGTTAACTAAGGGTCATCGAATTCTTTCGACCACCGTTTAATAAGCCCCAGCATACCCCTGGCTTTATTCACCATGCACGAAATATGATCAATAAAGTCAAGTTTGGGATTCAGGCGGACACCCAAGTCATCAACTGAGTTAATTCTTTCCAAAGAGCAGCAGTTAAGCGTGTATATTGCAAGCTTGGAAACGACGCGAGAGAATGTCATTAGCTTACATTTAGAGCCATTTAAGTTTAGTAGGTTTATGCAACAAAACTTCGGGCAGATCATTAATAAATAATGTGATTGACACATGACCCAGGTGGCTCCCTTGCGGGACACCTGAGGTTACTCGGAGAACATTAGATAAATTGTTTTTAAAAAGGACCTCTTCCATCCTGCCTGTCAGATAACTAGAGGTCCACCTAAAAAGATCAATTGGAAAACCCATTAAGTCGAGTTTCCTGGAAGGGAAGGGAGGAAAGGAAGGGAATGATTAACAGAATCAAATGCTTTACTGAAGTCAGTATAAACTACGTCTGTTTGAAGGTTATTCTGGAAGCCCCTTAAAATGAAGGAAGTGAGCTCCAAAAGGTTTGTAGTTGTTGATCTTCGCTTTACAAATCCATGCTGACATAGAGAAATTACTGATCTGCAATGGTGCTGCAAATGTGGAGTGATTATGTTTTCGAAAAGTTTAGGGATGGCCGAAAGCTTAGAGATTCCTCTATAGTTATTGGCCTCCGATTTGTTATCTTTTTGTGGAGAGGAATAATGAATGACTCCTTCCAAACAAGGGGAAAGTTAGAGGTTTCTAAGGATAAGGTAAAGAATTTCAGAAGGGGCGAGCACAGGGCATCAGCACAATACCTAAGCACAAAGCCCGGTATTCCGTCAGGACCTGGCAGATAAACTGGCTTAACACGATGAAGACCTAAAAGGAGAGAGCTTTCGTCTAAATGTGGACAGAAAATTAGGTTCGATCTAGGCAAGTTATAAGAATATGTCTGATTTAGGTCAATGGAAGTGGAGTATGTTTTTTGAAAAAATTGGACAAAAAGATCGGCCATAGCCTGATCGCCCTTCACAGTTGCGTTTGAGGAAGAAAGAGTTGCCGCCTTACGTTTAGTATTAACCAAATAATAAAACTGTTTTGGATCCTGAGAAAACTGGACCCTTCAACGAGTCAAATAGTTTTTGTAACACTGTGCGTTCAGTACGGTGAATTTTGACCATCCGATATATAGTTAGAGAGCTCAGAACGAGAATCGGTTTTTCTAAATTTCGTGTACAGCCTTGACTTTACATTTTTCAAGCGACTCAATTCTTTAGTAAACCAATGTGGTTTATTTAAAAATGAGGGATAGTTTAAGGGTACATATTCCGAGAAGAATGAATTCATCGCATTGTAAAAGATGTCTACAGCATAAGCCATGACAGTGCACATGAATAAATCAACCAATTATAGTCAGAAATAAGATTATTCAGCCGGCCAAAGTCAGACTTGCGAAAGCAGTAAACTCTTTTGGCTGGTCTATCAGATATTTCCTGTATAACAGCACCAGTATCGAGTGTCACATCGAAAGTAGGATGATAGGGATTGCGTCAGAGGCGCCACCCTCGCTAAACTGAAGCTCGCCGGATCAGAGACAAAACAAAGATCAAGCAAGCGCTTTAAGGAATTTCTTACATGGTTGACTTGAGACAACGAAATGTCGAACAAGCCAGCAAGAAAGTCATGTTGTATGTAGGGACCAAATAGCCCCAGGGATATTAAAATCACCCAAGACAGTGGAGGAATGTAGGAACATGTAATAAAAACAAAGCGACCATTAAATGATAGATTCACACAAAGGAATTCATCTTCATTGTTTTCCTCAAAAGTTACTAATTCTGACGTGAGAGTGGAGTTGACCGCTATCAGGACCCCACCCCCGCGCCTAGCAGGCCGATCTAGCCGATAAATCGTGAACACAGCTGGGAAAACTTCGGAGCTAAGAATCTCCGGCTTTAACCAGTTTCTGTGTACACAATAACATGGGAAGCGAATGCGAAACTATCAGAATACAATTTGGGCAGCTTACTATGTAAGCCTCTCGCATTCTAATAGGAGATTAACAAAGAGGTATTTAGTTTTTTTGGACAGAGTTAGAGGATGTAGAGGGCACAGTGGTCGGATCGGGCTTAGGAAGAGTTATACCAACAGGCCTGTAATAAACGAAGTAAAGCCTTTCCTCCAGCTCTGGTCCCGTTCCATTCAGACAATAGATTATTTAAATTTTTGGGTAGTTCTTTATTTTATTTTCTTCCAATTCATAAGATATTTGAAGCAACCATTGTTGTCGCTTCCAAGTCACATTTGATTCTCTTCTTATGGATATATGCTTAAGACTCAGGAAGTCTAATTCTTAAAGCTGCGCTGCCAACATCGGCAGCGGAGAGACGATTATATATATATATATATATATATATTCATAAATACATAGCTATGCTCGCTTAAGCTGAGCGCGGAGGTATATACACATATACATATACATTGGTCCGCTCGTCTTGCAATTATGCTGACACTTGCATTCCTCGTGTGCGGGTAAATGTATAAGTTGCGCGATTCATATTTCGTCTGAAGGTTTATGACCGGCAATTTATATTGCGTAAACACTGCAACAAAGTGTTACAGTGTGGACCCTTTAAGTACAATGGGTATTCGATATATGTGCATACTACATCTCCCTCCTTTTGAAAACTATATTTATAATTATATATATATTTTATATAAGAAACTTTTTTTGTGTTGCTTGCGTTTTTTGTGTAGTTGTCTTATTTATTCTTATGTTATTCATATAGTTGTAAAATAGTTTTTATGCTATGTATGACCATACGTGGAATATAAAAAGAACCAGAGTAATTATAAAATAAATGGTTTTACTAATTGTTTTTTATTCTTAATATTTGTTATAGTTATGTTATCTCTATCTCCTCTTTGTTCTACTTTATAAGGACCTGTATATTGAAAATCTAACTTATGCCCTGTTTCATTTTTTAATAAAACCTGGACTCCTATTTTTAATTCAAAATCTAAACTAGTTTTGTCGGTTCTATCTTTTTGTTTTTGTTTATTATCATCTAGCATTATTCTAGCTAGCTCCTGACATTAAGTCGAGACATAAAAAATATTTATCTTCAATCCAAAAGGTAATCGCGTGAAGCAATATGAGCCATTGCTCGTTGAAAAAGACGTTATATCTCTAGAACTTTTTTCTAGTTCGATTTGATGGAATCCTGACATTAAGTCGAGACATAAAAAATATTTATCTTCAATCCAAAAGGTAATCGCGATATGAGCCATTGCTCGTTGAAAAAGACGTTATATCTCTAACACTTTTTTCTAGTTCAATTTGATGGAATCCTGACATTAAGTCGAGACATAAAAAATATTTAGCTCGACCTAGTTGATCCAATATATCATCAATTCAAAGTAAAGGAAATTTATCAAATAGTAACTTTTTATTAATCTGGCGATAGTCAATCACTAGCCGTCATTTCTTTATTTCTGATCCAGGAGGAGATTTCTTAGGGACAATTAATAATGGGCTGTTATATTCAGACACTGATGGTTCAACGATTCCGTCGGAAATTAATTTTCTTACTTGTTTTTGTATTTCATCGAGTTGCCTGTGTGGGCTTCGTTAATTTTTTATGTAAACGGGTTCACTATATTTTAATCTCAGCTTCTGTTTATAGAAGTTGTTTGTGGTTATCGCTTCGGTTTCCAATCCGAAAACATCACTATATTGCGTACATAATTTAGTGAGTTGCGACTTAAATTTTTCTCTGTTTTCTAGTGTGGGTTTGACTATATCGTAGTTCGAAAGCGATTCATACGTTAACGTATCTATGGTGACTACTTTGTCTGTATTTGTAGTATTTAGTAGCCTTATAAAAGCATTATTAGATGTTGCTATGGTATTTGCAATGTAAATACCATGCTGAATTTCCTGATTTGGAATTGATACACTGACTTTATTTGAATTGAGCTTTATTTTCCGAATGACTTGGGATCTTGCTGGCAGAAGAATTGAATTGTTGCCAGTACTGTGAGTTAACGGTACATAAATTGGAAAATTTAAATTATCAGGCCTTATTATAAGCCAATCTTCAGATGGCTTGAAGTCTAACTGACAGTTGTATTTCTTTATAAAGTAAATACCTAATATTCCATCACATGGAATAGGGAATTGTTCGGTCACGATGTGAAAAACGTGTGGAATTATGTATTTTGTTGTCTGTATTTCAACAAAAACTAAACCTTTGGATTTAGTTATTTCTTGACTTATCCCTTTTTTGTCTATAATACAATTATTTTGGATATTATGAAAGATATCAGATGAGAGATCAGAATATGGATATATCTGCGCCTGTGTCTATCATAAAAATATAAGAACATAAGAACATAAGAACATAAGAACATAAGAACATAAGAACATAAGAACATAAGAACATAAGAACATAAGAACATAAGAACATAAGATCATAAGAACATAAGAACATAAGAACATAAGAACATAAGAACATAAGAACATAAGAACATAAGAACATAAGAACATAAGAACATAAGAACATAAGAACATAAGAACATAAGAACATAAGAACATAAGAACATAAGAACATAAGAACATAAGAACATAAGAACATAAGAACATAAGAACATAAGAACATAAGAACATAAGAACATAAGAACATAAGAACATAAGAACATAAGAACATAAGAACATAAGAACATAAGAACATA
>VNJN01005209.1:0-19051 GCA_008042485.1 Drosophila mayri | reverse complement strand
ACAACAAGATAGACAAATAGTCGGGTGTCCCGACAGTATAATACCTTATAATGCGCGTGCCAAAATTATTTGAAAGACAGATAGTAAGAAGACTTAAAAATGGAGGCAAATTTACATATAATGCAAATGTCATCCAATGCGAAAGCAAAGTCGGTAGCTCAGTGGGTAAAGCTGCACATACATTTACGTAAATAATTGGTCTAGGTTCAATTCTGCCGCCAGGCATAAGGACATTTTTTTTAATTGAAAACATTAAGAATGCTTTTTTGCTGGCAGTAGTAAACACCGTACTTATTTTGATTTATAGAAAAAAAAAAAAATAAAAAAATGTATATAAAGTTTGGACTTGTCGTAAAAGGTGTTCGAACCCGTGACAACTTATTTTATTTTACATAAAAACATTGCAGATTGACTGCAGCTTAGACAGCTGCACCACTAACCATTTCAAAATAAGTAATCTTAATTTCATAAAAGTGTGAACATAACTAAAATGTAGAATGAACGTTTTGATTTATTTGGAGCCCTCTGCATGGGCTGGTCTTGTGTTTAAAGTAAAAAGCCTATATCTCCGCTATTTATGGCACGATCGCAATGAAATTTAGGCAATATGTGTCTAAATCCCAAGTTTGGTGTCTTTAGCTCTTATAGTCTCTGAGATCTAGGCGCTCATACAGACAGACAGACGGACATGGCTATATCGACTCCTTTAGTGGTCATGATCAATATTTAGGTAACTTTTGGGGGTCTGCCACGCCTCCTTTTGCCTGTTACAGAAAATCTCACTCGCACAAAACTATAATACCTTTGTACCTTTGGTACAGGATATAACAATCTGACAACATTGCAGCTGAAGGCCCCAGACGCCATAGCTTCTGTAGTAGATTTAAGTTTTGTAAACCTTAGTCTACTATGTAATAATAATAATATATCAATAATTTACATTCTTATCATTATCTTTTGTTTGTTTTATAGTTAGTAAATCTGCAGCAAACTCTGGTGATTTTTTTTTTAATTTAAAGGATTTTCGGAACTGATGAAGGTAGACAGAGGGGCAATCGTGGGTCGAAAACAGCCTGTTTTATTACATTTTTTATTCTTTTTCGCAGCCCGCTCGAAATATACTAAAGAGTGCCACAAACTATTCCAGTATATTTGTTTTCGTGCCAGGTTACCGGCCTTTAAAACGGCCGCTGACGAACAACCGTTTTTAACTATTTGCCTCTCGCTCTCTCACTGCTTATAGACGGTTTTTTACTGTCTGGATACTATGCTTAAATAAATAAAATATCTCAAAATCCTTACGTGATGGCCAAATTCTGAAGTATATATGGGAATATTTTCCAATAAATTTACCGAGCGTTTTTAAGACTGATATCGACTAGTTTCTAAGAAAACTGGTCTGCCGTATTGAATGCTATTTGATCTAACTTGACTTTTTTAAAATAGAATTGAAGTGTTTACTTGCAAAGCGCATCCCCACGCATCGTGATTATTTCACAGCAAAAGTGAATTTCAAACATTTCAGTAAACTAATTATGCTGCCCAATTTAAATATTATAAAAGGGAGCAGAAGGTATTATTTTTAAGTTTCAATGTTAATAAAAGCTAACTCGTGTTGTCGTTATTTTGAAATTACTTACTTTGTTATATTTTAGTATCTTTCATCCCCCAAGATGCCCCAATTCATTTTTTATACCCTGTACCAAAGGTACACAGGTATTATAGTTTTGTGCGAGTGAGATTTTCTGCAACAGACAAAAGGAGGCGTAGCAGATCCCCCAAAAGTTATCTAAATATTGGTCAGGACCACTAAAGAAGTCGATATAGCCATGTCCGTCTGTACGTCCGTCCGGTTGTCTGTCTGTCTGTCTGTCTGTATGAACGCCTAGATCTTAGACACTATAAGAGCTTGAGAGCAAACTTGGGATTTATACTTCGTATATCTGCACGCAGATCAAGTTTGTTTAAAATTTTTTTCTTGCTATTTGAAAAAATACCCTATATCTCTTAAATTTATAATGTTATGTAAACCATATTGCATAACATAACGATTCATTATGTATTTTATCAAAATACACAGATTGTCTAATTTTCATTGCGATCGTGCCATAAAAAATATCGAAGATATAGGCTTTTTACTTTATACATCATAATATGTATAGCAGAGGCATCGCAGGCAGACGGCTCCAAATAAATCAAAACGTTCATTATCCATTTTAGTTATGTTCACATTTTTATGAAATTAAGATTACTCATCTGGAATTGGTTAGTAGTGCAGCTGACTAAGCTGAAGTCTACTCGAAATGTTTTTATTAAAAAAAAATTAGTTGTCACGAGTTCGATTCCCGACGGCGAAGAGTCAAAGTTTTTATATTTTGAGCAAATAATCTTTTTTTTTATTTTTTTCAAGATAACTATAGTATTAAATACTAAAAAAAAAATTAAATAAAAAAACTATACTAATTTATTTAAAATTAAAAAATGTTCGTATCGCATTGCGGCAGAATCGAACCCAAACCAAATTCATACAAAAATGCCTATGCAGTTTTATCCATTGAGCTATCGACTGTGGTTGGTTTAGATGACATTTGCATTATATGCAAATTTGTCTCAGTGTTTTAATTGTTTGCCTTCTTATTCTCCTTCTTTCATATGATTTTGGAATGCGCCAAAACACTTGCAATTGTCACATTCTTTGCCTTTTTCCTTTAATTCGCATTTACCGATTGTCTCGACCGCTTGTTATAATTTGAATTAGAATTAGAATTTAAAATATTTTTTCAAAAAAACATATTTATCATTTCGATGATCATAATTTCGGCTTAGACTAATTTCGATATTATATAGAGGCAATTGAGAGCCGAGAACAGCCTGTTTTATTTAATTTAAAATTCTTTTTCGCAACCCCCTCGAAAAATACTAAAGAGTGCCATACACTTTTATAGTATATTTGTTTTCGTGTTATGATACCTACCTTTAAAACGGCCGCTGACGAACAACCGTTTTAAATTATTTGCATCTCGCTCTCTCATTTCTTAAAGACAGTTTTTTACTGTCTGGATACTATGCTCTAGTAAAAATGTTCTCAAACCCGGACAAAAATTAAAAAAAAAAAAACACGTTGGGGTTTTTGATTTTCGACAATCCGTTTTCGAGAATTTTTCGACACCGCAAAGGCTTTTTTTCAAAACAGTGGGTTACAGAACCAGCTGCCATGGACAATACTAGAAACTATAACTATTCAGATGATAGTGTGCCCTAGAGCAGAGCTGAGAAAAAAATTCAAAAATGACTTATCATGATCATGATCATGTCTCTTCAGTTTGACTCGCCGATCCGATTCTATCTCTCTTGACTCGAGGTCCCCTAAGCAACCGATTCGCTCTCTTGGAAGCCGATTTCCGAGTCTTTCCTTGTATCAATCGTAGTTCTCTTTCGGTACTGGTAACCCGTTAGTGTGCAGGGTCCCGGCCACGACATCACAGCAGCATCAAGCTCGACGCAGACGTCCGGACAATGAAAAAGGTGCCACGGAAAAAAGACACCGACGATAACGTACTCAAAACTGGCTGTAACCGAATTAAGAATCCTGAAATTAATATTAAGATACCTAATTCTGGCGTAATTCACACGACATCTCTCTGGGAACGGAACGCCTTTCCAAAACCACGCTTGCCACAAATAAATGTCTGGGACTAGATGTCGTCCAGAAAAGTCATAAGCTGCTCACGCACCGACAGAACGTCACAGACGGATAGGAGAAAAAAGAACTAAGGGTTACTCGCCACGCGGTACCGCCGGTAGTCATTACTCCTCACCCAAGAGGAAGACGCTCTTACCGCACCGTGCGTGCTGGCCCTCAGCGCGGAGAAGAGCAGCGGCTGGGTCTGGAGTATCACTGACGGTGCGGAAATATCGGAGGTGGCAATGACGAAGATACATAAATAGCCATAGCAGCCTCGCGAGATTGTAATGTAACGCGGACCACGGCCCTTAGGGCGAATAACCTCTCCGCCGAGGAGCAACCAAGGACCAGGAAGGTAACGAGGACACGCGATATGTAGCTTCTTACTGTGAACATAGTGAAATAACGATTGATTCTTGATAACTGTCTAATTTCCTGTGTCTTCTCTTCTGGGACGGGGCGGAATCTCTTCCAGCAACTTCTAATAAATATAAATTCCTGAGACGAATCCTGGCCATCCCTAAGCCTCCCTGGGCATAGGCAGAACGTTACACCTTCATGCGCCAGACCAGCAGTGGATTGAATGAGATTATGGTTACTTTTCGCAAAGCGAATGACCTTTTTACCGCGCTAATCGCTCAGTTTAATAGAATGAAGCTGTTAAACTAGTCGCCAAAACACAATAAACCTGCTGCAGGTCGGCTGCAAGTGTGTGATGCCACAGTCCTGCGCCACATCTCCTGATCCCAGCATCAAATCAAATGGTTCTGCGATCAAAACCGAGAAAACCGACGTTGGGGTAGAGGCGGCAACTCCACAAGCAATCTTCGTTGTATCCGCTGCGGAACCCAAATATTTGGAACCGCAAAATCCCCCACATAATAAAGAGACTTGAATTTGAATGCGCGCGCGCGCCAAGAAAGGGCCACACTAACAGCCAGGGGCACACTGTGCGGAGAAGAGGAGGAAGAAGCCGATCGCGGCGGGCCGCTGGCCCTTGAAAAAGTTAGTAGCAGCTGACAGCGATCGGGAGCGATAAGCCTCTAGTACCACACTTCCAGTAGTTAGCAGCCAAAGTCTAAAATAACACCGCTCAAGGCCAAAAACAATCAAACGAACGATTCAAGGAAGGTGAGGCCCCAACCAAGGGCCTCCAATTAGAGCTGGGCTTCTAGTTGGTCCACTCCCTCTGTTCTCTACTCACTGTCGCAATAGCTGTTAGTACCATCCCGATTCTGTGAGGAAGCCTAGGATTGCTGATATCTTCAGCTCACCTTCGCTATCCAGTGACTTCAACTGTCGGGTCCCTAAGTGGCGTAGTCTTTTGTAACCCTCTGGGGATGAAATTATGTCGATTAGAATCCGCCTGAAAAAGGTTACTTTTGGGCAGCTGTTGGCCATTATTGACGTCATTATTGACGTACTCCTGTTTGTATGCATGTGGAATTCCTTAAATATATTTTTGCAACTTAATTCATACAAATTTGATTATTAACACCCAAAAAATTAATTTCAATCAAGTTTCGTCAAATAAAACGTAGTATTGTTCTCAATTTTAAAAGATTTTTTTGCATTTTAGTTTCAAAAAATAATTGCAAAACATAACCAATAGACTTTTTAATTACAATTTTGTTTCATTTTTCGTATCTAGTTTATTTTATGTAGATATATTGACTTTGGCCTCTCATGTATTGGCTAATGCATTGACAATTTTAATGAAAAAGTAATGTATCCTGCTCATTAGAAGTCATAAATCAAATTGGACACACCATACAAGTTTATTTTTGCTGATGTTATGCAATTATTTGTTGAAACTTAAATCCAACAAATTCTTATGGTGCTATGACACAGTAATAAAGTTTTTATGCGTTAGAGACTTCATTAGAACCTTGAAAGAGACAACTATATGTTTTATTTGGCTCGGATTTCTTTTGTAATGCGATTTGGGTCCCACCGATTTTGAAACTTTTTTGGGGGACCATTTTGATTTATGACCTTTAATGTGCCGGCTACTACCTTTAATTTATAATTTCGCTTCATTTTAACAGTATATTGTTATCGGTCAAATATCGTATCTATTATATTTTATGGTGATTTATCGATAGTGACCTCTAATGTATTGTCAATACATTAGTTAATGCATTAGAAGTGCTCACACTTGTGTCAAACCCTATAGAGCTGTCAAGTTTTTAATGAAGTCTTTAATTGATGCGGCAGTATAATAACAGCATTATCATAACCCCGAACCACTCTCTGATGTCTTCCACAATGCCTAATGAGTTAGGGGAGCTTAGGATGCAATCGGCGTTCCCGTTGTTGAACGTACCCTCGATGTCCAGAAAGGTGGCCTTTGTGTATTGCTTGTATCGTAGTGCCTTCTCTCGTAATCCACGACTACGTGTAGTGGTGTTTCCGTCGACTTGCCTTTCCGGTATGCGTGCTGAGCACCCGAAAAACAGTGTTTCTCCCAGATATGAACATCCAAGAGTCTCTCTGGTGTCGGTATGAATACGACTTTCGCTTCCCTCCACTGGAGTGAAATGTACGTCAGTCTATTGGTTTTTAGCCATCTATAGATGCTATCCTTGGCTGTTTGTAGCATTGCCGGTATTATGCCGTCCAGGTCCAAGCTTTTGTATTTGTCAAAGGAATCAACTGCCCACTTAATTCTGCCCGTGGTAATGATCTCTTTCGCCGATGACCCTATCTGAAAGTTCCTTCCCCTTTCAGGTTTCGAGCTGTCTCGCAGGTTCCCTGAGAGTATGTGTCAACGAGTAGCTCCAGTGACTCCTCTATCGTCATTGTGGCAGCGCCATCTGCCCTGTTAATAAGGGTAGGACTTGTATGTCCTTTAGCGAGAATCTTACTTAGTCTGGCAGTGTCTTTTACGCCTTTTAATGACTCGCAGTAGCTCTGGCATGAGTCCTTTTTGGCCTCGTAAATTTATTTTTTGGTAGGCTCTCTGGTTCCCAATTCTCTGTTCCTTAGCTATTGTTCCGCGCTCTTCTCCTAAAATCGCAGAGTTCTTTCGACCAACATGGTGGGGGTACTGCTTCCTTGAGAATGAAACCTTACATGTCTCTTGGAAGGCATTGTTTAGTATGTTAGTAAGGTTCTTCACCTCCTTGGGAAAGGCCTTAGGGGGGATTGTACCTTTATTTTCTTACTGCCGACTTTTGATTTGACAATTTTGCTGAATTTTTTCCAATCAGTTTTACGTGGGTTTCTTCTCAATACCTTCTTGCTTACCTGTACCGCAAAATCAAATAAAATATATCTATTTTCAGAGAAGGAGTGTTGTGTCGATACCCTCCAGCTCTCGACCTTGAAATTGCCCTGCTCAATTTGCAAGGGTAGGTCTAACACCTCTTCCCAGCCTTAGAATTTACCCGTTGGCTACTACCTTTTTACATATTGTAATGTTAAGACAGATAAAGATATCAAAAGGTGACTAACCTCTTTCATTTGTTTCCGAGCTCCCGCAAAAACGTGTGCTACGCATTGCCATCTCACTTGAGCACCAGGGTCGTCGTGGTGTCTTTATCATTTTGCAGGCGGGGCCGGTTCGTCATTGGCCATGTACGCCCAAGCGATCAGTATTCTGCTCCCATCCGCTGTCACGAATCTGGCCACTCCTAGGTGAGGTGTGCAAGGATTGGAACACAGAAAGACATTAAATTTTTTATTACTATGCATACTCAGCAGTGTAAATCCTAGGATCCTTGGATCAGTGACTCGCTCGCATTCCGCCATGAGAGAACCATTGTCGCACCTGATCACCCGGTGCCTCCTGAGGGAGGTGTCGAAGGAGTGGCCAACTCTCGTCCACCATAGCCAAAATTTTTCTGGCCACCTCGCTATAATTCTTCCCCTTATTGACGAAACTCTGGGCTTACCCTATGGGTCCCTCGCATTCTTAGGCGTGCTCTCGCTCACATCCTGCGATCGACGCCTCCGGGTTCTTTGCCTTGTAGGCCTCAAATTCTGCGATCTCCGCGAGGAGTTTGGCCTTGTCTCTGGGTTCGGAATTGCCTTCAGCCTCGTTCTTGGCTATCTAGCCGAGTATAAAACGAGCTCTGCCGACCCCCTCCCGTCTTTGTTGGTCAGTTTGCTTATTTCTTTGGTACCCGACTGACTTAACAAAGCAGAGCACTGGACAAACTTTTTTCTTTAGGGACAAAGAAAACTGGCCTAAAAAGTCGCATTTTGAAACAGCGGACTAACTGCTGCTGCGTAAACTGTTTCTGGATGTCATGGAGGGATTTCTGTCACACCCTCGGACTGCTTCGTGTGTTCCCTTTTTTGTTTCGCTTAATGATAAGATGCACAGAATATAGTACAGTTTTTCTTAAGATCGTCGAAATTTAAAAAGTTTGTAATTGCTTCAAAGTCGTCCTAATCGATACGGGCACATGACGTAACTTTTGCGAGTTTGGAAGCAAGTCGCTAGCGCTCCTGCATCATAAATCTTTAGAAACGACATTAAAAATTTGAGGTAAGCCTCTGCACAAGTTTGTTTTATTAGAATTTGTTTGATCTAAGCAAGTCTCTTTTATAGGCTCTTAAAGATTCATCGATGATAATTTCACTTTGTTGAATTACTGATGAATGGTGCTGCAGTGAGCTTTCTATAGCTTTTATAAATTAGAATATAAAGAATAACAAATATAATTAATTTGTTCTCATTGATTATTAAGAAAATTAACTACCTAAAAAAACCATACAAAGTGTATGAAGTGTATTTTACATATTTTACGTTTTAGGCTTACTTGAGTTGGCTCATAGAGAGTACCAAGCAGTGGACTACGAAAGTGCAGAAAAACATTGTATGCAACTATGGCGTCAGGACAGTACAAACACGGGAGTTTTACTACTGCTGTCATCTATTCATTTTCAATGCAGAAGGCTTGATAAGTCAGCACAGTTTTCTACATTGGCAATAAAGCAAAACCCGGTATTGGCGGAAGCATATAGGTAAGTTTTAAAAACAAAATATTAAAATATATATATACATATATATATATTTTTTTTTGTAAAACGCGTCAGTTTATACTTTACGTTATATATGGACGTTGATGCACTTCGGTCAGTACACTCAAGTGGCCCTTATGAAACCAGGCACGTGCCTGTTAGGGTTAGATATTAGTAGACGCGATTGAAAATATAGGAAAGAAAACGAGGAAATAAGCTAACCGGCGAGCTGCCTGAATGTTTGTATGCATGCGATCTAAGTGGGTAAGGATTAAAGTTTTTAGTTTAGGAAGACTGTTAGCATGTGAAATCACCGAATACAAATCATTATAACTTGCACACAGTACTCTAAAGGGATCATGCAGTTTAAAGGAGGTTCTACAAAGGCGCAAAACTAAGGGTATGTACGATCTAGTATTTCTACTCGGGACGTGGAAATTGATCTATTCTAACAAGTCAGCATTTTCCACGTCACCGTTAATAAGGTTATAAATGAAGGTTATGCCAAGTATAGTTCTACGATTGGCTAAGAAGGGTAAGTTAATAAGGAGATGTCTACTATAATAGGAGGGTAATCTCTGGTCAGCATCCCAGTTTAAACCGAGTAGAGCGAAAAGCAAAAAGTTCTTTTGAACCGATTCAATGCGTTTACTATGGACTCCATACTGTGGGCTCCAAACGCAAGATCCATATTCTAAGATAGGGCGGAATAATGAAATATATAAATTTTTAGTTACATAAGGGTCATCGAATTCTTTCGACCACAGTTTAATAAATCCCAGCATACCCCCGGCTTTATTCACCATGCACGAAATATGATCGATAAAGTCAAGTTTGGGATCCAGGCGGACACCCAAGTCATCAACTGAGTTAATTCTTTCCAAAGGCAGCAGTTAAGCGTGTATATTGCAAGCTTGGGAACGACACCAGAGAATGTCGTTAGCTTACATTTAGAGCCATTGAAGTGTAGTATGTTTATGCGGCACCAGGTTTGGAAGCTATCAAGATCTGTTTGTAAATCAGACTGGTAGGCGACGGTCTTGTATTGCACGCAAAGCTTGACATCATCAGCGTACATGAGTACTCTAGAATTTGTCAAAACTTCAGGCAGATCATTAATAAATAATGTAAACAACAAAGGACCCAGGTGGCTCCCTTGCGGGACACCTGAGGTGACTCGGAGAACATTAGATAAATTGTTTTTAAAAAGGACCTTTTGCGTCCTGCCAGTCTGATAACTAGAGATCCACCTAAGAAGATCAATTGGAAAACCCATTAAGTCGAGTTTCCTGAGAAGAAGGGAATGATTAACAGAATCGAATGCTTTAATGAAGTCAGTATAAATTACATCCGTTTGAAGGTTATTCTGGAAACCCCTTATAATGAAGGAAGTGAGCTCCAGAAGGTTTGTAGTTGTTGATCTTCGCTTAACAAATCCATGTTGACATGGAGAAATTACCGATCTACAAAGGTGCTGCAAATGTGGAGTAATAATGTTTTCGAAAAGTTTGGGAATGGCCGAAAGCTTAGAGATTCCTCTATAGTTATTGGCCTCCGATTTGTTTCCTTTTTTGTGGGGAGGAATAATGAATGACTCCTTCCAAATAAGGGGAAAGTTAGAGGTTTCTAAGGATAAGGTAAACAAAATTCAGAAGAGGCAAGCACAGGGCATCAGCACAATACCTAAGCTCACAGTCCGGTATTCCGTCGGGACCTGGCAGATAAACTGGCTTTACACGATGAATATCTAAAAGGAGAGAGCTTTCGTCTATACATGGACAGAATATTAGGTTCGATCTAGGCAAGCTATAAGAATACGTCTGATTTAGGTCAATGGAAGTGGAGTATGTTGTTTAAAAAAATTGGGCAAAAAGATCGGCAATTGCCTGATCGCCCTTCACAGTTGCGTTTGCAAACGAGAGTGAGGAAGGATAAGTTACCGCCTTATGTTTAGTGTTAATAAAATTATAAAACTGTTTTGAATCCTAAGAGAACTGGACCCTGCAACGAGTCAAATAGTTTTTTTGTAACACTGTGCGTATACGGTGAAGTTTGACCGAGCCGATATATAGTTAGAGTGGTCAGAACGAGAATCGGTTTTCTAAATTTCGTATACAGCCTTGACATTACATTTTTCAAGCGATTCAATTGTTTAGTAAACCAAGGTGGTTTATTTGAAAATGAGGGATAGTATAAGGGAACACATTCCGAGAAGAATGAATTCATCGCATTGTAAAAAATGTTTACAGCATCGGCCATTTCAGTGCACATGTATAAATCAGACCAATTATAGTCAGAATTAAGATTATTCAGCCGGTCGAAGTCAGACTTGCGAAAGCAGTAAACTCTTTTGGATGGTCTATCAGATATTTCCTGTATAACAGCACCAGTATCGAGTGTCACATCGAAAGTAGGATGATAGGGATCTTCAGGTTGCGTCAAAGGCGCCACCCTCGCTAAACTGACACTCGCCGGATCAGATACAAAACAAAGATCAAGCAAGCGCTCTAAGGAATTTCTTACATGGTTGACTTGAGACAACGAAATGTCGAACAAGCCAGCAATAAAGTCATGTTGTGTTGAGGTTTGAAGTGTATTAGAGGAGGTATGTAGGGACCAAATAGCCTCAGGGATATTAAAATCACCCAAGACTACTAAATGATCTCTATCCGAAAGCATATTGGAAACCATCCGAATGGCGGAAAGGTGGTTTCAGAAGATAGACAGTTTCGACAGTGGAGGAATGTAGGAACATGTAATAAAAACAAAGGGACCATTAAATGATAGCTTCACACAAAGGAATTCAACTTCATTGTTATCCTCGAAAGTTACTAATTCTGACGTGAGAGTGGAGTTGACCGCTATGAGGACCCCACCCCGCGCCTGACAGGCCGATCTAGCCGATAAATCGTGAACGCATCTGGGAAAACTTCGGAGCTAAGAATCTCCGGCTTTAACCAGGTTTCTGTGAACACAATAACATGGGAGGCGAATGCAAAACTATTAGAATACAATTTAGGCAGCTTACTACGTAAGCCTCTCGCATTCTGATAGGGGATTAACAGAGAGGAATTTAGTTTTTTTGGACAGAGTTAGAGGATGTAGAGGGCACAGTGGTCGGATCGGGCTTAGGAAGAGTTATCCCAACAGGCCGTTTCTTTTTCTTTGCTTCATATTCTTAGACGACAACGTACTCAGGCCAGAATTTGGTTGAGCATATCGGGCCAAAGAATTCATTTGGGACATTTATTTTGAAGGATGAAATATCCCTAGCATAAGAAAATTTGAATTTTTCCACCTTTAGTTTTAAATTTTCTGCTCTAACTTTGCCTCGTATAAAGGCAATGACATCATCAGATGTTTGACCAGGGGAGAGCCGCGAAACAAATATCTGTTTCGTAGGTGGGATAACGATGAGTGCTTTTGGTGAGACAGGCTGAGTGCCTAGAATGCCCATATTGACCGGTAGTTCCTGGGCGGATACATTTACAGGGCTATGAGGGGTCAAAATTTGTGCTCCCATAGGAGACGAAATTAAAATTTGCGGTGGAACGTTTAGTCCCACAGCACCATCGGGTACCGACTCTTTCCTAACGCTTGACCTCAAAATTCTCGGAGTTAATTCGGAGGTTGAGAGGCCGCCGCAGTTTGTTGGGATCCGTCACAATGCTGCACTCCAGTTGCAGTTTTTTTGCGCCTTGGAGACTCATTTAATAGCGTAAGGCTATTAAATTGTTAATCAAGCGGTAAAAAGATGTTATGAGTTTTGTTGAAACTCGATAACAACTTTTTAAGACTGCCCTTGGTTTGCCGCATGAAAGATGACATTTCCCTTTCAACGTCACGACAGGCATTGCAACAGTAGCGCAAGCCGATGTTTTTTCTCACATCATCAACTGTCCGGCCGGCAACCTCAATGCACGGGAATAAAAATTGTTTACCCCTTTCGGCAGGAATCGTACTCGCGTCATTGGCTTACACACAAAACACATGCAGTTTTACCCACTGAGATATCGACCATGCTCTTAAAGTGGAAGACATTTGCATTATATGTACATTTCTTTCCGTTTTTTTTGTCTTATCTTCTTCTTTCATATAATTTTGGCACGCGCGTTGTAATGGTACAGGGTATTCTACTGTCAGGACACCGGACTGTATGTCCATCTTATTATATTTTGAGATGCCACACATTAATTAGCCAAGTGTATTGCCCAGAAACACCCATCGATTTTTTGTCCTTGAAGTGTCCTTGGAGTGTGCGGAATTCCTTCAAAAATAAGGCCGGCTGTCGTTGGGCTGGTTTCTGGTCGGAAAAAAATCCAAAGTTCAAAAGAAGATGGTCGGCGAGATCGGTTTCACAAATATAAATACACTCATTTATTGTCACAATGCAGTTTTATAACTAACAAACTTACTAAGAGCCCGGGACCGCGGAGTGGTGGGTTTTGCTTATTAATAAACAGGGCCCGTAAATAATGATTAATTTTATTTTTGAAATATAAAAATCAAGACAGTTTATGATTTTTTCTCTTCTCATCAAAAATAATCATTTGGCTTTTGATAAAAGAAATATAATTCAAAAATAATGATTATTTATGTTTTTTTTTTTTTTTTTTTTTTTTTGCTCAAAATAAAACTCAATACCAAATCACGGGTTCCGTGTAAGACTTTTTGCAAATATTATTTCATATTCTTGTATGAGGAGCAGGGGGTAGGTTTACGGAACCCGTGATTTGAATTATATTTTTTTAATCAAAAATCATTTTTATTTGTAATTTATATATTTTTTACTCAAGACTAATGATTATTTTTGAAGACTAGAGAAAAATCTAAAAATAATCATTACCATTTAAGTTTTTCAAATATAACTTATAATGATTACGGTCCTTTTAAATAAGTACTGCTCGAAGGCGCTTTTCAGGGCTCAGTTTGTTGTACTTCTTGCACTTCCGAAGAGGATGGATGCCCCGGCGGGAATGCAAGCGGGAATGAACGGTCTCTTCCAAACTGCTCAAAACTAAGCGCCCTTGTGGCGCGAACATTCTCCCCCCTTGCGGCAGCAAAGCAGGACTACTCCTAATTGCACACTACGGAGACGGTCCAACCGAAAACGGTTCTCTGAGCGACGGGCAGCCCATCTTCCAGCTTTAAGAACCCCGGTTGGATCAGCTTGGGGAACAAATCTGACCCCAACGCGAGGGAAATGGTCAATGGGCGATGAAAAAGCTCATCCGCGAGCCGGATATCATCGAACTTGGCCCGGATGGTGTCACTCAGAGCTCGTAAGGGCGTTCGAATTTTAAGGCTGGAATCAAGCCTTAATACGACCTCCAGCCGGAAGCAGCTGGTATGCCGCCGCCAACGACCGGTCAATGCTGCTGGCCCCCATCTCAAAGGTCGTGCTTCCGGTGTCGAGCGGCACGCAAGCTGTCGGGAGGATATGCACCACCTTCTGTTGCAGATAGGCAGCCACGGTCGGAGATGGACTGGGGGCCGCCGCACGCGCTGGCTCCTTCGGGGCGGGACCACCAGCCGGAGATGGAGTGGGGGCCGCCGGACGTGCAGGCTGACGGGCTGACGAGCGGTGCGCTCAGGACGTGGTCGAGAGGTCGACGGCAGCTCTTCGTGCATGTGGAGCAGCGTGTGATGATCACCTCCACATGCCTTGCAGCCCGAAGGCGCTTTTCAGCGCTCAGTTTATGGAACCTCTTGCACTTCCGAAGAGGATGGATGCCCCGGCAGACTCGGCAGCGGTAGGATTGAATACCACGAGTACGTCTGATATCCAAATTCTGGGCTGTACGAGGCTGAAGTTGTTCTGCGAGGAAAAGAGAAGAAAACAAATGATTTAGTACAGGACCTCGCAGACGGTTAATGGCTGGAAGTAGCCGGTTCCTTGCTCTCCATAGGGAGAAGGATAACTTTATGAACGGGGCGTTTGAACGTGCCGCGCGCCGTACAGACTTCGGCCACTCGAACTCGGCAATCGGCTCCACGGAAAACAGAAACAATACTGCCGAGCCGCAATTCGTTCGAGGGCCAATTGTCCTCCTTGACTACCACCATATCGTCAATTTGGATGTTTCGGGTCGGAAATTGCCACTTTTTGCGTTTGTGGAGTTCTTTGAGATACTCCTTTTCCACCGCGCACTAAACTGCTGATGTTGGGCCTTCAAATGTTGTCAGCGATTGATTATCGACTTGGCCTCGCCCTTTATCTCAGGCTCAGCCGTGGAAAGCAACGGCCCGCCGATCAAGAAATGACCAGGCGTGAGGGCTAGCAGATCGGAGGGATCTTCGGACATCGGGGAGAGAGGTCTGGAGTTGAGGCAAGCTTCGATCTTGGCTAGAAGCGTCGCAAGTTCCTCAAAGGTATACTTGCGGGTAGCCGTGGCTTTGTAGAAAAGAGTTTTGAAACTTTTCACCCCTGCTTCGCTCAGACCCCCCACATGTGGAAACGGTTGGTTTGGTTGCGATCAGATAAAAATTGTCGATGTTATTAAAGAAATAATTTTGTATGGCCACAAACGGCTGCTGCACCATGCCTGATTTGGCTGACCAATTAGATTAACTAAATATTCTTATTAGTTCCTGATTGTGATCGGATAAGAATCTTATAAGATATTCCATAAGCAATTTTAATAATGCTTTAATAATGCATGTTACACTTGCATTTGCATTTGTCCGTTATGTTCAAAAATATATTAACTATTTACTATGGGTAGCGGGTATCTCACAGTCGAGCTCTCTCGACTGTAGCTTTCTTACTTGTTTAGTATGCTCATGTGTTTTGAAGTCCACTTTCTCAAAGGGAAACCAGCAAAGCTAAGAGCTGCTTGTAGCTCTTGGATCGAGCTATGGGCCCCTGCCAGAACGTTGTCGACGTACCTGTGTTTTTGAATAATGATGCTGGCTTTCGGATACGCCCTTTGGACATCCTCTGCTAGCTTCTGCAGCACTCGAATAGCGAGGAAAGGCGCACAGTTGACACCGAACTGTTTTAAGCTCAAAGTCTGAAATATCACCCTCCTTATTTTGGAACAGGATTCTTTGAAAGGGGGTGTATGCTTCGGATCGACCGAGATCTGACGGTGCATCATGGTATATCATATTTGTTTACAAATTCAAATGAGCAGCAGCAGTAAAATGTTTTGTATATATATAAATTTGTGTGCCCATTTTCGTTGTCTGAAATGAGTAGTCTATATGTTGTATGGTTAGTGATATCGGCCTTTTAAGTAAGTACCCACCCGAAAATGGTCTCTTGTCCTAGGAGTGAGCCACAAATGATATTTGTGTCGGGTAGAATTCCTGGAAACTGGATGGGAGGGCAGCTTGTCCGCTAATTCCGGAAGGACGTAGGCTGCTGTATCTAATTGTAGACCCGGCTTAGCACGGGAGCGGATTGCAAACTGGCAGAGTTTCGTTGACTCTGCAGAAACCGATTGGTTGAGCCCTGAGACTTGTCTCACGTCAATAATTGCCGATCTTAGCAGGACGGCTGTAGTGCCTGAGGCGAAATAATTTTGCACCGTTGAAGAGCTCGAAGACGGTTGTGTAGAGGGCGCCGAGGTTGGAGAACTCGTGGGTTGAGCGTTTGAGGATCTAGGGTTTAAGGAACTTGGGGAGCCGCGATGCAGCAAAGAATGATGCCTCCCCCTACACGTGAAAGATGTGTGCTCGTGCAATCACATAGTTGATGACCTCTCGCGAAACAATTTTGGCATAGCTGTTTCTTCTTGATGTAGCGGGAACGCGCGTCAACAGACATTTGGAGAAAGCGCGGGCACAATCTGATCGGATGATTTTCCTAAGAGCATAGGTTAGTTGCCCGGGGGACTTTTCCTTGAAGGGACCTAGAGCAGTTTACGCGGTTTGGAAGTCCTTGAGGATCGAGGAGTATTTCGCGAAAGCGAGAAGTTCACCTGGCGTTCTCTTGGAGACCTCTCCTGCATCCTGAATTGGGACGCGTAAGTACCGTATTTTTGCCCGTGTTAGGGCCGGGCACTTGCAGATGAGATGCTCAAAAGTTTCGGTTGCCTCAGGTTCATCACACTTCCTGCATTTGCCGTTGTCGGTGATGCCCAGCTGCTTGTGTCGCAGCCAGGCAGTGTCGTGTGAGTATTCCCAGTCCGTCCTTGGGAGGTGCAGCACATAGCGGGTGAGTTTTTCGCTGCACTCTCTGCACATGATTTTCGATATTTTACAGGTTCCGGAGTTCCTTCTACATCTGCTTCTTGCACGTGCGTCTGCCTAGCTCGCTTTGGAGCGTTCTTAGGGAAAGGTAGACATTTTCTGTTCTGTCACTCGTCAATCCGACGCCTTCCTTTGCAAGTACATCTGCGGTCTCGTTGCCATCGATGCCCTGGTGGCTGGGAACCCAATAGATCCGCACTGACGTTGTCGTGCTTAAGGTATATAGTGCTTCCCTGCTTGCCGGTACATTTTTGGAGCATACTGCCTATGATTGCATGTATTTGGCCACCGCTTGACCGCTTGTTCGTAGACGAACAAGTTTACCGCCTCATGTAGGCGCTCTATCCTTCCTGATGGCGAAGACTTCCGCCTGGAATATGCTGCATTGGCTTGGTAGCTTATGCGTCAGCCTTGTCTCAGGGTTTGCGTAGTATATGCCTGCTCCTACACCTCCTTCCATCTTGGAACCTTCAGTGTATATGTTGAGGTGTCGAGTGTGGTCATGAGCAGTTTTCCAGTCTTCCAGTTCTATGAGTGTTGTTATTTTAGCATCCGGGCAGGTTATGGGAGTCATGTAGTCAGTTAAACTGCTCATGTCTCGGCCAATTAACATCTGCCCGAATCCTTGTGGCGACATATTTCCTGATGCTACTAGGCGTTGTGCGGCCTTTTCTGCAGTTAGTGTCACATAAATATCTAGCGGATCGATACCGAGTATGACTTCGAGTGCTTTTGTAGGCGTTGACCTCAGAGCCCTGATATGCAGAGCAGTGCCAACCGCTGGGTTCTTTCCATAAGCTTGTTATAAGTTTTCTTTTCCGTGGTTTGCCACCACACAGACTCCGTACAGCAGTGTTAGACGCACCACTGATATGTAGACCCAGTGCATCAGAGTAGGTGAGAGACCCCATGTGCTACTGAGCATCTTCTTGGATGCATAAAGTATAAAAAAGTATAAAGTATCTAGTACTTTGGGTTTCTATGGCAACTTGCTGTCTAGGACAGTGTCGAGGTATTTGACTTGTGTTTTCGGGGTTAGCCTGGTTGCGTTAATTTTTTTTGGGGATCCTTGTATCTCTTGGTAAAGAGAATGAGCTCCGTTTTGTTCGCGTTGATACTGAGTCCTACCTTGTCCGCCCACTCACTTATCTCCCTGAGCGTTGATTCCATGATCGAGCTAGGGTCGATGGACATAAACTCGTGATTATTATGCTTATGTCATCTGCATAGGCTGTTATCTTTGGGGCTTTCAGCTCGAATCTCTTGATCAGGTCGTCGACCACTAGGTTCCATAGAAGGGGCGATAGGACTCCACCTTGTGGTGTGCCCCTGTACGCTCCCTTCACCATGGTGGCAGTGCCCCAATCAGATTGTATCCGCCTGCAACTTAGCAGGTTACGCACCCAGAAGTTGATGGCGGTGTGCGTACCAGTTGCCTCTAGGCGGCCCATTATTGCGTCTGTACTAACGTTATTGAAGGCCTCGGATATGTCCACAAACGTTCCGAGGGCGTATTCTTTGTCGTGCAGGGCTTTCTCGATCGTGGCAACTAATGAGTGTCGTGCCGTCTCTGCCGATTTTCCTTTTGTTTAGACATGCTGACGGGTTGACAGTAGTCATCCCACATCGTTCATGATGTATAGTTCCAGCAGCTTTTCTAGTGTTTTTAGTAAGAAAGAGGTAAGGTTTATCGGTCTGTAATCCTTGGAACTCACGTGATTGCTCTTTCCTCCTTTCGGCAGAAAGACAATCCGAGAGGTCCTTCAATGGATAGGGAAATAGCCCGTGCTTAGACAAGCTTTATATATAGCGTACAGCCATGGGGCAATCTCTTCTGCACCTGTAGCATGGCTGGGAGTATGCCATCAAGTCCTGGAGCTTTTATCCCTGCGAAGGAGTCCATAGCCCAATGGATTCTTCTGAAGGTTATTAGATCTGTTGGAAGATACTCTTAACAAGTTTCTAGTATCTGATGATCATTGGCGTTGCTGCCCTCAGTCCACTGTCCATCGTCACTTTTGAGCTGACTCTGTATGGTGGGTTGCTTCGATAGCAACTTCGGGAGTCTCACCGTTTCTGTGGCTGTTTCATGATGCGTGGTACGCAATTAGTAATTATTTGGAGAGCGTAGGGACTTTTCTGTTTCCTCCACGGATTTAACTGTGCCCGGACCAGTCGCGAGTCTCGCGGTGAATGTTC
>VNJN01005197.1:0-12024 GCA_008042485.1 Drosophila mayri | reverse complement strand
CTGGTAAAAAGATGGGAGCTAGTATCCAGACTCAAGCAATCGTTCTGGAACCAGTGGTCCATGGAATATCTTCAAGAGCTGCAAATGCGGACTAAATGGAAGTCCATGGCCCAGAATGTCAAAGAAGGACTACTAGTCCTAGTAAAAGAAGACAATGTACCGGTAATGAGCTGGCCTATGGGACGGATAGTAAAAACGTATCTAGGCAAAGACAATCAGGTCCGCGTGGTAGATGTCAAGACGGCATCAGGCACATTCAAACGACCAGTTACTCGTTTTGCACCTTTTTTAAAGGAAGAAGTAGCCACAAAACGACCACACAGCTCTGGTGAGGATACAGCACGAGCAGAAGAGATCCCCACGCAGAAAAGAAAGATATCATTTCCTATTTTGCCAACGGTGCTGGCAATGCTACTCATACTACCGTTAGCAATGGGACAATCAGTAAACATAACTCCCTTTGCAAATCAACCGGGAATATTCTACGAACGGCTCGGCACGTCCAGAATGGCAATTTCGGAATGGAACATAATTACATATTATGACTTGAAGCCATACTGGAGCGACATGGGGATATTGGCTGCTGGGATATCTGAACTAAAACACAAATGTTCAGAGTTACGAAACGTCAATGCCTGCACGTCTATATATGAACATTTTCAACATGTATATGGCGAGCTACAAGCAGGAAATGAGTTGATTAATCATTCCCGACAACGAAGAGCACCACTTGATATTGTCGGAAATATGGCGAATTCATTATTTGGCGTTCTGGACTCAAGGTACGCCGACGACATGTTCGAAATGATAAACAACGTCAAGTCTAACGAGGACGTACTAATGATGCTCCTGAAGAATCAAACATCAGTTCTGGACTCGATTATAAACATAGTCAGGAAGAGCAGCTCGGCCACCAACGATCGGATCAAAGCGCTCAAGCACCAGATTGGTGCGATCAATCCGGAAAGAGGCAGGTATCAAGGCGACCACTTGCAGCAAGCGTTCATGATTCTGACTGCTCAGCTAATGCTGGTGGCAACGGGAATGCAGCGAATGCAGAGTGAGATAGCTCATGTGCTAACTGACGTTCGTCATCGAACGATTAGTCCAATGCTAGTATCTCCCAAACAACTAAAGGAACAATTAGAGCAAATTCGGGAACACATTCCACCGGGTCAAATGCTTCCAGTGGCATCGGATAATATTGTCCAACTCTACAAAATGGTGAATGCTGAAAGCTCTACAACGCGCGACCACGTAATTTTTAAGATATCGCTGCCGCTGGTGTCTGTAACACAGCAGGAAGTATTCAGCATCATGCCCATCCCGACATGGAAAGCAGGAAGCTGGCGTCAAATAAGCCTGAAAACCGCAATCATAGCCATCAATGCCCATAGAGACCAATTCATGGGATTGACTAAGGACGAGTTTAACCAATGCATACAGATGCCGAAGGACGAGCACATTTGTTTTAACCACCAAGCCACATTCAGCGTGGAGAATCGGTGTGAATTTCAGCTGTTCAATAATAAAACTGAAACTATCTGTGAGGTCTCTCAATCAAAGTCTGAGCTTTTGTGGTCGGCGACGCTTCAGCGAAATAGATGGATGTTTGCCACACATAATCTCATAGAACTTCAAGCGGTATGCAAAGGAATACCTTCCACAGTACAACTCAACGGAACGGGCTTATTGTCATTAGCCCCAGGTTGCACTGCCCGCAATTCAAAGATAAGCGTAAGCACATTCAGCATTGTGGTCAGCGAAACAATGGCTACATATGTTCGTTTTGGCAATATCGCAAAGATTGACCATCATCAATCACCTCAGCCACTCCCAGGAACGGCAGACAAGGAGGTCAGCCTGGAGGAACTGGGCGCCCTGCAACGCCAGTTGGCCAAATTAAAGGAGACCACCTGGAAGGATCAGCTCGTCGCCCCTCAACATCATCACGTAGCTGCCTATGTGGCCCTAGCGATGTCAATCCTACTAGGCATTGTATGGGCGCTTAGCCGGACGGTCGGCAAATGGACACCACGACGCCGGACACCGGAACTCAAGCAGAGCACGGAACAACCAGCACGGGAACCTACCCCACGAAGTTTTTCGTTCGACCTTAGTGAAGGTTGAACACCTGTTCACCGGTCGGGAGAATGTTCAGTCACGGCACCGTTTATTCATAAGCAATAATATTTAGAATAATACATAATAATTCTTCAGTCGCAGCAACATGCATTTATCGTCAATAAAGTTTCAATTACCAGGTCAAGCGAATATGCATAGCATGCGGACATAAGGAAAATGAAATAGGGCAATAAGTGTGAAGTCGCTTATAGCTGGTAATAGCCACACTTACAGTAACCCACTTTATTTGTTATACGACATTTTGTTAGCATAAGCATTTTTAACCTATATATACTGTTAACTTTCATTAATAAAGTCAGTACGAGTTCTACCTTACAACAGAGCTTTTATTCATGCATCAGAGGCTTTCGCCGTGTCTTCAGACCCTCATCCCTTCACCCAAACCAACCAAACCGTCCATCTAGTTCCAAGTGCTATTTGCGACAACCAAAGGCAATAGTTTATGCACTATCTGCCAGGCATCTAAGCCTTCCATTCCATTCCATTCCATTCTGAAATATGGTCCAATGAAGACGTTCATTACGGACATAAGAACAGAATACAAAAATTCAATCATTCAAGATCTATGTAAATATTTAAATATTAAAAACATAACTTCAACTGCACACCACCACCAGACTGTAGGTACCATGGAGCGAAGCCACAGAACATTTAATGAGTTAATCCGTTCCTACATCTCAGTAGACAAAACTGATTGGGATTCATGGATACAATACTTCGTATATTGCTTTAACACAACCCCCTCTATGGCACACAATTACTGTCTCTAAAACCTTCTCATACATAGTAGACCTTAAAGGCGTCTAAAACCCTCTCAATTCTAGTAGACCTTAAAGGCCTCTAGAACCTTCTCATACATAGTAGACCTTAAAGGCCTCTAAAACCTTCTCATACATAGTAGACCTTAAAGGCCTCTAAAACCCTCCCATAATTAGTAGACCTTAAAGGTCTCTCAAACTTTCTCATATATTGTAGACCTCAAAGGCCTCTCAAACCTCTCTTATATATTGTAGACCTTAAAGGTCTCCACACTGTCCTCCTAATTAGCAGACCTCAACGGCCTCTCAAACTACTCTCTCAGTTCACAGAACCTGACGACCCCTTCGCCTAACTAATAGACCGCGAAGGCCTCTAAAACTGTCCTTATAGTAGTAGACCTTCAAGGCCTTTAAAGCCCTCCTAATTGGCAGACCTCGAGGGTCTCTCGCTCTCTCTCTTACCCCCTCTACTACGTAGCCCCCGAGCCACCCCGGCCCATCACCAGAGCCGAGACGAAGCCCGGACGACCCCGAACTCAGGAGCAGCAGGACCCGAATCAGCGAATCTCGTGGACACCAACTATTATACCCCACCCCAATTCTTGTTAACTCCTTTGAATTTGGCCTAGAGCCCAATAAACGAACCAATATAAGTAATTACTGTGTAATTCCCCACGCCTTCACCTCTGGGAACGGATCGGGATCTATTCTAGCAACTCTACCCAACTCAAAAAAATATACATTTCTGAGACGACCCTGGCCACCCGCGAGCCCCGGCGCACTGACCAACCGTCACAGATTATTATGGTCTCATTAGAGCTTGCGGGCGGGTGACGTCCTCCGAGGGCCTCCAATACGATGAACGGCATCCGATCATTCTTCCGTACAATTGTCATTTTGCATGTCTCCTCGTTCATTTTACGCATCAGATAACGCTGCATGGCGGTAATCAACTGATGGTCCGGCTGATCCGTGCGAATTTTTGGATACCCCGGGTAAAGAATCTGGTCAAGTCCGTAATCTTCTCCTGCAAGGTGTGCGTGATTCACAAAAGGAAACAACAGACCCAGCTTATGGGTGAATTGCCCAAGGAGCGGACATCTTTTTCGCGTCCATTTACATATACAGGCAGGGATTATGCGGGTCCTTTCGATATTAAGAATTACACCGGACGAGCCTGTCGCGTTACGAAAAGGTATATGCTAGTGTTTGTGTGTTTCTCTACAAAGGCAATCCATTTGGAACCCACATCCGACCTGACTACCGAGAAATTTCTCGCAGCCTTCTCTCGTTTTGTGTCCCGGAGAGGGTGTCCGCGCCAAGTTCAGTCAGACAATGGGAAAACCTTTGTTGGGGTAGCCGTGGTGTTGTCCAGGGAATTTCTGCAGGCATTGAAGGAATCAGTGACGAGTGCCTATAGTCACCAGCAGATTGTGTGGCAGTTTATTCCTCCGGGAGCGTCACATATGGGGGGTTTGTGGGAAGCTGGAGTCAAGAGCTTCAAAATACTGTTTTATAAGTCCACAGCCACTCGAAAATATTCTTTCGAAGAGCTTTCCACGCTTCTCGCCAAGGTCGAGGCCTGCCTGAATTCGCGGCCAATCCCTCCAATGTCCGAGGACCCCACGGATCTGCTGGCACTCACGTCGAGTCATTTTCTTGTTAGGCGACCACTCCTTGCCATCGCAGAACCTGAAATAAAGGGTGCCACGACTTCTATAATCAACCGCACCTTAAGGCTCTCCATCAGCAATTTCGTCTGCGGTGGAAAAAGAAGTACCTCAAAGAGCTCCATAAACGCAACAAGTGGCAAATACCCACAGAGAACCTTGGCGTGGGTGATATGGCCGACAATCTGCCATCCAATGAATGGCGGCTCGGCAGACGGTCATGTCAGAGTAGTGAACATTCGCACTGCTCTTGGTTTCGTTAAGCGCCCTGTCGCGAAGGTCGTAATGCTACCATGGGTAGCCTCCAACCGGCCGCAATGACTAGTCTCTTCCTAAATCCATAGTCTTCCGCGTCCCCTAGTCTAAGTGCCATCGCTACCTCCAACTAATTTTGTTTTTTATTATTCCATCAAGCAGATCAAGCACCATGTCCCCACGTCCACGCAGTGCCGTCGTTCTTGATAGCAGACGAACTCCAGGTATAAATTCCACGGAGTTCATCCGCTACGAAAGTGTCGCCGGTTTCTTCGGCTGAGTGTGGAGAAGAGGTTCCGCGCCGTGCTCGCCAACCGCTATTGTGCGAATTGTCTGGCTCACGAGTACTCCGATGGAGCCTGCAGCCGGGGTGATCTTTGAAAAGTGTGCCATCAGGATCACCATACACTGTTGCATATGCACGAGCGTCCGGCAGTCACATCAACCGGCGTCTCCGTCCTCTCGACATTCATCAACCGCGCCCCAGCCCACATTCGCCCCACGTTAGTCTGCTCCTAGTGTTCCTCGGGACGCGGCTGTCGCCTCGCAGAGCGCTGCCGACCCGGCAACGGCGCCGTCACTGTCGTCACTGCTGCAGCGGTACAGCGTAAACGTCCTTCCGACGGCGGCAGTACGGAACGATACCGGGACGCGAGTCTTCGATACCGCGGCTCTCATCGATCCATGTACACCGACGAGCTGTATCGATGCCTCGCTGGCTAGATGCTTTCGCCTGCCGACGACCAACGTGGGTGGGGAGCAGATTTGTTCGGCCGTCGTGGGGTCTAAAGTGGATGCAAACCTCCGGCACAACCGCCTCTTCAAGATCGAGCCGCACGTGCGTGTCCGCACTCTAATCAGTGCACTTAGCGAGGCCGTGCGGGCTCATTTTCGGAACATCACATTGGCGGATGACCGATTTTGTCTACCAACTACAATATCCGTGGTCCTTGGTGCGGACGTGTACCCGAAGGTGATGCAGCCAGGTTTGCTCAAAGTACGGGAAGGACTACCGGTAGCTCAGAGCACCGTATTTGTCTGGGTCCTGTTCGGAGCCTGTCATGAGTCATGAGGAGCAGCGGACCAAGTTGCATCCCGCATGGTTGCAAGGGGGGGCGGAATGTGCAGGACAGGAGCCACTATGCGGCCACCGGGCACAGCGAGTCGAAGTGCACCGCTCTTATCAAGCTGTCGTCCGATCTCTGCTCTGTTAAGCAAGGTTTCGGCATCGTCGTTGCACTCCCGCTTTCGTTTTTTCCTGAAGTTCTGTAAGCGGGAGCGCGGAGTGATTTCTGTATTTCTGTAAGCTAGGTTTTTCGGTTACTGATCTGAAGTCGAATAAAACAGACGTGCGTCTCCGTACCACTATTAATCCAATTTCCAATTCTTTCGTGGGCCTGCTGTGCACGCGATATTTCTACAATACTATTTTCCGGATCTGTGTGCAGCCGTCCGCCTTCTACAGAACAATTTTGCGGGAAATTAGCGTTTGAGCGTTTCCCAGATGGATGAGTGCAAGGGGTGATGATCCGTTGAGTCTTTCCAAGGAGAAGGGCTGTGCGGCGAAATGGGTTGTTCTGGAATGAATCGGGTATGCTAAGTTTTATTATTTTTCCGAATTATCTTTCTTATTTTTTGTTTGTGTAGTTTTTGTTGTCTGGTAGTAAGTAGGTAACCCCTTTTGTGGGTTCTGACTTTATTTTCTTCTATTTTCTCTTCTGAAAATACCATCGTCAGCTTGTATTGGCCGTTCTCTATCTGTGTTTAGTTAAGTCATTCGTTGTTCTGTTTTATTGTTTAATTGTTCTTGGATTTTAGGGTACAGTTTCCTTCTAAAATCGTTTAATTTCGATAAGTAGTCATGGTGGTTATCGACTTTTATGGTTTTCTCGAATATTTGCGTTCTGCCATGAAAAAGTTCAAATGGTGTATGAGAAGTACTAGAGAGTATTGCGTTGTTATAAGTTATCACCACTTCCGAAAATATTTCGGCGTGATCAGATTCTAATTGGAGTTCTTTTCTGCGGGTTCCTATTATTCTTTACAGCTCTGTGAACGTTGAATGAAGTCTTTCAACAGGTTTCCCGTTGTCTATTGGAAAGAGGTAATGTGGATAGCTGTGTTCTATTGAGTCAAGAAATCGGTGAACAGTTTCCCGAAAATTCTGGGCCTTGATCGAAAGTAGGCCAAAGGTACTAAATAATTGCGAAAGTGCTGCAATGAAATTTAATTGAGTTCTCATTTGTTAGCGGGTATGCCTGTACGAATTTTGAAAATTTGTCAATGATAGTCAAATTATTCGTATTGTTGATTGTAGAAATGTCAAAATGGACAACATCTAGAGGCCCTGTTAATGCCGGTGGATCTTGCATGTTAGACAAACGTCACGATCCTTGATTATTTGTGTGATAATTTCTTTCATGCGTGGCAAATAAATGTCCCTTTTGAGATGGTTAAAGGTCTCGTCGATTCCTCTGTGATTCCAATAAACGTGGTATGATTGGATCCGTCTTTTTTGTTCTTCTGGGTCAGAAAGATCGGTTAGAAGTGATGAGCAACGAGAAATGTTGTACAGGTTATTTTCCTGTGAAATAGTTGTTGTATGCTTCTTCAATTATACAAAAGATGTTGTCCTTTGCAAAGATTGCATGTTTGGTTTGTTTGGTTTGAGAGTGGTCTGAAGTATATTAGTGATCGAATCGAACGTGTATTCTGGGTCAGAGATGGTACGTCTTATCTTATTGGGATGGAAGATTGTTTGAATATTGAAGTGGTTTATTGGTTTTTGAACGACTGTTATCCTCGATGGATCTCAATTTATATTCAAATTTGGTTCTATTCTGCTGAGTGCATCAGCAACAACATTCTGCGAACCCTTTTTATAGACTACTTCGTAGTCGCAAGCGGCGAGGGTGGTTTTCCACCGAAGTAATTTTGTGTTTTGACCTTTTAAGTTTTCCAACCAAGCTAATGGCTTATGGTCTGTTACTATTTTAAACCTGATGCCAAAAAAGTAGGGTCTATAATGCCCTACATGCCTCTTTCTCTATCGTTGAATCTCTAAACTCTGTGTCAGAGAGTGGTCGACTGGCAAATGCAATAGGTCTATCGTTGGTGTTGGGGCCCTGAGATAAAACTGCACCTATGACATAATTTCTTGCATCTGTGTTCAATGTGAATGGTTTATGAAATCGGGGTACGCTAGTATTGGGTCATTACACAAAAGGTTCTTTGAATAAGCTATTGCTTCCTTAAATTCGACGTCAATCACTATTGATTTCTTGCCTTTCAGTTCTCTAGTTAAAGGTTTGGTTATTCCCGCGAAGTCCTTTATGAACTTCCTGTAATAACATAGTAAGCCCAGAAATGACTTAATTTCTCGAACGGTTTTCGGGCAGAGAAAATTTTTTTTGCCTAGATTTTGTCTGGGTTAGGTTTAACTCCTTCTTGTGTAATAATGTGTCCCAAAAAATCAATTTCCTTTCCTAGGAAATTGCACTTGGCGGGTTGTGTTTTCAAATTTGCAATCTGCTGTTCAGTAAATACTGCCCTAATGTTTCAGACATTGGCTCTGTAGCGAAGGGGAGAATATGATAATATCATCAAGGTAAACAAGGCAAACCTTTTCTATTAAATCTCCGTTGTCCATAACGGGTTGGAGGGTTGCAGGTGCGCTTTTGAGACAGAAAGGCATTCTTGAAAACTCGTAGTGTCCGTATTCGATGGTACACGCCGTTTTGTTTGCGTCATGTGGATCAATCTCAATCTGATGAAAACCACTAGCCAAGTCCATTGTTGTAAAATATTTCGTTTTCCTTATACTGTCTAATATATCCGCTATGTTGGGAATTGGGTATCTATCCGCAATGGTTTTTCGTTTTATTTACGGAAATCTATTACCAGTCTCCACTCTTTCTGGCCTGATGCATCAGTTTTCTTAGGTACAACCCATACGGGTGCACTCCAGGGGGAATGACTGTTCTTGATAATATTCTGTTGAAGCATCTTTGAAATTTGTTTCCGAACTTTTTTTTGTGTATGAAAGGGTATCTGTACGATTTGGTGTGTATAGGGACATCGTCTACTGTGGGAATTGAATTATTAACAGTATTTGAAAAAGTTAGTTGGTTGTCTTCATTATAGAAAAGTGTTTTGAATTGTTTGCAGAGTTTTATTAGGTTTTGTTTTTCCTAAACAATCAAGTGTCCCGTCTAAATATCTAATTTCGATTGTATGTTTGTGGGCTGTGGAGCTTCCGCTGCGAACATGCAGTACAAGTAATCGTAGTTTTGTATGGTGGTCGTCTCTGCTTGTAATGGTTCCTCGAGGTATAATCTTTGGTCGTAGTCCGTCATGTTGCAGACTGCAAAGTGTGCGGAGCCAGCAACTGCGGTGTATAGCCCACCCGTAATTGATAGGTCGATGTATAGGGTTGTAGCTTCAAATAGAAAGTCCTCTTTCGTAACATTTACGGGGAGTAGCAATGGGACTTTGCTGTTTAGTGGTACGGTGTGCGTTGTATCTACTGGGTTTACGATTGTTACGATTGGCAGGGTAGACTTCGTTATTTCTAGGACAGAGTCCGCTATATTTATTCTTGCGTCTAAATTACTTAAGAAATCCATGCCTAAAAGACCATTGAAATGCGGATGGAAATCAAACAGGAAGAATTTTGGTTTCCTTGTATCAAATTGTTCGAAGATAATTGAACCTGTATATTTCTCAATTAATTTTTGAATGTGATCTTTAGTGACCAATGCTTGTTTTACAAAGGAGTAAGAGGACCCTGTTCTACTACATATTTATGCGGATTTGTTGTAAAGATTTTTGAAGATACGAGAACATAAGGTAAAGATTTTCCCTGGGATTTTATGTTTAGGAAGTCGACTGGTTGTCCGAGGCTGGCCGGTTCCGGTCGCCTGAGTTTTCACGGTTGCGATATTGTTGATCGTTGGAATTCTCGCGGCGATGGGTATTTGTGCCATTTCGTAAGCCTTCTCTATAGATTCCGGGTTTTGTTCTTAGTGAGCCGTTTAGGCCAACAATGAATGCATTGAGGCAGATGTCAGAGTATAGGCCATGTTTTGGTGTGGTGTTTTGGACATTTTTTTTTTTTTTTTCGCGCGAGTCCCACGCCTACCTCCCGCCAAACTGACCGAGGGGCGCAGCCGTGTGACGTACGGCACAAAACGCGTACTAGTAAGATGCGAGAGAAGAAAAAAATAGAAAAGGACGAGGAAAAATTAGGATACACTACGGGCTAGTACTACAAGCAATACAGTTTTTAATTTTTGACGGCTTTCAAAGCCTTCAATACTATTAAAGAGACGATTGTAATCAGTACATAAAACTCTAAAGGGTTCATGCACTTTAAACTCACGCCTACAGTGGTTAACTACTAATGGTATAAAAGTTCTAGATGAAAGACGAGGAACATGGAAATTGAGCTGGCCTAGCAGGTAGGGGCTCACCACATCACCGTTAATAAGTTTATGTAAAACGACGACGCCAAGCATCGTCCTACGGTTAGCTAAAGAAGGTAGATTAAGTAGGAGAAGTCTACTAGAGTAAGACGGTAATCTAAGGTAGGCATCCCAGGGCAGGCCACGGAGGGCGAAAAGCAAAAAGTTTTTTTTGGACAGATTCAATGCGGCTACTATGGATTCCAAATTGAGGACTGCTCCAATATAGGGCGAACCAACGAAGTAAAGAGAGTCTTCGTTACATAAGGAGAATCGAATTCCTTCGCCCACCTTTTAATGAATCCCAGCATGCCTCTGGCTGTGTTAACCATACAAGAAATATGTTCAGTCCTGTCACTTAGATAACTCGAAATCCATTTAAGAAGATCACTAGGAAACCCCATTGAATCAAGTTTCCTAACCAGAAGAGAATGATTGACCGAGTCTAAAGCTTTACTAAAGTCCGTGTAAATAACATCGGTTTGAAAGTTTTGTTGGAAGCCCCTAATAACAAAGGAGGTAAGTTCCAGAAGATTGGTCGTGGTTGATCTTCGCCTCATAAAACCATGTTGATATGGAGAGATGACGGATCTGCATAGATGTTGAAGGTGAGGAGTGATTACATTCTCGAAAAGTTTAGGAATAGCCGATAACTTAGAGATCCCCCTATAGTTACTGGCATCCGATTTGCTACCTTTTTTGTGGAGAGGAATAACAAATGATTCCCTCCAAATAAGGGGAAACTCTGGGGATTCTAAAGATAAGGTAAACAATTTAAGAAGGGGGAAGCGCCTCGGAGCAATACCTAAGCACAGAGCCCGGTATTCCATCGGGACCTAGTGAATATACTGGCTTAACACGTTGAAGATCGTGAATAAGTGAGCTTTCGTTTAAAAAAACGTTTAAAACTGGAGGAAATATATAATCTGAAGATGTTGAGGGCGAATATGTAGTTTTAAAAAACTCAGCGAAGAGATTGGCTATTGCTTGGTCAGAATTTACTCGAGTATTCGTAAATGACAGCTAAGGAGGGTATAGCGTGGGTTTACGTTTAGAGTTAACAAAGTTATAAAACTGTTTAGGGTCCTGCGTAAACTGGACCTTACAACGAGTCAAATAATTTTTATAAAACTGAGCGTTAAGCACGGTAAAGATAGATTGAGCACTAAGATAAGATGAAAAGGCCGTTTAAGTTTAAGTTTAAACTTACTATTAAGTCTAGATTTTACGTTTTTTAAACGAGTCAGCTCTTTGTTAAACCAAAGTGGTTTGTTTGAGACAGACGGGTAGGTTTTAGGAACACATGAGTGGTAAAATGAGTTCATGGCACTGTAAAAAATATCAACGGCGGATGCCATGCCCGAGCTCGTGTAAAGATTCGACCAATCAAATTCTGTTATTAAAGTGTTTAGCCTCTGATAGTCAGCCTTTCGGAAACAGCGGACTCTGTTTAATCTGCTACCAGATGTTGTTGCTAAAGCTTCTCCAGTGTCGATAGTCACATCAACAGTTGGATGATAAGGATCTTCAGGTTGCGTCATTGGAGGTGTTTATACGGAGGCTTCGATGCCTGGCAGATAGTGCATAAACTATTGCCTTTGATTGTCGCAACTAGCACTTGGAACTAGGTGGACGGTTTGGTTGGTTTGGTTGAGTTGGGTGCATAAAGACACGGCGATGATGGTGTCGGGCATAAAGACACGGCAATGGTGTCGGGCATGAATAAAAGCTCTT
>VNJN01005192.1:0-12707 GCA_008042485.1 Drosophila mayri | reverse complement strand
TAGTTCCATTTATGTAACCTGCTCTTACATCCCTCCATCTTCGGAAGAGCCAATTTA
The DNA here is from genome assembly GCA_008042485.1 of Drosophila mayri. NCBI lineage: Eukaryota > Metazoa > Arthropoda > Insecta > Diptera > Drosophilidae > Drosophila > Drosophila mayri. The sequence goes on along the minus strand of VNJN01005192.1, from coordinate 12,650 downwards.
TTGGAAACACTTTGCGGCAATTCAGACCGTTTCCAATCGGCTTTCTGACAGAGACCAATTATTGGCTTTGGGTGACTTCAACATACATGGAGCTCACTGGTCTTCTGATGGTGTGTCTAATGTTCTTCACACTGCGGCACAGCATGACCTCATAAATTTTGTTATTAGGGGCTTCCAACAAAACTTTCAAACCGATGTTATTTACACGGACTTTAGTAAAGCTTTCGACTCGGTCAATCATTCTCTTCTGGTTAGGAAGCTTGATTCAATGGGGTTTCCTAGTGATCTCCTTAAGTGGATTTTGAGTTATCTAAGTGACAGGACCCAAAAGGTTCTGTTTAGAAACGTTCTATCAAATAGCCTCAGGGTCACATCTGGCATCCCACAGGGTAGCCACCTTGGACCACTGCTATTTACATTGTTTATCAATGATTTGCCGCAGGTTCTAACCAAATCCAGAGTACTTATGTACGCTGATGACGTTAAACTTTGCTTGCAGTATAGGGACAGTTCTCGCCAATCAGACCTACAATCGGATCTTGATAACTTCCAAGCATGGTGTCATGCTAACGATTTACATCTCAACAGCTCAAAATGCAAACTGATGACATTTTCACGTGTTACTCCCCTGCTTGCAACCTATATGCTTAACGACTGCTCATTGGAAAGAATTACTATCGTTGATGATCTGGGTGTCCGGCTGGATCGTAAACTTTCGTTCACTGAACATATCTCTTGTATGGTTAACAAAGCCAGAGGCATGCTGGGATTCATTAAAAGGTGGGCGAAAGAATTCAATTCTCCTTATGTAACGAAGACTCTCTTTAGGCCTACCTTCTTAAGCTAACCGTAGGACGATGCTTGGCGTCGTCTTTTTACATAAACTTATTAACGGTGATATGGAGAGCCCCTACCTGCTAGGCCAGCTCAATTTCCATGTTCCCCGTCTTTCATCTAGAACTTTTATACCATTAGTAGTTAACCACTGTAGGTATGAGTTTGAAGTGCATGAACCTTTTAGGGTTTTATGTACTGATTACAATCGTCTCTTTAGTAGTAATGAAGGCTTTGAAAGCCTGTGCTGCTTGTAGTACTAGCCCGTAGTGTATCCTAATTTTTCCTCGTCCTTTTCTATTTTTTCCTTCTCTCGCGTCTTTCTAGTACGTGTTTTGTGCCGTACGTCACACGTCAAAAAAAAAAAGAAATAAATCACAAATTTCGTGCTGCTAGCAGAGCTCGCCATTCACTATTACGCTGGGCCTAAGTCGATCCCACTTCTGATCTCAGGGGCTGGGTGGTCTGCTGCTCTTCTTCTTGCAATTTTCATTGATTTCGATGCGCAGTGAGTTGCGGTCACTTATGTACGTCCTTTACGTTTTCAGTCTCAGAGCTAAGTGCTCTTTTTTTCATTCCTTGACACCTGTCATGAAGTCTCGTCACATTCCTGTCAATTCTCTTTTTTTCCTTCTCTCTTTCTCAGGGTTCTCTCACTCGACCGCACCATGCAGTCTCGCTACATTCCATTGTCTTTTTCTTTTTTGCTTTGTTTCTCTCAGGGACAACCAACACTTGACCGCGCCACACTCGGTTGAGACGACACTTTCTCGTTCTCAATCCTCGCTCTCACCAGTTATGCAAGTGAAAGGAACCACAAGTAACTTATTGCTTCGTTTCTTTTATTCTATATTGTTTCTCGTTCTTAACGCTATACTGTCCAATTTACATTTTGCTTCTTTTTATCTATCTTTATCTTTTATATATATTTGGCTCGTGCTCTACGTACGTATCGTATTTTTAATTAATTCGGATTTAGAGAGGCCTTCGAATATCTGATTTTGTTCCCCAATTAAATAATTAACTGTTAATTTGGACAATTAATTAAATTTAATACTTTATTATGTTCAAATTTAAGTCTTAATTAATAATTTTCGAACATAAATATTACGTGGCCGGAAGGGTAGCATTAAAAAACCTGGATTTTTCCGAGCGGAAATTAATAATTAAATATTTTGAAGTAATTAATTTTAAAATTGATTGTTTTTTTACTTATTTCGTAGTCCGGCTATGCCATTGGTAAAGCAGTGCGTTAGTCACCCAGAAGAAAAAAACAGTAACAAAAAACAACACGTTTGCTGCGGCCGCTAAGTTGAGATTTAAGGAACACAATCACAGATGTGAAGTCAATTGGCGTTTTAATAATTCTTGTTTTCATAATTGTTTTATTATAATTTAATTAGTTGTATATTTTCTGAAATAGGAGGCAGAAAATTTATGGAAATATATGGACATGCATTAAATACGGATATAAGTATGTATGTGTAAGGGCATATGTTGATACATTGCCCTATGAGAAATTTGCCCATTTCCGTGGTATAAATTAATAACTTCTAAACTAAGTATTATTTTTCAAAACAGTTTTTTTATTATTGTTATTAACACCGATAGAAATATTTTTGGAAAAATGGGCGCGGCTCCGCCCTCCCCTGACGAAAAAAAATTTATAAATTTGTCAGTTTTTAACATATTTTCATTTAACTTAAGATATAGTCATTTTGTATTATTTTAAAATTTTGGGTTTAATTTCATGAAAATTGAATGATTATATCATATAGCTCCCATAGAAATTATAAAAAAATAATAATTAGTTGCTTTATATTGCATTTTTTCCGTTGAGCATGTAAATTTAAGAAAAAAAATTGCTTTGACTTTTTAAATAGTTTTTATGTGTTATAACATCTATAAAGTCAACAATGTCTTTTTTTGGTTGAAGTTGTCCGTTTCTATGCGCAATACATACAAAAAGCTGAGCCCTTGAAAACTGAAAGTTACCTCACAAAAAAGGAATTTACTCCAGTTGTGCGGATTTGTGCACATTGAGACAAATTGCCTTTTATTCATAATAAACGGCTCTACGACATACACATGGACGTGCACTACATATCGCGGCGATACGTATTTTTGTAAATCTAAGTAAAGTACAACATTTTTTATTTTTTAAAGTTGCCCTTGAGAGCATTTACAAAATTGGCTATGTACACAATACATAATAAAAATCTGTATGATTGGTGTCCTTTAAAAATTAAGGCGAAAACTTGTGTCATTTTTGAGTTATACACTGTCAAAGTACGAACACATAATTGCCTATTTTCAAGCAAGAGTGTTTTTTTGGCTGCAACAGCTGAGTTTAACAGTGGATAGATTTAACAGTGCGCTGTTAATGAACATTTCCCTGTTAATTCCCCAGAGTGCATTGGAGCATTTATAAGTTTACTGTATATACAGTTGTACAGTTGTTTTTGCAGGAATAGAATAATTAAAAATGGCACTGATGGCAAAAAATATTACGACAGCAGCGGACTGTTTGGCGAATTTGAAAATTTCCGAAACTAATGTACACCGGCTGGCCAATATTAACTAAGCCTTCTTTTTGTCACCACACAATTTCACTACTCACTTTCCAAATTTATGGCGGAGTAATTGCAGCAAAAATATCAAAAATATCAAAAAAAAAATATCTCTTTCTCCCGTCTTCTATCAGGCAAAATTATCGCGGTTCCAACCAACTTATTCTTAGTCTTAGTTTTAAAACTGAAGTGTCAGAATATATTATAGAATATATTTGGAAAGACGAATATTACCGCTCCCTCTTCTTCTTCAGTGGGACATTGGGAATTTCTACCAACAACTACATTGTCATACAACCAAACTTTAAATGCATTTTACAAGAAATTTTCTCAAAAAAGTTGGTGCAATTTTCCACAAATATTCGTAACTAATTTTTTCTCCCTCCAACGTTTTACAGATTAAAGACAGATTTTTGACGAAAAAAACCGGGGTTTTAAAAATTTTCTCATATACAGAATAAAACAAGATGGACATACAGTCGGGCGTCCCGACAGTAGAATACCCTGTACCATTACAACGCGCGTGCCAAAATTATTTAATAGAAAGATAATAAGAAGACATAAAAACGGAAAGAAAGAGCAAGATCGATAGCTCAGTGGGTAAAAATGCATATATATTTTTTGTGTGTAAGCCAATGGTCCGAGTTCGATTCCTGCCGCAAGGGGTAAACATTTTTTGTATTATTTTTAAAAAATTAGAAGGTTTTTAAATACTATAAGTATTTTAATTTACAGGAAAAAATTAAAAAAATATATTGTTACAATTATAAAAAAAAAGAAAAAATACTCGTCGCAGACGGGACTTGAACCCGTGACAATTTTTTATATTTGACATAAAAACATATCGGCTTGCCTGCAGCTTAGACAACTGCACCACGAACCAATTCGAAATAAGTAATCTTAATTTCATAAAAGTGTGAACATAACTAAAATGTATAATGAACGTTTTGATTTATTTGGAGCCCTCTGCCTGGGCTGCTTTGTGTATAAATTGAAAAGCCTATATCTCCGCTATTAATGGCACGGTCGCAATGTAATTTGGGTTTTAAATATGGTTCACACAACTTTATAAATTTGGGAGATATATGTTTTTTTTCAAAGAGCTCCACCAAAAAGGGGAGTATCAAAAATTGAAAACAAACTTGATCTGCGTGCAGATATAAGAAGTCTAAATCCCAAGTTTCGTGTCTCTAGCTCTTATAGTCTCTGAGATCTAGGCGTTCATACATACAGACAGACAGACAGACGGACGGACGGACGGACAGACGGACATGGCTATATCGACTCCTTTAGTGGTCCTCACCAATATTTAGGTAACTTTTGGGGTCTGACACGCCTCCTTCTGCCTGTTACAGAAAATTGCACTCCCACAAAACTATAATACCTTTGTACCTTTGGTACAGGGTATAAAAAGTTGTGTCCCCCAAATTTTGTACGGTTCCAGGGCTACAGATTAGCAAAGAAAGTGGTCAAAAAGCAGTTCAGATCCTGACGTCCCACATCCAGGATCCATCTGAAATCTGAAAGGGAAAAAATTGTCCTATCATTCAAGCCCAATATCAACTTTGGTATAAGCGCGGTTTCTGCGTTAGAAAAGTGCCAAAAATTTGAGGGCGATTTCCTCAAAATTGGGACGTGATTCAAACTTTTGGGTTTCGGACTAGTAATATACCGACAGAGATCTTTCACAATCTGAAAGTCTTATTTTCCGTACTTTTTCTTGTCGACCTGTGTGATTTTTTCAATAAAACCGGACCTAGTGCCCGAAGAAATATTTTTTCCATACAAAATTCACCTCGAGTGTTTTATAGAAGACTAACTGCAAAGTTTCATTCAGATAGCTTTAAAACTGTGTGTGTTGGCGTATAATCGGACTGACGGACGCACATGGCTAGATCGACTCCATTGTTGATCCTGATCAAGAATATATATACTTTATAGGGTCTGAAATGTCTCCTACAATCCGTTGCAAACTTCTGACTGAAATTATAATACCCTGCAAGAGTATAAACATTTAGAAATATAAATAATATATTATATATCTTAAACAAAAAGATTGAAACCAAATAAAACATATATATCCCACCTGTAATTTATTTATTATTAAATAAAATCGGCACAGGAATGATTTTCCTTGATATGTCATAAAAGCACTACCATGTCGAGTAATCCCAAAAAGATTATATACTATACCATTAGTTAGGTATAGTCCAGCTTCGTACGTGATGAAAAAGGGCTTCTGGGAAAACAGTTATTTAAAGTTAGATTTCCTTTAAAATTAGAAATTATACATACTATTATTATGCTTTCTCTCATATCAGGTAATTGCAAGTGTTCGATGCCAAGTCTTTGTAGGTGGGACAAAACCATAGGTGTTACTACATCAACTTCCTCATTAATAGTCGTCCATCCAATTCCATCGTTATCGATATCACCAGAGATATTTCCAACCCGCAACCTTACAATTCAATAATATAAATGTTTAGTCACGGCACCGTTATTCATAAGCAATAATATTTAGAATTATACATAATAATTCTTCAGTCGCAGCAACATGCATTTATCGTAAATAAAGTATCAATTACCAGGTCATGCGAATATGCATGGCATGTGGACATGAGAAAAATGAAATAGGGCAATAAGTGTCAAGTCGCTTATAGCTGGTAATACCCACAGTTACAGTAACCCACTTTATTTGTTATACGACATTTATGTAAACATACGCATTTTTTACCTATATATACTGTTAAGTTTCACTAATAAAATCAGTACGAGTTCTACCTCAACCAAGAGCTTTTATTCATGCATCAGAGGCTGTCGCCGTGTCTTCAGACCCTCAACTCAACCAACCAAACCTCACCCAAACCCAATCAAACAGGCAATAGTTTATGCACTATCTGCCAGGCATCTAAGCCTCCGTATAAACAATAAAAAATCGATTTAAAATTTGGATTCAATTTACAGATCTAAAATCAAACAATAACAATTCATAGAGTTTATTAAATATTTGACAAAAGGAGATGGTCGACGGATATTTTCTTCTTATGCAAGTGCTTATTACAATTATTTTCACACTTATAGCCCCGCAGACCGGGTCATAACAATATACAAAGCGCTTTGGTACCCAGTCGGACTTCGCTGTATGCCATAAGCTGCTCGCCATAAAAAACTGCCAGCAGCTGGTATGGGATTTTATTTTTATTTCCCGAAAAATAAATCTCCTTTAACCTTTCGGGATATTTTTTTAACAAGCAGTAACTAAGCAGTTACCAAGCAGTTAACAAGCAGCGCGCTGATGATATATCAATATGCATCTATCAGCATATCGGCATTGCACATTAAATTGGCAACGTCGCGCGGTGTGTAAGCGGCTGGACTGAGAACCGCAGAGTCCCGGGTTCGAATCCCAGTCCAGCCGAAAATTTTTTCTTTTTTTTTTATTTGAATTTCCCCATGTATTACCCCCATGAACGTTGCACGTGAATTTCACAGCGAGACGAGCAGCGACGTCGGCATCATGAATTACCCCGGCCGCCCATGTATAAAAGCGAATGAGAACTTTACATGGACGGTAGGGTACAACCCCATGAGCTTTTCGGTTGGAAAACCAAGTGGATCTCCTACAGTCCGACTGGGAACCCTAGGTATGTTGCTGCACCTGTTGCGCTCTTCGTCGTTCCCTTCCGTATTCCTTGCCTCTAATCACGCTAATTCTGTCTTGTCATCTATTAAGCCAAACTACTTTGAATATCATGCCAAATATAAAATACATATTGAAGCCAAGCTTTCCTATCGGCAGTTGCGCCTCCGACTAAACCAAGCACTTTAATAAACACGGCATATTTAATCAAACCGATTTATTCGTTTCTTATTTATAGGCATAGGGTGACAGACTAATAACTTCCCCACAAACAAGGGACATAATTTAAATAAATTATGGTTGAGATAAGGGTTATGTAATAAAAAGGAATTAGGATGCCCCACACCCCTGGAAACTTTGTGTAAGGGAAGACGAGGTACAACAGGTACTCGCGGAAAGCCATAGCACGGCAGCGACAGGCCTCTTGGGCATGTTCAAGACGCTGGGGTGAGTGAAGAACAGATAATTCTGTCCGCGGTTAGAAAGGGATGGAAAAACTATGTAAAGAAATGAGAATGTTGCCAGAGATAAAAGGTTTCATAGCAAAAAGCAGCGGGTGAAATGCTGACAAAAGTGGCGGACGCACCATACGAGACAATCTGTGTAGACCTTGTGAGACCATTACCCGGACCGAAGCACGGAAAGACCACGTTAGTAGTGATCGCAGATAACTTATCGAAGTGGGCGGAGCTAGATACATGCTACAGCGGATGCATTCCTAAGAGCGTTTCGGGACAGGGTAATAGTAAGAGAATATACATATACACCGCAGCAAAATCCAACTGAACGTCCCAACAGATACGTAAAAACAAGCACATGCCCAAATTGATGTTTGATTTGAAAAGGATTTGAGGATATATATTTGACAGGATACTAAATAAAGGCTCCGCAGTGAGAGAGGAAACTCTAAAATCCAGATGGACCAGGTTGAAGAAGACACGATAGGAAGAAACGACGCATATTTAGGAAACAAGGAAATGGAGGCCAAAGATCGGAGTCCTGGTTTTGAGCAGGACCGAAAAAAAAACAGCGGACAAATTTAATGTAAAACTTGCTCCGAAGTATGATGGACAGTACATATTAACGGGATTCGTGTTCCCAGTAATCATGATGGGAAAAAACCACAACACACGGAAAAAAAAGATTATACATTGGAGACACAAAACCGTATATGGGAACGAATACAAATACACAAAATAAGACTCACATGCCAACACTTGAAGACTTGCTATTGTCGATCTACCGCTCTCGCCATAGCCGAGTAAACCGGACGACCCGACTCTGGTTACCTCAGTATGCACCGTGGGATTTTTCTCTGTGGTACCATCGGCCCAACTCGTCTATACCTGCCCCTATTGGATCTGCTAGCGGCATGCCGCGGCAAGAGCGCTCCATACACATTTTGGCCCATCGACCCTAATATTCGATATTTTTCCCGTTTCTAAGTACCAGCAGATGCCGGCGCTTTTCAAGAGAGGGTCACACTAACGGCCAGAGGCACACTGGACGGAAAAGAAGAGGAAGCAGTCGATCGCGGCGCGCACACTGGAACACGCCAGGCCTTATATAATGGGGACCGCTGGCTATAGTAAATCACTTAGCAGCCGATAGCGATCGGAAGCGGTAAGCCGCTTCCCGTAGTCAGCAGCCAAAGTCACTTTTTGGGCGACCCGAATTTCTGGATTTGGGTTGCAATACATTGTCGAAAGACTTGAGAGTCGCGGCATTTAACTCGGCTTGCAGAATTCTCTCTCTCTGAAGACTTACGGGTCCGCGCAGTAGACTTTTGAGTCCGCTCTCCCTCCCTCTCTCGCAAACCGAAGACTTTCGAGTCCGCCGCGTCTCTCTCTCGGTGAAGACTTTCGAGTCTAACCATTCTCTCTCGCTGAAGACTTTTGAGTCCCACCATTCTCTCCCGTGCACCGAAGACTTTCGAGTCCGCCGAATCTGTCTCTGAAGACTTTCGAGTCCGCGAACTGTAGACTTACGAGTCCGCCTCTCTCTGAAGACTGAAGTGAAAATTTTAAACAGAATTTTACAGTCAATTGCTGTAAAATTTATATATCTAGTGGAAAATGTGCCACGCCCATCCATTCGCCCATTTATAGGGTATTAAAGTAAACAAATTGAATTTTCTCATAGAAATCGATTATTAACAAAAAAAAAATATATATTTTTTAGCTTTAGCTTTTTATTGATTTGCTCAAATACATTTTTTTTATACCCTGCACTAAAGGTAAAAAGGTATTATAGTTTTGTGGGAGTGCAATTTTCTGTAACAGGCAGAAGGAGGAGTGTCAGGCCCCCAAAAGTTACCTAAATATTGATCAAGATCACTAAAGGAGTCGATATAGCCATGTCAGTCTGTCCGTCCGTCCGTCCGTCCGTCTGTCTGTCTGTCTGTATGAACGCCTAGATCTCAGAGACTATAAAAGCTAGAGACACGAAACTTGGGATTTAGACTTCTTATATCTGCACGCAGATCAAGTTTGTTTTCAATTTTTGATACTCCCCTTTTTGGTGGAGCCATTTGAATAAAACCATTTATATCCCAAATTTATAAAGTTATGTTTTTTTTTATGTTTTTTATATTTACTTTATATACAAGAGTAGCCCAGGCAGAGGGCTCCAAATAAATCAAAACGTTCATTATACATTTTAGTTATGTTCACACTTTTGTGAAATTAAGATTGCTGATTTCGAAATGGTTAGTTGTGCAGCTGTCTAAGTTGCAGTCAACCTACAATGTTTTTATGCAAACTAAAATAAGTTGTCACGGGTTCGAACCCCTTCTGCGACAAGTCCAAACTTTATATATTTATACCCTTGCAGGGTATTATAATTTCAATCAGAAGTTTGCAACGCAGTGAAGGAGACATCTCCGACCCTTTAAAGTATATATATTCTTGATCAGGATTAACAACCGAGTTGATCTAGCCATGTTCGTCTGTCCGTCCCTCTGTTCGATTATACGCGAACTAGTCCCTCAGTTTTAAAGCTATCTGAATGAAACTCTGTAGTTAGTCTTCTATATACTCTCACTCCTACGTATGTCGGAACGGGCCGGATCGGACAACTATATCATATAGCTTCCATAGGAACGATCGGAAACTTTTTCCAAAAAAATTATAACTATGTCAGTTCTAAAGATATTTTCACCAAACTTGATATTTGGCCATCCAGTATTATTTCAGAATTTCGTTTTTAATTTCATGAAAAGCGGTCGACTATATCCTATAGCTTCCATAGGAACATCCAGGAAAATAAAAAATCCATAACTTAGCCGTGTTCCAAACCATTTTCATCAAACTTTCATCCGATTTGGCAACTAATTATTATTACCGATTTTGGCTTTCAATTTTCTGACTTAATTTTGCAAGGGTATACAAACTTCAGTAACCCGAAGTTAGTTTCCTTTCTTGTTTTTTTTATTTTTTTTCTATACATCAAAATAAGTACGGTATTTAATACTGCCAGCAAAAAAGTATTTTTAATGTTTTTAATTAAAAAAATTGTCTTATGCTTGGCGGCGGAATTGAACCCAGGTCAATTCCTTACGTAAATGTATGTGCAGCTTTACCCACTGAGCTACCGACTTTGCTTTCGCATTGGATGACATTTGCATTATATGTAAATTTGTCTCCGTTTTTATGTCTTCTTATTATCTTTCTTTTAAATAATTTTGGGACGCGCTTTATATTGGTACAGGGTATTCTACTGTCGGTACACCCGACTGGATGTCCATCTTGTTTATTTTCGATTTTTCTTATTTTTTGACATTATTCTGACATTTTGAGTTGCTTCACTAAATTTGCTGTCAAAGGTGAAGTCGCAAATCAACGCAGACTTTCAGATTCTGATTCAGGAAAAATTCACGGAACTGACCTATATAGTGAAGTTGAGTGCTCTGTAGTGCTTCAAAAGTTCTAGACTACTATAGGCAGAAAAAGGTTGTGACGAAGTCACTTTGTATTATATGTAAATAGTATGATTAGGTTTGTATATATTAGTTTAAGATAGGATAGGCATAGGTTAGGTTGTAATTAGGTAGGGAATAGTGGATAGGGAGTAGGAAGTAGGGACATAGGCGTTGGCCGCCCACCGGCCACGCCCACACCGGCCACACATACCGGCCACACACATATAAATATACATTTAAATCTAAATTTATATTAAATTTAAATTCGGACGAAGGAAAGCTACAGAGAGGCAAGTGGGAAAAGGTCACGGATCTGACCAAAAACCGATCCCCCGCTTATGCTGTGCCCCGAATACTGGGGCGTCGGTGACCGAGAAGGGGCGGTATAACCCCCGTCGCACGCCAAGGGGAAATCCGTGGCCATCGTGGGAGCCCTCTGCGGTCCGACGTCCGGCAATGGAAGCCGTAAACTCCTTTGCGGGCAGATCCACGCTGGCGAGATCACCCTGCCAAGAAGGAAGTGCTGACGGTGAAGCAGCGGCGTTCAGGAGAAGCAGCAAGCCTCCCCGATCGCCACCTCGGGCGGAAACCTAAGAGGCCTGGCAGAGCCAGGCGCCTTGTCATGAGCCGACCCCCAAGAGGAGAGCTAGAGCTCGGCAAGCTGCTGCAGGAGGTGTCCGTCAGGATGATGGACAAGACCACGCGGCACATCACCGTCTCGACGAGGGAGATGTTTGCCAAAATGATGGCGCTCCACTCACGTGTCCTTGAGGCAAGTAGAGCGGCCATCCAAGGGGACTCGGACGGGCAGGAGAGGCAGGGAACTGCAACCCGGTGCTCCATGAGTCAGGGCGAGCAGAACGCGCGGAGCGCTCGGACAAGGGGCTGCAGACAACCACCGTGTGGAAGAGGGATGCAACAGCCCAAACAGAGCCGTGGCGTAGTCTTAGCCAGCCGGACGGCCCCGTCTTGCCCGCGCCGGTAGCGGCCCCACCACCGGCCCGCACAGCGCAGCGAAAGGGCCCGAAGAACCCTCAGCGGGACGCAAAGGAAGCTGTGGCAAGGCTTGCTCCAGCCAGGGAGCCCGAGAGCACACGCCACGAGAACGCCTGGGAAGTCGTTGCCAGGAAGCCGAAAAAGGCGCGCCGCGCCCGCCCGGATGCAGTCATAGTACAGGCGAAGGGCAGGTCCTACAGCGAGGTACTCGCCTTGGTGACCAGGAGGGACGACAAGCAGCTGTCAGAGTTGGGGAGTTGCGTCTCCAAGGTTCGCCGAACTAACAATGGGAACCTGCTCCTTGAGGTTGCCAAAGGCAGCGCTGAGAGTGCGGAGGGCTTAAAAGAGAGCATCGAGAAAGTGCTCGGCGACTCGGCGTCTGTGCGCGCCACAACGGAGGACGACTCTGTGGTCATCTTGGAGATCCGCGGAATGGACACGATCACAACCAGGCAGGAGGTCTGCGCCGCGATTGCCGACCAGTTCAACCTCGAGGCTGGACAGGTTAAAGAAACTTGTTTTTCAAATTCGAATTTAAATTTAAATATAATTTAAATTTAAATTTAAATTTATATTAAATTTAAATTCGGACAAAGGAAGGCTACACAGAGGCCAGTGGGAAAAGGTCACGGATCTGACCAAAACCGATCCTCCGCTTATGCGGTGCCCCGAATACTGGGGCGTCGGTGAC
>VNJN01005191.1:0-25742 GCA_008042485.1 Drosophila mayri | reverse complement strand
ATTATATTTTCCAATTGAAATGCTAGGCAGGAAGATGAAATCAGTTTTCCCTCGTTATCGTATATTTGTATTTTGTAGAACTGTAATGAAAATATACACAAATAATTTTTTAATGTATGCATTTCCAATCTTAATAAACCCTTGCAGGATATTTTAATTTTAGTCAAAAGTTTGCAGCGCAGAGAAGGAGACATTTCTGGCTCTATAAAGTATATATATTCTTGATCAGGATCAACAGACAAGTTGATCTATCCATGTCCGTCTGTCCATCCGTGTGTCCCATTAGACGCAAACTACTCCCTCAGTTTTAAAGCTATCTAAATAAAACTTGGCAGCTAGCCTTCGATATACTCTCACTCGTACATATATCATATAGCTACCATAGGAACAATCTGAAACTTTTTAGAAAAAAATTTTAATTTGTCAGTTTTCAACATATTTTTTATCAAAGTTAAGATTATAATAAAAGAAAAAAACACAATAGTTTTCAACACATTTTCATTAATGTTGAAATTAGCCGTTTTTATTATTCCTAAATTTTGGTTATAATTTCATGAAAACGCAAGCCGGTCGGTCTGTATATTGCTAGTTCAAATCCCAAAAGTTTCCATTACATCCCAATTTTGAGGAAATCGCCCTCGAAGTACAAAAAATACCTATTTTGACACTTTTTAAATGCTAATAACACAAAAACCGCGCGTATATCAAAGTTGAAATTTGGCTTAAATGAAAGGCCAATCTTTTTTCCTTTCAGATTTCAGGTGGATCCTGGATGTGGGACGTCAGATTCAGGAGCTATATCGCTTTTTCTAAACTGCTTTTTGACCCCTTTTTTTGCTACTTTGTAGCCCTCGAACTTAGTACAAAATGTGTTGACTCAGATCTATCTTCTGACTAATACTATTACACCCTGCAGTGATAAAGTTATTTCCCAATCTATAAGGAATATATGTACATACGTATGATTGATGATTGATTAGCATCAACAGCGGACTCGATGTAGCCATGTCCGTCCGACCATCTGTCAGCTTCCAAGCAAACTTGTCCCTCAGTGTTGAAGCTATCTGAATGAAACCCAGCAGATTGTCTTTATATTTTCACTTATTATACCCTTGCAGGGTATTATAATTTCAGTCAGAAGTTTGCAACGCAGTGAAGGAGACAACTCCGACCCTATAAAGTATATATATTTTTTATCAGGATCAACAGCCGAGTCGATCTAGCCACCTCCGTCTGTCCAATACGCAAACTAGTCCCTCAGTTTTAAAGCTATCTAAATGAAACTTTGCAGTTAGTCTTCTATTTACTCTGACTCCTACATATGTCGGGACGTGCCGGATCGGTGATGTCTCCTTCACTGCGTTGCAAACTTCTGACTGAAATTATAATACCCTGCAAATGTATAATATATAACTATGTCAGTTTTCAAGATATTTTAACCAAATTTGATATTTTGCCATCTTATATTATTTTAGAATTTCGGCTTTAATTTCATGAAAATCGGTCCACCATATCCTATAGCTTCCATAAGAACAATCAGGAAAATAAAAAAATCCATAACTTAGCCGTTTTTTGGCAACTAATTTTTAATCCAGAATTTCGGTTTTAAATTTTTTTTTAAATTCTGCAAGGGTATAGAAACTTCGGTGAGCCGAAGTTAGATTCCTTTTTTGTTTTAAGGCCAAACAGACCATATAAGGTCCCACAATTTTTATTATTTCTAAACCAGGAATTATAGGCAATTATATCGAAAAATTGTAAAATTTGTTTAAAATTGTATACAAATTGTATTTAAAATTGTAAAAAAATCGTTTTTAGAAATGAATTATATTATTATATAATTATATTATATTATTATATTATATATTATTATATTATATTATATTATATTAATAATAATATTGAATTCCACTTACATGATTCTTATATATTACGACCACATAATCGGAGCATGGATTATATTCTATCTCATCTGTACATCGACGTGGTATCCGACATGTACCAAATACTTTACCAAACTGGCTATTGTCCAAATCATTTTTACCCATTTTGACAATTGGAATTTTGTGGTCTTTTACCATGTCATTGAACTCACCCAAACCAAAAATAACTTTAGACGTGTAGGCGACAAAATCCTGTTCATTCTTAAAGCCTTGTCGGGGAAAGGTCATACCGGGACTGACAAAGACGGTAACTGGCGATCGGTATTGTAAATATGCAGCTTTTAGCCATCGGTCTGCTAACCAGTTCTTTTCTTTACTACCAACATCCTCCAAGAGTTTTTGTAGATCACTGCCCTCTCCATTCAGAAACTCTCCAGTAATTATAATTTGCTGGCTCAGTTCCATTGGGGTAAGCAGAGGTTCAACAGTACTCATAAATCGGTTTAGGGTTTCTTTAAGCGGCAATACATGATAAGACAAAAGATTTGACTGCTTCGAATCCGACACAGTTTCAGTTGTGCTGCTGTAGCTAGCTGGAAGCAGTTGTTTGTCAAATGCATTTTTCGTGTGCTGAAGAAGCGATGTTTTTGACTGTAAACCGGTTGAAATGATAAACGGTTATTGGGTTCTGAAAGTTTTAATGCTTTTAAGATACTTGCCAGATGTAATAAAGCTTTTATATTGTTGGGAAACCTCATATCGGCATTGCATTTTTCGTATATGTGTTGAAGATTATGATTTTTAGAAAAAATTATATTTTATATGTGACTAAATTTTAAAACATCAATCTCCGTAATGATCAAATCAACTCAGAGTGATTTGTAAAAATGAATTTTGAATCTAAGATTACTAAATGATTAGTTTTTTTTTTAATAAAAATTAAATTATTGTTAGTTAGATACTGTTCACGGAAAAAGGCGACTTTTTTCGAGAGGCAGTTTAATTCTACTTGCAGCTTCAAAGTGTCTCGTACACTTTCTTTCTCTTCCTCTTACTCCGGGCTTCGAAGACGTAGAGCTTCCAATCCGGTCTCCAAGCTATGTTTAAGATTAATGTAGTTTTTTCGACCCATGTCACACGAAACCCGTAAGTTCTTCCGTTTCTTATTACGCGTGATTTTTAGATTAAAGCTGCCCATCTCCAAAACATGGTCCTAAGAACCGAATATTTCATCTCCAGCTAATCCGGTGGTTTCAACTTTGCATAAGATAAGTTCTTTGCTGCCGGTCATACAGTTAATTATTGCGAAACTCAATTCGTCTAACATGTCTGTAATGATTATTGTCTAAATCCCATTTCGATTGCTCCGATACCAAGGAAGCTAATATTTACACATCTAAATTCAAGATTAATAAGAATTTTAAAAATGTATTAATGCCATAAGCCGCAGTGAAACTTTTAATTCGGAATATTTTCTTGTTCTTTTCTGTTGACTGTGCTCCGCTTGCATTTATTTACTTTTTCATATACCTTTAATAATACTGTTCACTCCACCTATATTTGTACGTTCAGTCGCCCCAGAAAAATATTTACAAAACTTACACATTCACACAAAAAATGAATAATATTTCAAATAAATAAGAAATTTTCAAATTAATTTAAATAAATTTTGAATTAATTTCTAGTTTAGAAATTTAAAAGTTAGTGTTTAAATAAATGAAAAAGCCACAGTGAAAATTTGAAAAAAAAAATGACAAGACGCGGATTTAGTCGACAGAAAACCGCCGACTTTGTTTAATTTGTATATACATACATACATATTACATACCTACATACATATTACCCAAGCCAGAATTTGGAAGTTCGTTTTTAGAATCAACACCTAGAGGAAATAAGGTGTAAATGTTAGAAAAATATGATTGCTTACTATACTAATTCGAACGGTACAAATGTCTCAAATGTTACTTCTTCCTGTGCTCTTTTTTTTACATTCTTTTCATTGTGTGTAGGGGGCGTTTCTGCCGCCAAAGATAGCCAGAAGGGTTAAGAATCCCAATAATAATAAATAACCCCACGTCGCGGTCGCAAATAACCCGTAGGCTCGGGGTGAAAGAATTGGAGGCGTCGTGGGTAAAATCGTAGGGGCACAATCGCATGTGTTTTATTCAGCTGCATACATGGAACTAACATAACTTAACATAAGGGCCGCGCTCCCGACCAATAAGCTCAGCTTAACAGTACGGGAGCGGGCCCGAGTGGCGGAAAGCCCATCGCGAGAGCGGGAGCGCGGAGCAGCGAAGGCAGACCCGAGGCCCTGATTACAAAAAAAGGCGATCGCGGGTGCGCTCTTAAGTTTTGGTGAGCCAGGGCGGCACATAGGGCCCCTCATCTAAACATCCCGCCCCCCCTTGCAATCACTCGGGTTGAAATAGGTCCCGCGTCGTTATGGCTGGTGGCAGGCTCCGGACACGAAATACATACAAAAACGGTGCTTTGGGCCACCGGTAGCCCGTCCTGAATCTTCAGGAAGCCCAGCTGAATAATGCGCGGATACATGTCCGCGCCCATGACAACGGAAATCGTGGCTGGCAAATAGAACCGCTCGTCAGCCAGGGTGATGCCTCGGAAGTGGGCACGCACCGCATCGCTCAGCTCACGCTACGACGTACGAACGCGGACGTGAGGCTCGATTTTGAACATGACATCCAGCCGCATGCTCTCGTCGGTTTTGGACCCCACGGTGGCCGAACAAACTTGTTCGTCCCCCACGCTAGTAGTTGGCAGACGGAAACACGCCGCTAGAGAAGCATCAATGCAGCTCGAGGGCGTGCACGGGTCCGATGAGTGGCGGACGAAGGCCTTGGAGCGTCTGACGACTGCCGGGCAGTGGCGGAAGAATGCCGAGAAGTTGCCGATGAGCGCCGGGATGTCACCGGCCGTGGAGCGGCTCATGAGTGCCGGACGGAAGTGGTGGACGAAGGCCGTGACCGGTGCTCCTCCTGACGCAGCTGGTGCCGAGCCCGCGGCTCCTCCACGATGTGCAGCAGTTAGTGGTCATCCTGACCAAACGTCCTGCAGCAGTCCCTTCGCCGACACGATCCGTCGGAGTGCTCGTGGGCAAAGAAACTGGAGCAATATCGGTAGACGAGAACAGCCCGGAGCCGCTTCTCGGCGTTTAAACGCAGAAAGCGGCGGCACTTCTTCAGTGGATGGATCTCATTGCAGACTCGGCATCGGTGGGACTGTGTACCTCGAGTACATCTGCTCTCCAGTGATTGGGCGTTGCGTGGACGTGGCGTCACCGTGCTGAATACAACTGGCGGAAATATGATGGAGAAACAAAACAACGTTATTAATAATGGTGTGAACTACGACTAGGAACCACGGTCAGAGCTACGATACGGCACAGCGGACAGGAACATCGGAGCGGCAAAACGCATTGTTATTGTGAAAAGGTGGACGCTTCCATAGGAAGCAGCACGACCTTAGCTACGGGCCGCTTGATGAGGCCTCGCGCGGTGCGGACGCCAACTACGCGGACATGGCCATCGGATCCTGGAAACACCGCGACAACCCTGCCTAATCGCACCTCATTGGACGGAAGGTTGTCCTCCTTGATGACCACCATATCCCCAACGCGGAGATCTCTTGTAGGGGCCCGCCACTTATTCCGCTTATGGAGCTTAAGGTACTCTTCCTTCCATCGCAGCCGAAATTGCTGCTGAAGAGCCTTTAGGTGCTGCCAGCGGTTAATCATGGACGTGGTGTTCCCCTTCATCTCGGGTTCAACCGTGGCAAGAAGTGGGCCTACAGATCAGCGGAGTCTGCGGACATTGGTGCGAGCGGCCGCGAATTTAGGCACGCCTCGATCTTTGCCAGGAGAGTAGAAAGCTCCTTAAACGTGTATTTCCGCGTGGCTGTGGACTTGTAAAACAAGGTCTTGAAGCTCTTGAAGCCTGCCTCCCACAGGGCCCCCATGTGGGAGGCTCCCGGAGGAATGAAATGCCAGAGCAGCTGCTGGTGGTTATAGGCACCCGTCACCGCCCCTTTTAGGTTTGGAGAAAATCGCGGGACAGCAGGGTAGCTGCCCCCACAAAGGTCTTCCCGTTGTCCGACTACACTTGACGGGGGCACCCTCTCCTTGACACGAACCGAGCGAGAGCCGCCAGAAACTTCTCAGTCGTAAGGTCCGATGTAGGCTCTAAACGGATGGCCTTCGTAGAGAAGCACACAAATACCAACACATACCCCTTCGTGATGAGACAGGCTCGTCCCTTGTAGTTTTTAATTTAGAAAGGACCGGCATAATCCACACCAGTATGCGTGAACGGGTGCAAGAAGGACGTCAGCTCCTTCGGTAGCTCTCCCATGAGTTGCATCTACAACTTCTTCTTGTGGATGACACATACCTTGCATGCATAGATGACGGACTTGACCAAGTTACTCAGCCTTGGGATCCAGAATTTGGCCCGGATTAGGCGGATCATCTGATGATTACTACCGTGCAGTGTGATGCGATGAGTGAGCCAATCGCCGCGAGGCCTTTGCAACCAAGCAGGACCGTGACACCACAGCTGGCTATCTGCCAGGTCTTGAAGAGCCACACCCCCGGCTAGCGAGATCCGCAGGGTTCTGCTCGGAACGGACATGTGCCCACTTCTGCGCGTCGGTGCACTGGATGACCTTGGTCACCCTGTTGGCCACGAAGGTTGTCCACTGAAACGCTGGCTTCTGCAGCCAAGCGAGGACAATAGTCGAGTCCGTCCAACAATATAGGGCGGCTGCGGCCCCTGGCAGCTTTGGAAGACCGGCGGTGTCCATTTCAGACAAATATAAAGCCCCGCACAACTGGAGCCGTGGGAGCGACACCGTTTTGACCGGGGCCACTCGAGTCTTTGCGGTTAGCAGGTTCACTATTACCGTCGACTAAACCTCGATACGGACGTAAATAGCGGCTCCGTACGCCTTCTGTGAAGCGTCGCAAAACCCGTGGTGCTCTACCTTCAGGTGCAGACGGAACGCAACCCACCGAGGAATACGGATCTAATCGAGCACGGAATAATTCTTCAGAAAGTCAACCCATCGCTGATAGAAATTTTGAGGGAGGGAGTCGTCCCACCCTAGATCCAAGAGCCAGATGTCCTGCATGAACATCTTCGCACGGACAATGAAAGGAGCGAGCCAGCCGGCCGGATCGAAGAATTTGGCAATTTGGGACAGGACTTGGTGCTGACGAGCCGGAACCCAATTCTGGCGGAATAAAAAAGAAGTCGTCAGTCGTCGCCTTCCACCGCACGCCAAGTAACTTGGCCGTGCACTCGGCATCGATTTCGAGAAAATCAGCACGAAGGAGGTGGTCGCTCGGAATGTCGGCTAGAATCACCTTGCTATTAGACGTCCACTTCCTAAGTGGGAACCCTGCCGACTCTAGGGCCCCCTTCAACTCCCGAATCGCAACTTGGGTATCGGCTTTGGAGTCATCCACGTACATAAAATGGCGGATAATTTGGCTGGCTTGCGGATACCTTGACTCTTCGTCGTCCGCAAGCTGTTGCAGGATGCGGATCGCTAAGAACGGAGCACAGTTGACTCCGAAGGTGACCGTTTTTAATTCGTAGTCGATATCCGCGACTATGATCCCAATCCCCATCGGGATTGCGAAACAGAATACGTTGGAACGAAGTATGCTTAGGGTCGATCCAAATTTGACGATACATCTTCTCGATGTCGGCGTTAAAGACGAACCTAAAGTATCGCCACTTTAGGATCTGAATCGTTAGGTCGGATTGCAAGACCGGCCCAGCGAAAAGAATGTCGTTTAGACTGATCCCGTTCGCGGACGGGCTAGAAGCGTCGAAGACTACCCGCACCTTGGAAGTCGTGCTTTCGGGCTTGACAACGGCATGATGTGGAAGGTAGTAGGTAGCGGAACTTCTTGCGGGAGAGACCTCGGACATGTGGCCTAATTATTGAGTACATTCGTACTCCTGGATTAACGAGTCATAGCGGGCCTTAATGGGCGGATCCCTCTTCAGGCGCTGCTCATTACGCAGGAACTGAGCCAGAGCAAAAGACCGTAAAGACGGTAGCGCGGAACCCTTCTGATCGGGGTCGCGTAAGGGGAGCGTCGCAACGTATTTGTGTAACGAACACACTCATCGAGCGTTGTTCACCTTAACATCCTCTGTCTACTCATGACCGGCAGGGTCAGGGAAAATGGGCGTGGGTTTGATGTTAAGATAAACAAATGTGTCACAAAATTAATAATTGTAGACAGAGACGATAGCGGCAATTAGGAGAACCCATCGGTCAAAGAAACGGACTGAACAAAGTACCTATTGAAGATGAGACCCAGATGTTATTGGCCTCAATCTATACCCACCCTACCTGTGGTGTCCCATCAGAACCCCACCCAAATACAACCACTGTTTCACATTTCCTCAGATGCCCAACGAAATCTTCTACTCAATGTTCAGATCAATATAATTAGCCAAGACGATAATATTATACATTTCTTATAACTAATCCGTAGACTAAGAAGTTATATTTACGTTAGATTTATAATTTAGATTTGTTTATATATGACTGGCGATAATGAAAGATAATTAAATAATAAGGCAAAAATGGGATATTTACGATACATTTGTTCGTTTTAAATTACTCGTTGAGTTAATTAATCAAAACTCTAGCTTTTTCTTCTTAATAGCTGTTCTAATATGACTGCAAAATAAATTAAATGATTTATCAAAGAATTTAACTAAATCTTGTGGGATTTCTGCTTAAATTGTTTATATATACATATATGTGTGGGCTTACTTATGATTTGTTTAGTTTGTTTTAACGGCTATGCCGTACTTCACCGAAATCTCTCGATGTCACCAGGCCTGATGACTGGTGGGGTTTTTTTAGCTGTTGTGAAATTAATTTGAAGAGAATCGAAAATATATACATATAGTCAGGCCTCCCTACAAAATAAGCTAAATTAACATCGAAAATGGTTATAAGTAAAAAGGCTTAATTGAAAGAAAATCAAAGCAAATCTAAACTAATGATACTGTTGAGGTTGCCACAAGCAACTGACGCCGCAAAGTATGCAGCAAATTAACCAACTGGTGTTATCCGGTTGATCCAGCGAACACCACCGAGCAAAGAGTGCGCCGCACAGAGGGTTGAAATGTGCGACACAAAGAGAGGATATGTATGGGTGCCCCTCGATGAAGACACGTGATGTTAAAGAGTGCCCCTCTATGTATGTATGGGTGCTACTCGAAGATACATGCACTGGGTGCTCCTCGATGACACGTGCGCGGGGTGCTCCTCGAAGACACGTACGGTATGGTTGCCCCTCTATGTATGTATGGAGGCTACTCGGAGACACATGTATGGGGTGCTCCTCGATGAAAAAATCACGAACAGAACGCCGCCCAGTAGTGCTTCCAATCGCATTAATTTGCATCGAGGCGCAAGGAAAGCGGGGCTTCCCTACGCACGGGGCGAAGGCTCCAGCAACGCACAAACTGTAGCGGTACCGTCGAACTGCACGCTGGTTTTGATATATTCATTATTATTCCCTTGCGGTGGACCACGTTTTAAAAATGCTTACCAGCAGAGAAGTAGAAACAAAATCTACACAATTTGCAGTGTTTAATTATACTGAAAAAGGTTTTAACCACAGGATGCACGTGGATTAAAATGTTTGTTTTGGCACGCTTTTTATTATTGTCGACTGCACTCAAGCACCATCCAGAAAGAAGAGACCGGAAATTGGTTTACCAAAGTGACCATAATTTGGCATGGGCATATGATGAATTTGCATCTCACGAAAGAAGAAAATGGAATTCGCTAAAAATTAGCCAAAATGCATCATTGACAGACTGGTTAATTATTAAATAAATTCAGCACGTTCACTTTAAGGAACTGCCAACTTGCGATTGGCTCCCACAACCACAGATTTAATTTTTAGTCCGTGTGACTAACAATAAAAATTGAAAAAGGAGACAAAGCTACTACCAAATATCCTTAGCATGAAATTTCCCAAGCATTTTGCCGTTCATGTCCTCCAGGAGCTAAAGTGACTGGCCAATCCTACCTTTGACTCGAGCCTTGATACCTACAGGTGCTAGTTTTGCGTTAAAGTTTTTTATTGCACTACTAAGGGCGAAATTCCTTTTGGTAAGTATTTAGCCAACTTCAAACGAACGTGGTCTTGCTCGAAGATTAAAAGACTTTCGGTTTGTTTCATAAGCCTTATCCAAATGTTTTCCAATGTTAGGCCGAATTCTATAAAACTCGTCTGTCCTTGATAAGTTTACCTTACCTTCAGTAAGTAAACCAAGCTTGCGCAGCAACTTGTAGTCCTGGCCATGAGATATCATGTGCTGACCAAAAACGACCTGATAACGCGATATGCCGATGGATTGGTGAATCGAGTTACGAAGATAACAATTGATGCTAATGAGGAATACGTCCCATTTGCGTTGGTCTAAACGAATGTAGGCTCTTAGGGCAGCATTGATTGAACGGTTGACCCTCTCAGCTCCGTTGGATTGTGGAGCATAGGCACCAGTAAACATATGGCGAACGCCATACTTCGAAAGGAAATCGGAGAAATCACGGCTTTTAAATTGAGTTCCGTTATCACTCACGACTATTTCGGGTACACCAAAACATGAAAAGATTTCATCGCGCAGTATATTGATGACTATCTTAGCAGTAAACTTTTTCACAGCCTTTGGGAAGGTAAATTTGGAAAAGTGGTCAAGGATAATCAAGATTCCTATGTTGCCGGATTCGGAGCGCGGGAATGGGCCAATAAAATCATGATAAAGTCTTTGGAATATTCTATCACTTTGTACTTGAGCTCCTATTAGTGGTTTTAAAGAATGATTAGGGTATTTAGTAGTCTGGAACGTTTCGCAATTTCGTATGTAATCACGCACGTTGATAATCATGTTTGGCCAGTAAAAATGTCGTCTAATACGCTGTAAGCATTTAGCCATTCCACAATGAGCAGATGTTGGCTGATCATGAGGTAAACTAATTACATTCTGGCGCAATGACTCAGGGACAAGCAACTTCCAGCAATCGCCTGGTGATACATCATTAGAATTGGGGAACGTAGTACGATGATAAATAAATTCGTCTACGACTCGAAAATCGAAAACAAAAACTTGTTTCTGAGCGCAGAATATTCTTCAGAGTGAAATGCATCCGATGAAAGATCAATTTCGGGGCGGATTTCAGGGTCTATTGCAGCTACATGTATGTCGCAAATGTCCTCAAATGTACGAGACAACGCGTCCGCAACCACGTTTTCAGTTCCTTTACGATGCTCAATTTCGAAAGGTATAACCTTGAAGTTTAATAGCCCACCTGGCCAATCTGCCGCTTAGATCGGATTGATTCATTAGCCATTTAAGACTCGAATGATCGGCAACTACTTTGAAGCTATGACCTTCGATGTACATCCTGAATTTCTTAATTGCCAAAACTACGGCCATGCATTCGAGCTCGGTGACTGTATAGTTACGTTGGGCTTTATTAAGCTTTTTAGACATGTAAGCTATCGGTCGTTCACAACCGGAATCATCAGATTGGGCTAAAACTGCACCTACCCCATGAAGTGAAGCATCACATTGCAAAATAAAAGGTTTATCATAATTAGGGTGAACGAGACACGGAGCGGAACATAACTTGGCTTTAATGTTATCGAAAGCCTTTTGAGCTTGATCATTCCAAGTTAAAGATTTACCACCCAATAATTCTGTGAGATGGAAAATAATTGTGGAATAATTTGAAATAAGTCGCTGGTACCAACCAGTCATACCTAAGAATTTTCTCAATTGTTTCTGAGTCTTAGGGACAGGGAATTCGCTCACAGCATTGATCTTGTTCTGGTTTACTTGAAGTGTGCCCTCGCAAACTACATATCAAAGATAGTCTACTGATTTTAGGCAAAATTAACTTTTCTGAATGTTCTTAGTCAATCCAGCTTTACGTAACTATGTGGCTACTTCAGACAAGTGCACCAGGTGTTCCTCGAAATTTTTTGACAGAACAAGCAAGTCGTCAAGGTATACTTATATACTAGTTGATAGGGTATGACAAGGTCCATCAAACGGCACATGGTTTGAGGAGCGTTTGTCAAACCAAATGACATCCTTTTGAATTGATAAAGCGGCCGATTTGGAACGGTAAAAGCTGTTTTAGCACGGGATTCTTGATCTAAACAGAACTGCCAAAAGGCGTCTTTGAGGTCAATTTTAGAAATGCAGTGCACGGGAGGAAGTCGACTGCTAGTCCATCCATTATTGGAATGGCCTTTACAGTAACTGCATTTAACTTTCTTGCGTCCAGACAAAATCGTACCTTGCCGGGTTTAACGTGCAAAGTAACTGGTGACGACCACGGAGAAGAAGGAGCTTCTTCTATCACGTCCATTTCAATCATCCTATCGATATCTACACATAAAAGTTTTTCTTTAGCTGGGGAAAGTGGATAAAATCTTTGCTTGATTGGTTTTGCATTAGATGTGTCAATGTTATGTTATATCAATTTGGTCAATCCTAAACCCTCACTCTCAAACGATGGAAAGAACTCGATCACTTTATATAATCTCTATTTCTGTAAATTCGACAATTGTATTCGAGTAGAGTCATCCTCTAATTCACAATCGATTTGGGTTATTTTTGGTGATTGATTAATAGAAATTCTGAACGCTAACCAGAAGTCCATTCCGAATATTACGCTTTGCTTAATGGAAGGAACTATCAAAAATTCGAAATCGCAATTTATTGAGTTATAAGTCAGGGAAAGTGTGATAACACCAGCAACAAATTGCATTTGGCCATCAGCAGTTCGCACAAATGATTTAAATTTATCAAATGGCTGCGATGATATAACTTGTTACGCTAGCTCACCACCAATTACGCTTTTATTGGCTCCGCTGTCCAGAAGCGCTAGATGCGAATGACCCAATATGACGATGTTGGTGAAAGGTCGATTGTCATCCTTTTTGCTAATGAACGATGATACAGTGAAATGTTTGAAGGATCTTTTGCGAAGCCAAAATTTGCGAATTCGCCGTGAAGATCGTCGTTGGCGACAGACAAGAGAATTAGGCTGGCATATTTGGGATTTACGTTGTGCGTATTTCAGCAACCGCAGATGGTATGGGTTAAAAGATTGACGGTTGATCACTTGCCGAAGAATCTAGCTCTACCGGTATTATTGAGGCTGGTGGCGGACATCCGATTTCTTCGCCCAACGAATGTCCGGTTTGGAGTTCTTTGAAGCTGGTTTACACTTTGCGCAGTTGGTCTTATACACATCCGGCGTACCGCAACCATAGCAAAAAATACGGCGGGATTTAGGGCAATCATGGTACCTGTGGCCTGTCTCGTCACAGTTCCAGCACTTAATGTCCTCTGAAGTCCTAACAGCACAAATTTCGTCCTCAATATCAGATTCCTCTTGGGATCGAACTTCGGAATCGTCCTCGTGCAGAATTGTGTTAACAAAACGTTTGATAGGTTTCGGCCGTTGAATTGGCTTAGGTCGAGTGTTACGGAAGAACGCTTAATGACGGTGACACTCTTTACGCAATGTTGCTAAGTTTGGGGTATCTACGTGTAATAATTCGTGTTTAATTTCCGGTTTAAGATTGTGGTGAACTTCAATCGCAATGTCACTATCGTGCATTGGATCTCTAAGAGAATCGGCAATGGAAAGCATGGCATCCAGAAAGTCATCGAAACTTTCGGAGCTACCCTGCTTATGACGACGCATAACGCTTTTAATCTCACGATCCGATCTCTGATCTTGGTATCGCTCTTTTAGACGCCTGCATAGCAAATTCCAACTCATGTTATCTGCTGATCTATAGACACGCCAATAAAATGCTAAGGCAGGACCTGCAAACAATAAATTCGCGAATTGGGAGATTAGTTTAAGTTGCCGTTCAGGCATTGTGAAGTGAGACAGTTTACGCGGTAAATAAAATCTTCAATGGCAATGTCACCAGATGAGCCGCTGAATTTGATACGCCAATTGGAAATTATATTTGAAATTCTATCTGGTCGATCCGAGGAAAGATCACTTCGGTCGCTACGAACATCTGGGGAATTTCTAATACGTTGAGTGTCATTTTGTTCTGAGTTAATATCTGAACCACCTCGACCGAAATTTGTTTGTGTATTTCGCTGCTGTGCATTCTGATCACTATTTGCGAAAGTTAATCTATTCAATTGGGCCAACGGCATAGTTATTTGTTCGGTCACTGATTGCAGCATGCTCGCTTGAAAGGCCTGCATTGAAGTTTAAATCAATTGTTCAACACGAACCTCAAATACACCCCTCGACTCTGAGTTATCCTCGCTACGAATCTCTAGCAACGAATTTTGTTCAGGACCACCGCTCTGCTTTGCTGCCTGTCGAGAAGCTGAACGGGTCATTATTTTGTTTCCCTGAGACATAGAGGAAGGAGATGAATGGGGTCCTAAGACACATTGAAAAAATGTTTGGCCACAAACAGGGCATTTGTCATTGTTCTTGAGATGATTTTCTAGGCAAAGCTTGTGGAACGTGTGATTGTAAGGAGATTCAAGTAAATCTAGATTGGTTACTGGTCCTTTGCAGATGTTACATGTCGAAGACTCACCAGTCTGTAAATCGACTAAATTTTCGTTATTGTGGGTCAACATTTTCATCGCTAATCAAAATTCAAAAAAAAAAAAAATATGGAACACAATTACTTCGATCGAGAAAAAGACGATATGCGGTAAACGATAAACGGAAATGTAGGTCTTACCCTAAGTAGTAAAGCAGTAGGCTGTATTATCCAATAGGTACAAAAAAACGTGAACGGGATTTGATTAAGGAGTTTTTTTTTTTTTAAAGGTGTGTTTGTATGATTTATTGTCTTGCCAATTAAAAGAATAACTAACCGAATCTGTCCAACTAGAGAAAATCTCGATTTTGACTGGTAAGAAGGCAATGTTTGAATAGTGAAATCCTGGTATAGAAACGATTCTGGCTTAGAACTATAATTCCTAGGAATCAATTACTCAAATTGGAATATGTTTTAATTATAATATAATAATAATAATCGATTATTACCGATCTGATAGAAAACAACATATAAATGCATGACATTTCCTCCGGTATGGCACCGAATCTATCCAGAAACCATAAAATCCAGGACGAAAAATGAAATACCTAACTGAAACTAAAAGTGGATGGATTGTATATTATCGGGAAGCTCGGCTGTCAAACGACAGATACCTAATCAGGCATCGTTGGGCGCCAAATAATTCTATAACGAACACACTCATCAGCACCCATCCAAAAATGGTCTCCTGACCGAGAAGCGACCCGCAGATGTTAGATTTGGAATTACCGAAGAGAATGGACGGAGGAATGTGTCTTGCAACTCCTTCATCGCGACTACGGACTCGTGAGGAGCAGCCTGGATGTTAAAAAGGATCTTCAACTGGCTATTGATCACTAGCCGCTGGTTCTCAAAGCGATCAGTCAGACTTTGCCACGCCGCTACAATCCCTTCATGGGTAAGCGGAGCCTTAGGAACAATGGCAATGGCGTCACCACTTGTTTTGGAAAGCAAGTGGAACAACTTTTCGATCGTGGTGAGCCGCGAGTTCTGGATGTAAATAGCCGCGAACAAGTCTCTGAAGGTGGGCCACCAAAGATAATCACCCGCAAAGACCTCAGTATCCACGGCCGGCAACCGGCAGCATGTAGCCAGGGACAGTGAAGCTTGAGTGGATTGGGAGGCAATGTTTTGCTGAAGCTGGGCTGTACACCTCGAATAAACGGAGTAGCAGTAGCTGTACTTCGATTCCAGCACTGTCGAGGTGGCCGTACTGTCGTCAGACACGGCAAGCAAATCGGAGCAGCTCTCATACCTCTTCTCCACAGAGACCGAATTTGGTCCCGATGGACTTCGCCCATGTATTGGGCGCTCCCTTCTGTTCCTGGTGCACCCGGAGTATTTATGTTGGCCTCAAATTGGCTAATCCGATCTGTTGTGGCAATGAACTTTTTCAGCGCCACTTCAACCGCACTTTGAGCCATTTTCGCCACGGAGCGAGTCTGCCTTTGTGAATAGCCGGTGCTTTTATCGACGGATTCGACGCTCTTTGCCCTTGGAATGGCACTGGTTGCCTTAGGCTTTAAAAGAGACATCCGCGGAGATGCGGATTGAGATTTGTCCAGACGGATGGCTGGGAGCGCACTCGACTTTTTGTCGTCTCCCGGGGCATTCCCAGAATCAAATTCGCTGGTCAGCGCTTGTCGACTGACTTGCGCAATAAGTGCCTCGTACGAAGCGGTGGCCGGTCACACTAATGTGCTGAGAACGGCGAGATCGCGCATGAAATGCGCTCACAAGGAACTAGTTGGCAACTCGGCGCAGATGCCGAACGGACAGTCGTGTGCGGCACGATGCGTATGTGGAGGAAAAAGAAACGGCAAGAACCCAAAAAAAACCCAAAATGAAAAACGGCTTGATGTGATTGCAGGCGGATGGTGCCAGATGCGGAGTGGACACAGTGTTGAAGACACGGAAAATGAAAAGGTATCGGAAAGTCCGTGCTCGTTCAGAAAAAAGTGTATGACAATCAATATGTGTAAAATTATATATGTATGAAAAAATATGACACGTACGTATTGTATCCTTGACTGACTCGGATTTAGAGAGCCCTTCGAACAGCTGAATTTTTGGTTTTCGCTAAAAATAATTAATTGTTTATAGGTATAATCGATAAAATTGATTCCTCGATTATTTTCGAAATCAAATCTTGCGGAGCCGGAAAGGTGGAATTGACCTTGGCTTGAATTTGACACAAACAAAAAGTAAATAAATAAATATCTAATAATAATTAATCTTCTTTTCTGACTAACCGTTGTCGGATTTAATTATTCTGGAGCTGGGAAGGTGGAATTGAAACCACGGCTTCTGTTCGGCCGAAGAACTAATAATTTAATAATTAATAATTTTCGAATTTAATTATTATGTGGCCGGAAAAGTGGAATAAAAACTTGGCTGTTTCCCGATCGATTAATTAAAATTAATAATTAAATAATTTGTGGTATTTGCTCCACTAAATTGGTTTAAATTCACTCAGCCGGACTGGTGAAGTTAAAAACCCTCTGCGATTGTTGTGAGTGGCGCGGGAAAAAATTCACTGGGTTACGCCGACGGCAGAGCAGTGCTTAAGTCACCAAAGGAAAAAAATAAAACAGCAACACCACAAAAAAACCCACGGCGCTGCGTCGGCTGAGTTAAATTTTTTAAAACAAGGATTTTAAGTGAATGTTCGCGCCATTTACAGCTTCAAAGTGCCCCGTACACTCTCTCTCTCCCTCTTCCTCCGGGCTTCCAAGACAGAGCTTCCAATCCGCTCTCCCAGCTAGGTTTAAATTTAATGTAGATCAGTTCTAATTTACCAACTTAAAAATAAAGATATACGACGCTCGTCGCGTAACACCCCGAAAAGTTCTATCGTGTTTTTATTCCGAGTGATTTTCAGCCAGAACCACCCCCTCCACAACATGGACCTACAGAGCCGAATAACATCTTCTCCAGCAGCTCCGGTGGCTTAATCGCTCAGATAAGTTCTATTTATATTATTGCTGCCGGTCATACAAAGAGGTTAGAGCGAAACTCAGTTCGCCAAACTTCTCTGTATGATTGTCTAAATCCAAGTCCGATTGATCCGACACTCCGGAAGCTTCCAAACGCAATTCATTTCCGATTTCCTAAAGTTTATGTACAAATAAATGCCAAAAGCCATAGTTAAACATTTAACTCCGAATAGTTCGGGCTCCCTTTCGTTAACTGTGTTTCGCTTGCATTTATATAAAAAAATTCAAATTGCGTGTTTAAATAAAGGCAAATGCCACAGTGAAATTTCTTCGAGTAGTTCTTACTTAGTTCCTTTTCGTTCACTGTGTTCCAGCGCTTGCATTTATTTTCACTTTTATACTCACATAATCGATACAGTCCACTCTACTGCCGCTTTTGAAACTTACAAAGACATACATCCCCTTATATTTACTTAAGATATTCAAATATAAAAAATAGGCACACAAACATAATCCAAGAAATAAGAACTATAAATTAAGAAACTACATGTTATTAATTATTACAGTCAACAGTTCCTATATAAACAAATACATTTCCACATATGTAAATACAAAACGACAATCATCATAACATACATACATACATTATATACATACAAACATAATTACATACTTATTATTAACTTATTAACTCGTCTTTGCTCTATTCTGAGCTGAGTTACATCCATATACGTATATTAACAAGCTAATCGTCGGCCAGTCTACGCTCTGATCTTTGGCAAATTTTCCGCCTCTAGTTATCTCCGTTATTCTGCATCCACTCCGAAATCGGTACCGCGACAATTACAGCAGCGGCCAACAAAATAAGTCCGGAAACGTAAAATAATTGTTAAATTATTTTTTAAAAAAGTGCAACTAACTAATTCAGTTAAAAACCGGCATGCGCTTCCATTTCCGCATTAGTGTGACCGTATATGTTTTCATACTGAGATGAATTATTGATCTATTTCCAACGCTTCCGCATGCATCCAATAAAATTGACAAATTAAAATTTTAAAAAATATATATTCAGAGAATTTGGTCTGTTTCCGACTGGTTCCTAAATTCCAAATCCAGTTTCGACATTTATAAATAATTAGAAACTATATATTATAAATAATCCAGATTTACGAAAAAATAACAAAATATATATATACATATTCAGTATAGCTCCATCCGCTTTAGACAAATTTAGTTTGACTTCTGACCGTTTGAGTCGCTTCGAATCCAAATTCTGCAAACCAGCAGAGCCCATCCAATCTCATTATACGTGCAAAAGTCATCTCGATCAAGTCCGAGCCCTATGGGCTAAGGTCGAGAAAGAGTACGATGCTTGTTCTGAACTAATTTCAAGTGATTTAAAGGGCGCGCGGACACCTTGCCGACTCTGAGGGCAAGATATGAGGATGCCTATTTTACGTATGAAAGGTGTTCCGCCAAGCTTATGGAACAGATCGACACGATCTCTATTAAACCCGGTCCGCCCCAAAATTCCTCTCCGTCTGGCTGTCGGCTTCCTCCGTGCGATACGGAAGTTTTCTTAGGCGATTATCTTCGCTGGCCGACTTTCCGAGACCTTTTCACAACGGTATACATTGACAATCCTGTGTTGACCCCTGTAGAAAAGTTGTTCTACCTAAATGCCAAGACAAGTGGTGAAGCTCATTCCATAGTTTCCAATTCACCACTCACCAACGATGGTTTCCGCTCAGCCTGGCAAGGACTAACTGAGCGTTTCGAAAATAAACGATCCTTGGTGAACAGCCAACTGGGAAAATTATTGAACATGCAATCCGCCGTACAAGAATCTTCTGCAGCCTTAAAAGAGTTTCAAGAAACTATCCGCAACTGCCTTACGACCCTTAAACTGTCCGGTCTTTCTACTGAGAACTGGGATTGTCTCTTAGTTTATTTGTGCTTTACAAAACTCCCCAAGCTGACACTCGCATTATGGGAGCAATCCATCCCGGATAAAACCGAAATTCCAAAGTGGCAAGATCTGGATTCCTTTAAGACGGAGCGCCATAGAACTCTATAATCTATAGATTCAATTCAAACTCCTACGACCAGCTTCCGTCCATCCAAACCGACACCCTCCAGCGTGTCGCCCCGAGTGCTAAAATCCTTTAGTATGTAAGGATGCACTACGGCCGAGATATGAACTCAGCGGCCCAGAGTCCCTTCCAGCTAAATTTATTTATCGGAAACGCCAAGAAATGGAGGAGGCCGAGGATTTCGAGTGTTTTAAGGGTGGGTTTTCTCCGACTCTAACTGCCAGATTTTTACTTGCCCACGCTAGGCGGGATTCCGCTACCGGCCCTGGAGTTTCCCAGCGGCCGAATCCCTTCCCCTAGAGACTGGAGCCGTGGCTCGGGATGACCCAGCAGCCTGCTCCCGCGCCCGCAACCCTGACCCACGACCGCGGTGCCGGCGGGCCCGAGCTGCCGCGGCCCGTCGGCTNGTGCCCGAGCTGCCGCGGCCCGTCGGCTGCACCGTGGTATCCCAACGGTGGCCGACGCCCTCCTCTAAAATATGTTCCCCTTGACTCGCAATCTGCCAGCGGTGGCGCCCAAGGCTAATCCCTGCGGCGCATCCTGAGACTAGGCAAAGACGGCTGGGATGGGTCCCGCAGCCGCCGCCCGCGTCCACGTCCGGATTTTAACCCAGCAACGTGTCGCTCCTGTCCCCGTCTTGCCCGAGTCCGCGCCTGGAATTACCCAACGGCGACTGAAGCGGGGAGGAGGGGGTACAGTGGGGTGTGAGAGACTGATGGGTGGGAAATAAATAGGGACACTTGTTTTATTTTCATTTTTCTTATTGTTTTATTTCATGTTTTCTAACGTAGGTAAATTTGCTTATTCGCTATGTGTTGATGCCCCGGTTTATTTTATGTTTTCCCTATTCTATGTGCCCTAGCTATTTCTCTCTAATTCTGTGCGCCGAGCGCGTTAGCTCACCCGATGTCCTGTTCTTGGTGAGAGGACTTTGATCCTTGTCGTCGATTCCTGGTCGTATGGGGGTCCTGATTGTCCTGTGTGCGTGTCCTGGTTTTCTGTTGCGTTGGTTGCGGGGTCGTCGTCACTTGGTTTATCACGGTTATAAAACTTGCTCTTTCGCTGGCCTGATTACGAGTGATCTCGCTAATTCCAGATCAATCGTCCTGTGGCCCAATTCTGCCACTTTGACGCCGGCTGCGCTGCCGCGATTCATGGCACGCGCCGTTCCGCATTCCATGCATTTTTGGAATTTGCGGACTTCCCCTCTCGCTCCCTCTCGCATAGCAGGCGGCCGAATGCAAATTCCAATTTCGCATTTCGGTGCCTGCGCCGTGGGCCTCTGCCGCGATCGCTCTCTCGGGCCTCTTTTGGCGGCCGCTGATTGGCGGATCCGTGTTCCGGTCCTTCAGCTTTTTCGTCCCGTTCCTTGCAGGTGTTGCGGGCGATGTTGCGGGCAATGTTGCGGGCGATGTTGCCCGTGACGTCAGGCAATGTTGCCCGTGACGTCAGGCTTGGTGTGACCGATGATGGGGGCCCGGCCCTGTGATTCCCTAACGCCTACCGCCTAACCTTAACCTATTGGCAACTTCATATTTACAGCGTTTTAACCCTACTCTTTTCCTATTCCTATCCTATTCTTACCCTATTCTTAAAATTAATCCCTAACTGCCTAAACTTAACCTACTATTTACACTTAAACTACGTTATATTTACATATTTACATCGTGGCGGCGGCCGATCGGCGACCGCCATCACAAGTACCAAGATTGTTCCAATATGGA
Source organism: Drosophila mayri (assembly GCA_008042485.1). Lineage (NCBI taxonomy): Eukaryota > Metazoa > Arthropoda > Insecta > Diptera > Drosophilidae > Drosophila > Drosophila mayri. The sequence continues at coordinate 4,439 of VNJN01005191.1, read as the reverse complement.
AAATATGCGATTTGTGTTCAAAAGAGAACCATCCACTGCGGTTATGCCCACGCTTCCTACAGATGACGATAAACGATCGTACATCTTATCTCCAAAGAAAACAGTTGTGCTTAAATTGCTTTGCAAGTGGTCATCAGCTTCACGGTTGCACAAGCGCCCAAATTTCTACACGAGTTACGACTCACCCCGAGTCCTTCAATTACTGGGTTCCATACGAGGACATCAAAAACAGACGTTCCCGAGGTATTTTATCCTACCCATGCCGAGTCCGCCAAGGAAACCATCCTCTTCGGACACTGCGTCAACTGTCTGGCCCACCACCCTTCCGCAGGATCTTGACGCAGTAGCGGCCGATGCCAGTCGTGTGGACAGGATCACCACACTCTTCTACATTTCGACGAACGCTCAGCGTATCCAACGCTCTCCCGAGCTAAGCCCTCCAAATATTTTTGCTACGTATCCTCGCAAGTGGGGGGAGAATGTTCGCGCCAAAAGGGCGCTTATTTTCGAGAGGCAGTGTAATTCCATTTACAGCCTCAAAGTGCCCCGTACACTCTCTCTCTCCCTCTTCCTCCGGGCTTCCAAGACAGAGCTTCCAATCGGCTCTCCCAGCTAGGTTTAAATTTAATGTATTTCAGTTCTAATTTACCTACTTATAAATAAAGATATACGACGTTCGTCGCGTAACACCCCGAAAAGTTCTATCGTGTTTTTATTCCGAGTGATTTTCAGCCAGAGCCACCCCCCTCCACAACAGTGAACTTTTATATTCGTGGGTTTATTATTAAGTTTATTTATTTCTGGAATCAGAGGCAGAAAATATATGGGAATATATATGAGCATTTATATGTATGTATATGGATGCACATATGCCTCGACCGTTGGTAAGCGAATGGATAACGGGGAGACCGAAAACGACGAGGAATATGGCGCACACAAAACAGAGACAAATGGAAATTTTTTCAGAGATTGAAGGCGAAGTAGAATAGAAATTACTGCCGTTGTGTCGAAAAACTCGGACTTGGAGCTGACACGAAAGGAAAACAAATCTTCCAGCAGTGTGAACGACATTTAATGTTCGGACCACTGCTAAAGAACCTGCTGGTCGAGTCAAAGACGGAGAAATGTCGTACTTATCTTTTGGCGGACAAATGCCGGGAACTGCTGGTAAAAAATCCACAAAAAATCCGGCTCGAAGGACCAAAATGTGAAGGAGGGCGCTGGTGCCGCAAAATGATTTCCAAGGACGGGCGATGCCGATGAAAAACGGCCTGCTGGTAGCGCAGGAAAACCTACCGCGCGATCGGAATCGAAGGAAAAAAAAGAAGTCGGGGGCGTCGATGGTATAATGCAGTGCAATCGCATGTATTTGGATTCGCTTCATACTTACCAACATAAGTTAACATAAGGGCCGCGCTCCCGACCGATAAGCTCAGCTTAACAGTAAGGGAGCGGGCCCGAGTGGCGGAAAGCACAGCGCGAGAACAGTAGCAGCGACGGCAGACCCGAGGACCGGAGCACAAAAGGGGCGAGCACGGGTGCGCTCTTAAGTTTTGATGAGGCGGCAAAGTGGGCCCCTCACCCAAAACAAATGTGGGTTTTTTCAGTGTGGCATAGACCATTTTAACTGTATATTTCCTTAAAATGGACTAGGCCACACTGGAAAAATTACCCACATTTCTTTGAAAGATAGTTTAACGCAGATAAATTCAATGTCCAAAAAGTCGTTAGATACCCACCGTTCAGAGATGAGGCAGGAGTCAACGGCAATTAAAACTCCACCACCACGCTGGAGCTGGAGATCTAATCTATAAATTGTATACTTACTTTCGGAGCATAAGATCTCCGACTTCAACCAGGTTACGGTAAATACGATCACCTGGGATGCGAAGAAAAGGCTATCCGAATACAATCTAGAAAGCTTACTGCGCAAGCCCCTAGTATTCTGATAGGAAAGTAGTAAGGAGGAATTAGTTTTGTGGGACAGAAGGTGCAACTATGGGCACAGAGGGTTGCGACGGCCTGGGCAGTTGTACTCACACAGGTCGATTTCTCTTATTTCGAGCCTCGTACTCCTTGACTATCACGTACTCGGGCCAGAAGTCACCGGAGAAAATAATGTCAAAGAGCTGGGATGAGACATTTATCTAGAAAGATGAAATGTCTCTGGCATACGAAAATTTGAATTTTTCCACCTTGGCATTGCCAGCTTGTATTTTGCCTTGCTAGGCTAGGACATCTTCAGATGCGAGATCAGGGGCAAGCCTTGAAACAAATATTGTTTTCGAAGGTGGGCCTGCTGTGAGGGGCTTGCGTAACAAATTGTTACCAACCACGGCCGGTATTCCGGGCAATGTTGGGCCCTGGGTCGGTATTTCTATGGGGTTTTGCGGAGCCAAAGAATTGGACTCCGCATTGGACAAAATGGACGACGCAGAAATTGTTGGCTGAGCGCCTTCCGATGCCACAACGACCGAATCCATTGGAGCAGCGGATTTTTTGCGTTTCAGCGACTCGTTTAATAGCTTAATACTGTTAAATTGAGCGTCTTGCGCGGAGAACAGGTCATTTGCCTTGGGAAAAGTGGCCATGATCTCAGAAAATCCACTTCTAGTCTGACGCATGAAGGATAATATCTCCTTCTAACCGGTCTCACAACAATAACGCAGGCCCTTTTTGCTGGACACTGCGTCAGCCGTTCGACCTGTCATATTGATGCACTTAGCATGCACTACTGCCTCGCAAAGCCAGCAATGGATAGTGGGCTGGTCTGCCGAAACAACGTTTTGGCAGTTCTTTACGTTGCAGACGACTTTCTGGGACATATTCACAACCTTAGAACCGCTGAACACACTATAAGTACCAAAAAAAAAACTCAAGAGGGGGAAAGAGAACAGAAAAGCGCAAGAATTAGAAATTTAAGCAGAAGAAGTCACAAAAGAGCAGAGAGCTATGGACCGCTTAGAAGCAGCAAAGAGCAAACAACTCACGAGCGGTGGAGTGAAAAATAAAAACGGGAATAAGTACAAAGAGGAAAAGTGAGATAAGATAAGATAACCGTTTGAGCACAAACTTAAGGTGATTAATAATGCAAATTAATTACACAGAAAAGTGCATGCACGCGCGGTAGCAAACGGTATTTGATTATAATTATTTATGTGATAAATTAGAAGAAACCCCGGTGGTTTTAAATCGAAAATAAACACAAAATTCGGAGCGCAAAACAAAAACACGACCGTTCGCTACGAAGAGAAAGCATTTCAGCATTAACGCCAATTGTTAATAGTTTCCTCTGACTACTGAGGATCATTCCGGGATTGTTTGTTATCTGTAAATAAAATGTTAGATTCAAATTAAAAATTCCAGTTTGTGCACATTAATACATATGTACAAAGATACAAACCAGTTTTAACTGAAAAGAAACTTCGCAAACCTTAACAGTCTAGGTTGAAGTCATATCCATGCTTTAAATCAATTCTGCAAAGGAATTTATTAATTGAGTAAAAATAACTTTACTTACCTTACAATATTTGAATTTGTACGCAACTTTAACTACATAACACTCGAACACGTGTAATCACAACAAAAGAAGAAAATGAAAAGAGAATTAGGAGAACGAGACAAAACGAAATGACTTCGAAAACAACAAAAAATACGTTGTCCGAACTTCGCGAGACGTCGGCGTTAGCCGAATGCAATTCGAATTTTGTTTGCCGACTTCTGTCCACGAAGCCCATACAATTTGTTTTTGTTTTTCGGACATGCCGCGAGAAAAAGGCCGTGAAAGGAATTCTGGTACTGAAGGGAAGCATTGAACTCTATAACTCCATATACACACATACATATATTTGGGCAATTTTATTTCTTTTCCGTTTTGTTCTTTTTTCTTGTGTCGCAAAAGTCTTTACGCTTTGATTGTGTTCCTAAACTACGGAAAAATCTAGCCAGAGAATTTCAAACCGAAATCGAGAAATTCTGCTGGACTTCTAGGCTATCGTATCAAGTAATTTATTTTTTCTGGCTATTTAATTTTTTGACATTGACATTCACATTTTTTCTGGCGGTTGATTTGTCGGTCCTTTTTTTGGTTTCATCGGTTCTACGATTTGGCGTATTCTTTAACAAGAAATAATCGGGCCGACTACTGGATCTTAGAGCTATATTTAGCTATTTGTTTAAAGGAAGCATTCCTCTATTTTTTCTAAACTTTTAGCTATACTTAGCTATATCTGTGTAATAGCCTTCAGGCAGTCGTTTCGGGTAATCGAATTTCGAGCTACGGTGGACTCACGCGTGGCGTTCCCAAGGATCACTCCTGGGCCCTTTCTTGTTCTCCATGTATGTAAATGATTTACCTAGTCTCTTGTCTGATTGTGAAGTTCATTTGTATGCAGACGATGTGCAAATTTACGTTAGTAGTCCTATTAAACAGTTAAATG